>BJKM01000714.1:52500-212500 GCA_015082035.1 Chaenogobius annularis | reverse complement strand
CTAACGGGCGAAGATAGAACAAGACTTCACCTATTTTCACAGTAGACGTTTAAGGCGCTGCTGTGATGGCGTGCTGAGTGCCGAAGTCTCCATATGTGAGCCATTTGGACGGGGCGACGGGGGAAGCTCTGGGTGGTTTAAAACGTTCCTGAACTTCGAATGTTTTAGATTGTTGTCACAGTGGCAAGGACACAACCATTAGGCTGTTGGCTGAGGTGAGGTCCCGGTCAGTCACACAAGAACGGCCTTTGGGAAAAAAATGGTTTGAAGTTACAAATAGCTCTACAATCATCTCCAGAGCAGCTGTCGGGTCCAAACTCCCTTGCCGTAGGGGTCTTGTGGATAGTGAATCATTCACATTTCAGAGTCCAAGTGATATGTAGACAAAAAGTGCAGTTATGTGTTAAAAAAAAATTACTCTTAGAGTTTTTAAAACGCAGCAGCAGAGGGGCTGCTGACAAAGCCTGCAGTGTTTTATTTGGGGTAAGAATAACGGGCTGTGGGCTTTCAGAGTGGACAGGTCCCTCACTAGAACCATAAGCCTCTTGAGTGCTGCAGAAGTGAAAACAAATCAATGCCCACAGATGCCTTCCTTCATGACGGGGAGCTTCAAAAACAAACATGAAATGAATTCTGACAATTACAATCTGGATTAGATTTGCAAGATATTTCAGTGTCTCTCTCTGCACATTACAGATGAGTCCAGGAGCATTTAGATTTTAAATATGAATGTGAAACCAATGCAAGAATCAGTATTTGTCCAAAGCTGTACGCATTCAAACTGATTTTTATTGTGATGTGATTGGAATTTGATTCTTGCAACACAGCCACATGGCCCTTACTGTCTTAATGTCTACTGTGCAATTCCCAAAGCCTGACTAGAAGTTCCAAAAGAGAAAAAAACATGCAAAAGAAAAGTGTAGTCTACCTTTCAAGTATTCCTGATGGCGTTGTTTATTAATATACAAAATGTGTACAAAAGAGCTTGCCACGTATGAAACAAAAGACTCATTGAAAAGCAATATCTCAACAGCCCTTCAGACTCTACCATAATCTTGTCGTCACCTCAGTGGACAGCATAAAGGCCCGTGTATTTGTATAGCTGCAGGTAGAGAGTGAGCCTTGTTGATGTTTAATTCAGTTTGGACTCAGTGGTTCAGTGGATTTACCCTGCTCAGTTTCTCTGTTGTGTTAAGTATCAGCGTCTGTGCGTTCTAACTGGGTCCATATGAAAGGCTGCTGTTACGCCTACAATAAAGAAAGACGCAAACATAAACCAATACCTGGGCTTTACGTGAACTTTAACCTTCACCCCTCCTGCTTAAGCCCCTGATAAAAGCAGCTCTTATGAGTTGATTGAAAAAAACGCAGCATGAGGGTCCTGGCGCAAAATGAAAAGTGTGTCAAGCACTTAACGGTCTTATTAATGGAGTATGGGCTCAAGCACATTCTGGGGTTCCACATGGAGCTATACATGCACTGTAAAACTGAACACTGCTTCCTACAAAAAGAAATCAGCTATGTATACTTAGCTCTGCTAAATTTAACCTTTTTATACCAGTTATACAATTATTTAATATTTATGCAACTTGCTCCTAGATTTACAATTCGTTTCACTTTTATTTTTTGTGTGTGTGTCTTTTGGAAAGATTGTTTTGTATTTATTGGAAAAGACTGGGACACAAGTTTTTTTTATCCAGGAATTGATCTCATGACGCTTAGGCTGTCACAGCCTGGCAAGACTGTCCTCAACATATTTGTCTTATTAGATCCCCAAAAAGCGCCCCTGCAGGACTTCTCTAAATGACACAGTCATTGGAGACGTCATAATGGGACTTACCATGAGCTGAGGAGATTTCAGACTTGCTCAATGTCCGGTCATGTCACAAACGTTGTGCGAAACACAATATTTGTGACCAGCTAGATGTTAAGAAGTACACAACCGAAGAGCTAAACTTCTCAAGGCTGGTTTATGCTACGCAGACCTTCCCAACGCACATTCTTGGCCTGACATATGTGCAGCTGCTTGGACCACTTGACCACCGGGCAGCACATATTTTAGATATATAATTATCTTGATTTCATTTATTGGAATTTATAATAATTTCAAGTAAAGGAAATGAAGTACCTTTCTTTTTCATTGCCTTTGCCTTAATTACAATTAAAGAGTTTGAGTTCAGAAAAACATATTTGAAAGTAAGCAAATAATGTTTACTTCATATGGATTTCTTTGCTTGGTTTTGCAGTGAATATGAAAGATCTTGGAGGCCCCCCACCAGCGCCGCACACTAAAATGTCTTGTGCTCCTGCCGAGTCCGTTATTAAAAACCCCTCTCCTGGAGTGTTTCTGTGGTCAGTCGCCTCTGTCTCCAGCCCTCCCCCCCCCTCCGCCTCCGCGCTCCCCACATTTGGGAGCGATTAGCAGACAGAAAGTGAGGCTACTGTACACCCCCACTCACATAATGCGTGAGGCCTGGCAGGGGAAGAAACCGGCGGATAATACTCCATAATCATACAGGTGTGGCAGATCTGCTCCACAAACTCAAACAGTCCCATAAAACACTGTATTTCACTCCTCTGTGATTCATATACTTAATGACCTCAATCTACAGCTCACAAGAGTGCTACTATTGGGCTGAGAAGTGACCGCCGTTCCTCTCTAACAAAGTTGTCAAAGTTATGTATTGGTGTATTGGGTTCTGGGACAAAACTAAATCACATGTCACACTAATTCTGTAAGATTATTAGGGCTGCAGCTATCGATTATTTTAATAATCGAGTAATCTATCGATTCTTTTCTTTGATTAATCGAGTAATCGGCTAATCCTCCCCGTGTTACCGTGGATTCTCCGGGTTCTCCGGCTTCCTCCCACCGCCCATAGACATGCATGTGTTCGGTAAATTGGCAACTGCAAATAGGCCCTAGTGAATGAATGTGAGAGTGAATGGTTGTCTGTGTCTATGTCGACGAGCTGGCCCCTGTTCAGGGTGTACCCTGCCTAAAGCCCAAAGGCACTGGGATAGGCTCCAGTCACCCGCGACTCCTCATTTTCAAGCGGTAGAAAATTAATGAATGAATTCCGTAAATCATTTAAAAGCAGATAAAATCATTTTTTAAATAAAATGTATAGTTCGCGTAACAAATGGAGTTTCTTCTTAAAATAACAGTTACAAAGTATTTCCCCAAAACGGCAAGATTTCACTTCAACTACATACTTGTATGTAAAGAATATATATAAAGGACTAATTGACTTGTCACCAGACTGTTTGTTTGTGAACAATAACAATAGCTATGAATTAAAACTTTATGTTGGATGGGGGATCCTGGTGTTTTAAGCGTTGGTGCTACATTTTGCATTTTGTCGTGAAACCGAAAGTCTGCAACAACATGGAGGCCAAAGTGAACGGCACACGGCTGCAATACAACAGATTATTGTCACATGGTTGTGGTCCTCCGTGCTGTTTCAAGGTGCAGCAGAGGAGAGGGCGGCGTGTTTTAAACGTACGAGTGGGACTGGGAAGCAGAGTTGTTGCGTGGGGGAGCGCGGGGGGCGGCGAGTGTGGCAGCTGGAGCTAGTTGCGGTAGTTGGAGTTGCAGCTCGGGACACCGTGCTCTTTCACACAACAAAACTCTTCCCAGTCACTCGTGAATTTGGATCGCGCCGCTTTCTCCTCTGTTGTGCTTTAGCTTCTGCAGGTCCGAGCGGCACATCCTCGGACCTGCTCGTGAGTCCTTCCGTGAGCTCTGCATGCCACAGATTCACGTGTTTTTAATTAAATATGGAAATTAAACGGATCATCAAGGCAATAGAATAATAATCCAAGTTTTTTTTTTTTTTATCGAATTACTCGATTGACTCGAGTAATCGATGCAGCTCTAAAGATTATAATAAATTAACCTAATAATTTTGCCATCCTTGGTTGCTGGATGGTCCCAGTTCAATTCCTGGTGCATGCCCTCTTGTATCTGGGTGTGTTTCCTCCTGGGATTCGTTTTTTCATAAAATATGCAGAATATGCCAAACTGTAGTGCATGTACCACTGCAGGGCCCCTCTGCAGTGTAGGATTTATTAGACAATAGAAAATCTATGAATGTTTTTGTCTGTTGGTTATTATTTATAACTACCTTTACCATTGTTTATTTTAGACCTGGTTTGACACATTTTAGTTTTCATACTGAATACATAATGTATTCAAGTCTATTGTAACATCGCCTTTTTCGCATAGTTTATTTATTTATTATATTTGACAATGAGTATTCATTGCTCTATGCTGTACCATATCGCTGACCTTTCCTAGTCTTGGCAATAAAACTTTTCTGTTTCTTATTTTGGATGAAGTTTAACCCTAGGCCAGGTGTAGATCTGGTACTCGGAAAGCTAACATTATCATAGGTGATACCAGGTGATGGGCAAAGAACCAGGCTGATCCTCCAACTAGTTACTCCTGACTCTGGGAACCTTACTGAAGATCTTGAGAAGGTTCTCAGGATACTGCTCTGTGCACCATCTGATGTTCAAAATTCGGTGAAAAGACGGAGTACTAATTTCCATATGGGGCCATAATGTACCTGTACTTGCCTTACTTTTGGCCTATATTTGTCCAGCTCTGTGATTTGTAGACCAGACCTGAAAACTGACCTATGTTCCTTCTGTTGCTCTCACAGGCTGAATACTCAGGCGATGGGCCGGAGGTGGGCTATGGCTCTTTCCATCAGCAGTACTGGTTGGATGGGCGTATCGTAGCAGTGGGCGTCATAGACATCCTGCCTTCCTGTGTGTCCTCTGTGTACCTGTACTACGACCCAGACTTCGCCTCACTCTCTCTGGGTTCCTACTCTGCTCTCAGGTGGGTCCTTACAACTTGGACAAAAAGTATGTTTTAACTCGATTTGTTATTCCAAATGCTGTGAATTTGTGTGAAAATGTGTTCTAATAACTTGCAGGCTTGAGGTCTGTTGCAGTACTGCACTATGATCACTTAAACCGCAAAAGGGCTCAAGCAACCGGTAACCGCATTCTAAATTTGAATAAAGTTTCGTGCTCTTGCCCGACATCATTTTGAAGAACTGATGTTTTCACACCATCTCCCTTTTAAGAAAACGTTCCATGTGTTCAGCCATCAGTTACGGCTCAGGTCTCGAGCAGACGGCCGTGTGCAACTCGGCATTCTATACAAACGGCGGGCTGTTTTAACATAAGCTGATACACTGCACTTTGTTTGGGTCAATGTAGGCTTATCGATAAAGAAGAACTGAAGGGCCAGAGTTACTCCATCAAAACAACTGTGTAGATGCTACTTTAAGGGGTGATCTTTGTCACTGCAGGATAAAAATGTATTTTAAGAAAACACCCTTTGAAGTTATGATGTACCATAAAAATCTATGGATGTGAGTGGATTCAATGAAAACAAAAAAAAAAGTGTTTTGCCTGTAGTATCTTGCCTTGAAAAAAATGTTGTTGTACTTGTATCTTAGACTGCTACAAACATGCTCTGTAATCTTGCAGTAGTTTATCAGTTCTTATTTCAGTCTTCTTCCAAATGTTAATGCTCCTGGAGTTGTTTATGTAGACTTAAGGCATGTTTATTTATCTTCACCATTTTCCTTAAATTAATACATAAATCCTTTTAAAATTACTTTTTTTTTCTTCTAAATTGTACAGACCTTGTTTATTTTATTTTAAATCTGATGTGGCTCAATCAAGGAATAGTGGGGCTCGAGGAAAGGCAGGTTCACATGTATTAATTGTATTTTATTTCAGGTTTATATCCCTCAATGAAAGTAAAATGAATAGTAACTGGTAGTCATTTGTCTTCATTTTGCTGTATCTTAGTTCTAAGAGCTTTAAAAAACAACAATGATACAGTGTAATACAAATATATTCAGTCCCCGTATTGAATCAAGGATGAAAACAAATATATAATAAAATGTATTGTTTCTAGCTTTTCTCAAACATGAATAACAATATTTGCACTGACCATAAAAGTGCGCCGAGCAGCTGGCTGCTTATTTAATGTAGCAGATATAACTGGCTTTATTGGGCCCCACATCTGTCATCAGCATCAGTGTTGAGTCTGTCCTTGAGTCTAGTTTTGTTTTAAAAAATGAATTGCACAGCCAAGTAAAAATATGTCTGCCTTTTAGCAATAAATCTCAAATGAGCACCTAAGCCTGGAGTCTGAAGCTTATAAAACAAATGCCTAATTGCCTCCCACTGCTATTTTAGCTTAGTGCAAATGTAAAAATTATTGTAAAAAAAAGCTATATTTCTCCTTTTGGTCTCAAATCCTCCCCCCTTTTGCCCATGCTCCAGCCTTTTCATGCATTCACTCCATCCTTTGATCTTCCCATCCCTTTAAATTCTTGCTTTGTACAACTGTATACTATAAACGCTGTATAGTTTCCAGAAAAGTGCCCAGATTGGTCGAGGCAGGGGGACTTTTGTGGTTCAGCTGACTGCAAAGCTCTGGGCCAAAATGAAACGAGAGATTGCACACACGCAGGCTACAGGACGCATATCCAGCTTTCCTGTAAAATGTAACCCAGTAATGTGTTAACCCAGTAAAGGAGCTTTTGAAACATTTCTGTGCAATTATAGAGCACTTCAAAGATTGACACATGGTGATAATACAACACGCCAGATAGATATGGGTATCACTCTGAATTGAGTTCTACACAGTATCAATCGGAACAGTCTCTCATCAAAGCAGTCGTGAAAAGGAATAACATCATGACAAATATTTTACTCTGATTGGTCAAAGCATCCAAACAACAGGAACAAGCCAAGAAATCAAACTTGTTAAATCCAGTCAGAGAAAAGCACAGACTTCTTCCCCGTCCTCAAATACACAAAGAGTAGACAATAGTCCGTAAATCTGCCGTTAGCGTCACCATATTTTTAGGTTCATCTGTTTGACTTCCCAAACTACAACGCTATGATTGGTCAGCCACTCAGTGGCCGGGCTCAAGCCGAACAGTGTGAGCCCGACCAGATGGATTCTCAAGAGTTTGTGAAACAAATATCGCAAGAATTCATCTGGCTGGCCAAGAATTTTACATTTTCCTTAAGTCTAGGTCACAATTTCCATTTTATACTCACATAGTAGCTTCATAAAATGTTCGAGTGGTAACTCTTGCTGTTTGCTTCTTCTAAAAGCTGACAAGATTGAGGCCGATCAAAAGAGTGGCTATAGAAAAGGAGAGGTCATGTCAGTGAGAGCTGCATAACACAAAAAAATATTTAATTACAACTTTACCATGTTAAGACTATCACAGGGTCAGTTGTGGTATTCCCAAATGTGTGGTCAATTTTGTTTAGATTTTGTTTGTTTTTTCTAACTCTTATTTGGACAACATTTCCAGTAAAATTCCAACAATTAATCTGAATAATTGTGACTGGTCGACTATTAAAATAAGTGTAATTGTATTTTGACAATAGTATCTGGATTATATAAAGTCTGTAACACTTGCAAAAAGTTGTTCATAAAGATAGTGGTGTTATTAAATAAAAATTGCAATCATAATTCACAATTTACAATAATAAACTTAATGTAAATATTCTCCATCTAGAAGCTTTCAGTCACCATATTCCAAGCTTTATTTGGTTAAAAATGCATTTTAAAATGATCAATGTACAATAGAAATAATGGTTTGACTAGTTGACTAATCAAAAACAGCCCTAATTTCCAGAGCATATTTTATCTATGAATAAGAAATTGTCAATGTTTAGACACTGTTCATGCTGACTGTTCCCTGTGCCTGGCCTGGCTCTGCAGGGAAACAGCTTGGTCATCAAACCCAAAATCCCCTGCAGTTTTCACATTCAGAATCCAAGTGTAACTCAGAGCTCAGAGTCAGAGCTGTGGAAAAGTGACTAAAATCCTCCTGTTTGTTTACTCTTCCATCCAGTCCGGACGCTCTCAAGACATTTTGCCAAGGTCCACCTAATCTGTGTTTGATGTTTTTGAACACACAAATTGTCAACATCATGTTTTCCTGCAAACAACTACAAAAAACTAGTTATTAGCGGTTTCAACAGGTGATGGATGGAAGTTCAACTGAGCTCAAAGTGCGGGGGTAAATGAGTTGGTTTTGGCCTAAGACATTGATTTTAATTGCATATAAATCAGAAGATGCTGAAATGGGTTGATCCATTCGAATATACATTTATTTACAGAACTAAACCCATTCGGTGTGGAGTTGGCGTTTGCAGTTGTGGCTTAATATAAAATGTAATGTAATGAAAATAAAAGAAATAACTACAGGCACCCTATATTTAAATTAAGTAGTCTTGTCACATAATAACTTCATCGACTCATCATTAAATAAAGGATAGAACCATCATTTTTGGGTCGCTATTCATCGTATTTACTTTTTCTATATAATAGGGAAAGTTTTGTTATTCTTTTGTTGCAATAAGTAACTTCTATTATAGATAACTCACTAACTTAAAAAAAATAAAAAAATCTTACATTTAGAAAAGGATCCTTTGAGATTGTCCTGCTTTTTTGTTATTGTCTCGGTGGCATAATGTATTTTCAGTATTATCATTTATATTTTCTCTCCAAATTCAAACATTTAAAGCCCCTGTAACTTGTATCACATTGTTTTGCACTCTGCTCTCTTGTCTTACAAATCCAAATCTTTTGCTACTCTCGTTTTTTGTCCCTTCTGCTTTTATAGTGAGCGATGTGTGCATTTCACCTGAAGAAACAGCAGAGGGAGATGCTGATAGATTGTTTGGAAAACCGCCGCTTTTTCCACACAAGCGCAAAGCACGTGACAGAGGAGAGAGAGAAGAGTAGGTGGAGGGGAGCAGGATGAGAAGGGGGAAAAGGGGAGGATACGAGTGTGAGGAGGAGTGTGTGACATAAAGAGGAGCCTGGGGCAGCATGCAGGAAACACAGCTGGGTCCCACACTGGATCACTTTCACTGGGATGTCCCCCCTCGTGTGTGCGCGCCGCTGTGGTCTGAACGCCAAGAATTTAATGACTTCGAGGATCTTGAAACTTCTTGGTTCAGACTGATCTTAACTTTGATTTTGTTACCGTTTTACACAGCTTAAAAATGTAGTACTTGAGGCTTTCATCTGCATTCAACACATGACTCCTTTAAAGTGCCCTTGACAGGTTGGACTTCACATTTAAATCGAGCTAGGATAAATGTATTTAAGATTTTGTGAAAAAATCATGACAATCATAACAACACACTAGTTAATTGTTACCTAGCAACCATGTTGTATGACGCCTTTATTTGGTTGAAATAATGCTTAAATGGTTGGACAAATTGTTTTTTGCTGGTGGTTGGTTTTAGAAAACTGCTCTACTTCCTGTATTTTCTCAAACATTTTCACTGCAACTTGATTTGTGTAAATTTCATTTATATTTACAACCAGTTGTATGAAAATACAATTAGAAAATCATAAAAACCTACAGTTTTTAACTTGTTTTCTAAATTAAAATGTTCAGTTTCCATCACATTTTCATACACCATACTGTAGGTTTGTCATCTCCAGTCGTGGTTGTAATGAAATGTTTTCTTTGCCCTGCGCACCTCCTGGTATGCGCTCCTTTAGCCCACTTCTGTGCTCATGGGTGTGAGGGGAACTGTCCGGAGCAGAGGCCTTGATAATTGGCTTGTGCTGGAGTGTCAGATGGCTGAAGAGGGGATAATGGCGGACTCAAGCTGCTGCCGTGGGGGTGTCGGGGCGGGGGCAGTCCTTTTTGTGAATGAGCCCTTCTCCTCTCCGGGACCCCCTCGAGTCCATTCAGGCCTTTTGTGGTGGCGGGATGGGAACCCAGGAACCTGGCAGCAAGCGGGTGACCTTCTAGCACCTCGCTGTAGCTGCCTCTTTTCTCCCTGCTTTATATTCCTGTCCCTCTTTCCCCCCTCGTCCCAAGTAAGCTTTGTCCCGTCTTATTTTTCAGTATTTTATTTTAAGGCCGGTTTTCTCCCCCAAGCTCTTAAGTGGGCTAAGAAAAGGGGAATTGAGCGGTTTTTAGGGTTGGAAGGAGAAGTGGGACAAAAAGAGGAAAAGAAAAGACCACTGGAATTTAGTTGTGGAAATGTTAAGGAAAAGAGGCTTTCAGTTAAAGGATGCAATTAAGAGAGGGACTATTGGAGGCAGGACATTTACTGTATTTGAAGAAGCTGCGTAAATCTCCCACCTTCTAAATCTTTATTTTAAAAGATTTAGCCGCTTCCACAAACCTCTTTCTGCTCCGTGTGCATGAAAAGAAGCAGTTGTTTTTTGTGTAATGGAATCAAAGAGGCTGTTTACTTCCTCAGGCCTGAGTTAAATCTTTTCCACTCTCTAGTTTATATTGTTTTACTATACTTATTTAGCTGCTGCATTCTTATTTGTGCACATTAGACTAAAGCAAATCTACATCTTCTTAGTGTTTGCTTTTCAAATAATTACGTTTAAATATTTTTACCTAAATAACTAACATGTCTGAGTGTATTCATATTGAGGAGAAATCTGAATCTCCTTTTCTCCTTTTAATGTGGTGATCAAAGCGTTTTTATATTATGCTTTTCATAGTGACGTTTCACTGTAGTGTTGACGTGACATTTCAGAACCAAACATGTTTTACTCAAACATACATGACGCAGTAAAAAAATACAACTTTGAGTATACCAATGATGAGGAAACAAAGTTGTAACAAGATTAAAAGCTCATCAGAGGGAATTTAGCATAATATGTCCCCTTTAAGGCTGACAAAGTCCCTTATTTAGTTCTCCCAAAAGTCTTGGGTTGTATCAGGAAGAGCATCCGGTGTAAAAAAAATTCTCAATGTATGGCTCCCAAATGTTTGTGCCGTAAGAATTTGACAATAATTTCTTCACAAACTTTAAATTAATTTACTATCAAAATGTAGTGAGTTAAAGCTGTTCCTTCTGGTGTATAAAGAGTGAAAATATAAATTCTACATGACCAGGCCGTACAACAGACCTGCAGACTGTAGCTCAAATCTCTGCAATGCGGTAAACTGCCTTCATCAGCTCAGAGAGTTCAAGTTCAGGACTGTGGGGGGGGGCTCTTTTTAAACTAATCTAAAATGTTGAAAACTGAAAACTGCTCCTCTAAAAACATGTTTCATATGTGTGTGTATGTGTGTTTGTGTTTGTGTCTTGCTGCAGGGAGATTGCCTTCACCAGACAGCTGCAGAAACAGTCCCCCAAGCTCTGCTACTACTACCTGGGCTTCTACATCCACTCCTGCCCCAAGATGCGCTACAAGGTAAGCGCCATCCTCTTTTTAAGATATGCACATATTTGGACGGTCCCGAATCCATCTCATCATCAGGTATGTCTAAACCATTAAAGGAGACATGCTATGCTTTTTGTTAATTTTACTTAGGTCCATTAACTTACTGTTCAAAACTGATGAATTGATAAGCTCCGCTTTTGAGTCTTTTGTTTTTCAATTAATCACAACTAAGCACAGGGAAGTGGGCGGGGATAGGGGGTAGGTGACACTTTCAGGGCACTCAAGCCTCAGTTGCAGGACAATACAGGATTAACTTAAACATGCAGGAATCAATCAAAACGCCACTTTTGTGTAAACTAATGATGAGGAAACACTGCTGTAACAAGGTTAAAAGCTCATTAAAGATTTTCAATAATATTTCTCCTTTTTATTACAAAAAAAGTCTTTTTTTCCTTGGCTGAGCACTGACATTTTCTAAAACATATACTTTATACGAAGACGATGCTTTACACATCAATTTCTATGGTAGATGCATTGGAAAAAGGTGAGTGTATCGTTGAATACACTGAGACAAAAATCCTGCACACACTGTCTTACTTGCAAGGTGAATTTATTTACAGGTGAAGAGGCTAAAACAAAACTATACCGTTTTAGTGAAAGACCAACTAACAAACATATTTTGCCAAAGCGAGACAATAAAATGTGTGTTTTTGAAAGCAACAGTGCAAATGGGTGTCATGAGGTTTAAGGCATAAAGGGTTCGAAGTGAAGAATAGTTTGTCTATATTTTGCCCTAAACCCAGACTGTGACATAACAAGAGTGAGAGGAGAAACTGGAGACGAGGCTGCAGAAGACATTAGAGGTTGAGGGAGAGGTCACTGCATTGACAGCCACTGTAACTCACAAATACATCTAGTTTTAGTGTGAACGTGCGACATGTACATTTTTTGTTCTATCACGGCAACAAAATTTGGCAATATAAATTACCAGGACAATTGCTTCTGATGACCAAAAATCTTTGTCAAGGCCAGAATGTGATCCTCAAAATCTGTGCTGATTACTTTTAATGTTTTAATTTTTCACTTTTAATTCAAATGTACATGTGTAAATGCTTTTTGTATTTGAAATCCCTATATATCTCAAAATGGTGAATTTAGTAATACATTTTTTCATTCTAATACTAAATGAATACTTGAATCTGATGATCATTTCAATCCACAATTTTTTTATGATTGTCCTGACCTTTGCTGAATTTTTTGTAATAAACCTGGAAAAAACGAATTTCTCTCTTCATCAAAATGCCATCCATTAATTTACAACTCGAGTTACAAACACTAGCGCCGTTTCAAAGCCCATTAGCTTAGCAGAGAACCCTCTTTCTTCTCCTCTTTGTCTCAATCATGTATTAATTCCTCTTTTTCAGCGTTAAATAAAACGTTCCCATCGATCGCCCGCAGTTGTTGGGGCGTCTTGTGGAGGCTTATGGCTGCGTGCCACTTCTTCTCTTCATCCCTTTACATCTTGTTTTGGGGAAAGCCTTCTCATTGTTCCTCTGCCCAGTTTCTGCATATGGGCCTGCTTATGTCTGCGTGTTTTTGAATTTAGATCTCACTGTTTGTCTGGGAGCTCTGTTACCCCAGCTCTCGCCCCCCGTGTGATGGCATGTACTTTCCCCCCCGCCCCCCGCACCCCATATCTGTCCTCCTCATGTAGCGTGATCTGTCCTCCTCATGTACGTGTCCTTTCTCCTTCCCTCTCTTCGCTTTTTTTTTTACACTTGTGGAGGAGCTCTGAACAAGGGTGAGGAGGTTGCCCGGTTCCCACCTTTCGCACACTGCCGAGAGCTTTCAGTGTCTTTCTACATTTGCATATTAAGTTGTGGAGTTCATTAATGCGCGGGCATACTGTGTTATTGTGGCGTCCCTCTCGGCCCCTCCGTGCGGCTGGTATTGTGCGCCGCTCAACCACCTTCTGGAGCTGAGGTCGAAGGCGTGTTTTCTGCGGAGACCTAAACAGCAGCACTTCACACACTCCGCTGGACTCCACTCCGACTCCACTCCTCTCAGCGTCCCACTGCTCACTCTGCTTAAATCCTGGACACAGCAACATATGCGTAGTTGCACTTTTAATGACTGTGAAGTAGAGACATGCCAAATGTAACAGTAATTTATTTTTGACTTTATTTAAAACAAATAAAAGCATAACAAGTCAGACTTTTAATCATTGCCATTTTACACAAAAAATAGTCACAATACTTCCACCAAAGACTAAACTCTTCTCCAAAGCACATACTTGTACTGACGGAGGATTGGGCGTAGACATCCAATCCAAAGTTGTAAGGTAAGTCAAAAAAGTAGTCACAATACTTCCACCAAGGACTAAACTTTACTCCAAACCACATACTTGTACTGACAGAGGATTGGGCGTAGACATCGTGATTAAATGTCCCAAGCTGACCATTGATGATTTAAAACAATTGGGTTTTGATTTCATTAAAATGAGCATAATTGCACGGCCTACGATGAAGTAAACACTGCGTCTTGAACCACTGTGTCTCTGAGCTGTGTTAAACTCTGTGTAGATTTAAAGAAGCAATTTGAACAATCAAGTTCACAAAATCCATTGCAGTGAAAGCAATACTATGATAATGTAGATTTGAGTCTAAAACTTGAAAACATTGCAAAGGTAAATTCTCCATTCAATGAGACACAAAACCATAAAGCCATACACCGCTCTCCACCAATATTACTTCGACAAATTTTCTTTTCACTCAACAAAGTTTTGTTTCTCTTTTTGGACTTGCTGTGACCCCTTGCTCATTTATAGCAATATAATATCTAAAACTAATCCCTCTAAAATAATGTATGTATGATAGATGTACTCTGCATCATATTGTCCATTTAACACAGACCTTTATGGTCCTGGAAATGTTTGTTTGTGTGATTTGACGAGTTTCCTCTCTGGAATTTTAGCCCATTGTTGGTACAGTAGTCTCTTATCCTGAGGAGCAATACTCGTGCATTGTTTGTGAAACGGACACCAGGTGCATTGTGGGGCGTTTTCTGTATAGTGTTAATGGACACACTGGATTTTTTTGAAAAAGAAGTTGTAAGGTAAGACTTTCTTGAGCCTCCACCTGAGACGCCCCATTGTCTATTTAGCCTCTTAAAAGTTGTTTAGATTCATCTTTTGCAGCTCGTGTTTGGATGAGCACTTTTTGTCATGCAATGCATTCAATCTACAGGCACATGTTATGCACATCAAATATAAAAAAGTTACATTCCTTTAATTCAGAAGTGAAAACAAATCATGAACAATACCAGATTCAGCACACATGGAATGGAATATTTTGCACATGTTTATAACGTTGTATTTAGGGTTTGGCTTTTTGAAAAACAAGAGGTCACATTCTAGTTTATCCTTTTTGCCCAGTGCAAATCTAAGGGATTTATTGGGAAAGGCATCTGGCATAAAATCTCCTCCTAGAGCCATCCCGAAACAAGTTCCTATGTTTGTGAATTGTGTTAATTGACAATGGCAATAAGCCTTTTTTGATTCTGACATGAAAATCCCCACACATCCACACAGAGGCTAGGGCTGAAACAAGTTTAATGGAATAATTGAGAACAAATTGAGATAATCATCAACTAATTTAGTAATCATAACCGTTATCTGGACTATATACTGACTTAAAAACGAGTCATGTGCAGAGAAAAAAGTTTTTATGATTCAGACAAAGCAAAAATGACATTAAAAATGACACATTTAGTGCTTAGTTTTCGGTCAAAACGTGTTGGCGTCCCTTTCTCTATTAAAGGACTTTTTACTGCCCGACTGCCTCAATATTGCTGCCTTTTTGCCCTCATGATTCTATCTTTTGATACTCCAATGCACAGAGCATCCTTTGACTTTGTAAGTAATGTTTTTTCAATGCATGATGAGCACCTGACTGTGATTTCCTTGTAGACCCGGGGCTGCACTCACTCTGTTTTTTATTGCATACATTTAGTTTGTCTGATGTAAAACCGATTTTCCCTACAAGGATGCTCGATCAAGATGTTCCCAAGCTGCATTACTTAAGCATTACTTCAATTTGGTTCACAGGAATTTTGTGACAACCGATCTAAAATTAATAACATAATAATTCATTGATTGAATAGCCTAATGATCTTTAGTTGCAGCCCGAACACTGCCTGAAAGATGCTTTTATAATGTTTATAAGAATATAATGTACATTTATAATCATGTCTGGAGCCTTTTCACTACTTAAGTCCAAATAGTCCCCAACAATAATCAAATATATGAACATGCCACTTCCCCAGTTCCCTTCACCCCATGTGCCATTGCTTTTTAAAGTTCTATTAAGAGCCCAGTCAGTCTTGTTGAGTGTGCAAAACGTCTTTAAATGCCCCGGAAAACTTGGAGTCCATCCAGGATCAGAGGGTTTTGGCCTGGTCAGACCCTCTCCTTTGTTCTCAAGCGGGACGTCCCACAGAGCCCCACTGGTTTGACTGGTGGGCCGAGGGTCTGAGGGGCGAGACGTGACATCCTGCCCCGGCCTCTTTTGGCTGTAGTCTTGAGGTTCTGGCTGAGTGTGATCTGGAGCTGCAGAAGGAGCAGAAGGTGAAGCTGTTGGGCGCTAAATGAGCTCATAGGTCTCTGCCCTCTGTCCCTCTGGCCATCACCTCGCCTCACCCTGTGTCGCCCCCTGTCACCCTTTGTCAACCTCTTTCTAAACCTGTCTGTGGCTCTTATCTGTGGATTAAAGCTGGATTTCATGTCAACAGACCCAGAGACTCCAAAAGCTGAACTGATTTTTCTTTTCTTTTTCTGGTGCTGCGTATTTGGTGTATCGGTTATAAAAATGTGCTTTAAATGAGTTATTGGTACAAGTGCAGAGTTGCTTCAAGCATAAGGTCATATAATATGTTCTTTTTTAAATAACATTCACACAGATATTCATTTAATCTTAGTTAATGCTCCGAATCTAGTTTTTATTATTCTAATTGATCATTGACATTAATTGACAGTCATTGATTTTTTTTGTCAGTGAGGTTAAAAAAAAGCTCAAACTTGTTATTTTTGGTGTGCTTATGCTCCCTGTCTGTTTCTTCACTACAGAAGTTGCCCTATGCACTCGCTGTACGTTTTAGTCTGGCCTGCCAAAACAGTCAAGTTGCTGCAGGTACAAAGTTTTCAATTGCTTAATGTTAACAGTCAAAGAGCCCATAAGAGTCGAGCTTTTACAAGGGAAACTGCCGGTGCAAAGTTCCCTCTCCAAGCACAAAATGTTTCGGTTCAAAGAAAAATAATAAATATGATCAACCAAACCCAGAGTGATGTGTGCACCTCAGTTTCAATTACGTCACAGCCCATTTTTTATCAATAAACATTAAATATTGTGTCCCTCGAGGGTCAAACCTCTTGTTTGTACGATACAGCAGGAAAAAGTGCCACTGCATTCTCCATTATTGTCAGTACTTTTACCTCTACTTGTGAAACTTGCCTCATTGCCATAGCGTTTAACAATTCAAAACTAAATATATGTTTTTGAGTGCTCAACTGTCCTCAAAATGTCACCTGTAAACAGGAAGTTGAAACCCATAATACAGTGAATACAAAGTAGGGCTGATATGGGAAATTATTGTTATATGGCTGTTAAGTACTGCGATATCGATAGTATTGCAATATTTTAATCATCTTTGAACAAATATATCACTAAGAAAACAATTATTATATTATTATAGTTTTAGCCAATATTTTAATATTGATACAGTTGCGATATATTGTGCAGCCCTAATGCAAGCTCATACTGCCCTCTAATATTGTGTGCATCTATTATCAGCCTCTATATCAGCAACAGTAACCATAAAGAGGATAATTGCTGATGTTGTGGTACATTTCTACACATTTTTTCAATCTGCAGTGCTCTTTGATGTCCTCGCCGCTGCACCAGCCCTTCAATACCCGGGCTTAACCAATCAAGTGCGTTTCAAGTGTTCCCCTCAGACACACACAACCGGCCTGTGCAGCGCCGGCCATAGCAATGAGAGGGTCACATGAAGTGGTCCTTACTGTTGTTATTATTGTGAAAGAATGTCTCACTCTGGGCCCAGGAAACCATTAAAATTTCCAACAGGACGGAGCAAAGGAACAGGAGCAGAATGCAGAGACAGATGGAGTGAAATGGGAGTGACAAAGTGTGCGCCAAATGAGAAAAGGAGGGAAGATGAAAAGGATTATTCCGTTTTCCCGGCGGTACTTTGTGACTTTTAAAGCGCGATTTAGAGGCAGCTGCACCTCCGCTCGCTTTCATCCCGACTCCTCCCACATTTCAAACGACAAACGGTGTCGCAGTGGTCCGTCCTGTACCCGGCCACTTTACACACGAGCAGAGGGACTCAAACAGATTAATCCATCAGGTGTCGGTGATAAAACTCAATTTCAACACTGAGGAAAAGGCTTGATGTGCACTACCAGTTTTGATATGACGATGATTTTAGTAACGCTCTTTTTTTTAAGACAATCGAACATCATTTTCAACACAAAACAAAAGAGAAAGACTGTTCTAAAACTGTTCTTAAAATGTCCTGTTCAACTGTTTTTGTCTGTATCGAATCGACCTTTTCTTTGACGAGTTATACATAGGCCTTTCAAGATGAATACTACGTCAATAAATGATACATGGAACAATAATTTTTGGGGGTCAATATCGCTGGTTATTTTAGCAGTTATTCTATGCTACAATAAGGTTTTAGCTGCAGGCGTTTGATTAAATAACTATTATGATTCATTACAGATATAAACGAACTACTTAAGCGTTTCATTCTGCAATTTATTCATTTCAGCCCATGTTTTGTAACAATATTTTACATTAAGATTATTTTTGGAGGATAATCCTGCTTTCGGCTCATATCTATGTTGTCATGTATCGTCTATATTTTCTTCAGCAGTGTATCGCACTTCAGAATGGCACTCGCCCGGCCTAGCTTCACATACATCGAATATGTGGAAAAATACAAGGTTAATTCTTGTGACATGTTAGAAACAAAATTAAAAACGTCTAAATTCTATCTGCGAGCCTTTCTGTTTTAAATAACCTTGACAAACTGGCATTTCCATTTAAACCCCTGTACAAACCTTAAAATATTGTCGATAGTAGAACAGTTGCTTGTTGTTGAACTGAAGTGTGACCTGTTTTTGAACCTTTTTATGTAATGTTGTTGATCATTATTTTGAATTTCAAGCCGAAATTAATTGATCTAAATAGACAAAATGATTGAAATAGACATCTGATTGTGCAGTTATCTGATTGTTTACGATTTAGCAAACCCAATCTGAACATTTTGACAAGCATCTTAATTAGCAGCGGCCCTTAGGCTCCTGTCACCTGTTCTGCTGCTGACTTTAACTAGACGTGACAGAGCACCGTCCTCGGGCATGTACCAAACCCACGCACACCTGCACAATGACACCTTTGTGAAAACCAAACTTATCCATTTGATTTCATAAGCAAACGCATTATCTCATCTTTTTGAATCATTGCGTTGTCAAAAACATGTAGTAATAGATTGAGAGATATGTTGTCGCAGGTTGTGGCATGCAGAAACCTCTAAGGGCAATCAGAAGTGCATTTCTTGTATTTTGTTGAAGCAGCTGTGTGTGCGTGCACCCTTACATTCCCTCTGTTCCTAAAGGCAGCATGTACAGTATTTGGGCCATCAGCAGAGACCGTCCTACAACATGAGCCACCTCAAAGAAAGACTGGATTTAAATAGATGTTCTTTAGTTTATTCAAGTCACTTTCATGCTAAAATAAGTTAAAATATGTGTTGCTGGTGGGAAAATGGTAGTATCTTAATGATTTTATTTGAGTTTACTTAAGTAACTGGATACACTTCTCTCATTGAATAATTATTGCATGTTTACTGTTTAGTGTTGTTTCCAAAGAAAGAGTTTAGCTGACTATCTGAATGTGAGCAGGTTCCATCAATTGTTTTCACCTTTTTATCTGAGTAATGAAATGAATAGTTTTTAATAGTATCTCTCAGAGATGTGGACTTCTAATTTCTGCCTTGGATTCGAGTCAGACTTGATAAAACGGACTACGACTTGGCACCCGATTTGGGACCCGACTTGGACTTGAAGTTCTCCTACAACCGTTTTCTCTTTACAGTTGATAGTTAGATGTACTTTCATTGTTTATTTTTACAGGAACAAACTGGAACATGTCGCCCACACAGAACTTTTTCAGAAGGACCATTTACAAAAACATACAAATTGTACAAACATGAGCATTATTCTGTAATTTTGTATAGAGACTTGAATGGACTTGAAACTCCAAGCATAGGACTTGACTTGGGACTCTGACCTGGGTCTTGTCTTGGACTTGCTAGTGCTTGACTTGTGACTTGACACTCTTTTCATTGTGTTGGTGCTTCTATATATTCTATTCTATTCTATGTTTTATAACAAAGCTTTACTATCAGTGTAACCTTTTGGATTTCATCTCATGTGTTGTTCCGTTAACCCATAGGCCATTGTCTTCTTATAGTGCCATTATATTCCAGCATGAAGTTACAGTTGAACCTATAGAGCCTTTGTGCAGTTGTATTGTAACATTAAACTGCAACAACTGTGGGCTTTGCTAAAGTCGCACAAGTCCAGGCAACATTTAGCCCAGCCCCTTTTTTTTTTTCTATAAGCTTTTGTTTACCATTCTCCTTTCACCGTCTGTGCAATGAACTCCACCACCATGCAGGTTCAGATGAAAGATGGATTTGGAAAGAATGCACAAACTTTGGGCTTGATTTGATCCAGTGGTAAAACATGGGCCGACGTATTGTTCATTGTTATCAGGCCAACAGATTTATGGATGCAAGTGTTTGTTAGGTGTGTGGTGCTTTGGTCGATTAATCAATCCATAGACAACCAGATTTTGTATTAGTTGACTAATTATTGTATTAGGTTTAGATGGATTTATATGCACTTAAGCAGAACAAAGAATGCATGGATTAGTTTTAGAAGTGACTTGACAGTTTATTTTGTCTTTCTACTTATTAAAATGCTTTTTACTCGTGCTTTTCTTTAAACTTAATTGTTTTTTGTTTTTTTACAAGATTCTAATTGTTTTGGGAGCTTTTTCTAGTGCCACACTCCCTTTTAACGCAATTAATCGATGCACAGGGAATGTTTTAAGTCGGCCAAGAATTTCCTTAGTCAACTACAGCCCCAGTGTTTGTGCAACGGCTGGTGCATTATCAAATTTCTCTCAATTGTCCTATAGCTATGCTCAAATGTGCAAAGTCAATCTTGCTTAAATAGGCAGGTGTAAGGTTACTGCAGTCGTCGAGGCTGAACGCATGTGTTTACAGATCCTCTGCCAAACTGTTCATTTTGTTCCACTTATTTTCCCAAGTGAATCATAATCACTGAAACTTTTTTTCTCCAACTTGCCAGTAGCTTTAAATCAGTGTCAATCAAACAACAAGTGAGCTTTGTCTGGTTCATGCCCAGTGCATGTTCTGCACTACTTTTTTTCCCTCAGTAATATATTGATGCTAAAGAGAGGGTAGAGAAAGTTGGTAAATGTATGCTGTACATTCAAACCCAAATTAAACCCATTTTGTTGCCACTTGCAGGGCACATGCAGCACTTTTTTTATTTCAAAATGAGCGTAACTTTTTCCATGTGTTTTGATTTATATCTTTGCATATCACATCAATGCATAATGCAAACAGTGCTTTACGACAATTTAAATTAATTAAGAGTTAGTTTGGATTATTTAACGGAGCCAGTAGCATTCTCTTGATCTCTTCCATTCCTCCCAGTAAAATCAAACCCAACTGGGCGCAATTTCACAACCTCCCTGAACTTTATAAGCTGGAGCATACCTAGTCCAGTTTCTCTCTCCTCCCTCGGTCTTAAATTGAAACCTTTCAGACAGAAACGCTCTTGTTTGATTTCACCCGACGGGAGACCACCAACAGTGCAGCTCTCAGCAGAAACATTTAGCTAACGCTTTTCATAATTCTTCTCCTTTTTCTGTGCCACATCATCCCTCCTGTGCCGACGCGCTTGTGTTTCTAACAAATCATCAACAGGCTGCCACTTATTGGAGCACAGTTCGGTGCCCCCTACGAGGAGCGCTGACAGGATGGGCGTACCAGAGGGGGCAGAGTTCAGAGGGTCGGGTCGGGCGATGCTACAACACTGGGGCACGAGGAGAGGGAGAGAGAGCGTGGAGGGGGCATGCGGGGCGTGAAGGTCAAAAGGCTGAAAATGAGAGTTTAGACTTTGGAGTCACGCTGAGCAGAGCCAGAGGTGAGGAAGATTTAGCTGAAATTGTTGTCATGGGAAAGCTTTAGTGCTGCAAAATATCAGTAAAATTGAGTAAAAGTACAAAATAAAATGATCAGCTCTTTATTTTACAGCACAGTAATAGCATGGTAATAGGATGGAAATAGCATTGCAATATTTATAATGAAGGCTAAATGTATTTGCAGCCAGGTTTCCTTTCCATTACTAAGAAAATACTTACACATTATACTGGGTTAGGATTAGGATTTATTATAATACTTTAAAATAAAGTCGAATGGCAGGTGTCTTCATCGCATGAGTAATTCCAAAGAAAATACCATAATTATATTCTTAGTTACCATTCTATTTCCACCCTGCTGTTGCTGTGCTGTACTGCTCAGTGTAACCTGTCAAAATAAAAACATGTAACACAAGACGAGATTAAACAGAAAACACTTCTTGAACAGTTTTCAAAGCCAATCCCTTTAAGGACCACCTCGAAAAAGATCTGAATAATCTCAATCCAAAATAGATAAATGATAATAATAAATCAACATTATACGCTTGTACTTGTTTGGTCACAGTTTAACCTCAGTTTAATTCTGACTTGATTCGGTCCTGTTTTAGCCCTGGTTTAGCCCTTCCAGGTTTAGTCCTGTTTTAGTCCAGATTTTAATGTGGAGTTTAGTAGGTGCCGACCAGGTTTGTACCTGAGTGCTTGTTACTATGGCAACTCAGCGCCAACTCTGGTTAGCCACGTTGGTGGAATGCAATTGAGGATTTCAGCCTGGATGGCTTTGGTTTAATCTCGCTTCATGGAATACCCCCGAAGTCCTTTTGGTCATCTGGTCTTATCTGTGAGGGTTAAACAACCTTTTTCTCATTTGCTGTTTTCCACCTAGGTAAACTCTAGGCTATATGTCTGCTCTACAGTCTTATAATGATGTATATGATTGTTTTTTCTCTTGTGTGTATAATGATTATCTGGTCATGTGACTGCATCTTGTGACTACCTGCACGATTAATACCACCGGTTACTTGGCCCACCTAAGGCTTGCCCTGATGAATACTGCACAAAAGTCAAACACTTTGGTATGTCCTTCTTATAATAACGTTTTTTATTTTATATCAGCGTGCCTTGGACCTTTTCTTTGTTTTTGCAATCCACATTTCTAGTGGATCCTTGAACTCACATGATTTTGTTACATTACAGGCCACTTTTGTTTTACCCCTGAAGCACTCAATGTTCTCTGAATAGAATGTATTGAGTTCAGTAGATTTACTTTATTTAGTTTGAGTCTGTGCCCTCCAGACTAAATGTATGGAGCGAGGGGTGCGCGGAGGTCAAAAGGCTGAGAACGAGTTTAGATTTGGGTGTCAGCCTGAGCTGATCCAGAGCCCTCTAGCTGCCAGTGTGAGGTGTTTGCCTTGCCATTACCTTCTCACTATTTATTTTCAAACCTGCCCCAGCTGCGCCGCACGTCTCAAAATGTTCGCTTCACCCTTTTGGCGGGGGGAATGTGTTGAGATAAGTGCATACAAGCAGCCAGCCTCATAAATGCTCTGAGAGGGTTATTCAACATGAAAGTTGTCAGGTTTGGAAGCACCTTAATACATTTAAATGAGCCCTGCCATCACATTTAGAAAAGCTTTCAAACAAGAATCCATTACTGGCAATGCTTTATACAAACTTAAACTACCTTTACTTTGTGGATTAATACTGTGGAATTTGTTTTCTATGATGCATAAACCTCAACCAATCTCCCTGGCTTTTACTTTCCAGTGCTGCTTTTGTGGCTACCACCATGTTGTGATTTGCAAATGGATTAAACTCAACCAGTGAAAGTGCATGGGCATAAAAATAAGTCATAACAATTCCAACAAACATGAAAACAATGAGTACCTCCATGATCCAAGCGGCCCAGTTTTTTCTAGAAAGTATTTTTCCTCAAGTTTTATTGCAAACTTGGTCCACTGTTCACCACCACCTCTGCTTGATGGGACTTCACCACATTTTCTTTCATCAACTGTCTTGAAAACTCTTATCTCACATTTTTACCAGATTTTTTCAATATTAAACAAAAACACAACTGATCCTTGCAACTTTAGCTGGGATTGTAAAGCCTCAGATTTGCGTCTTACTCCGCTGATATGCCTGGGTTAGCTGTGGTCTGTAGTCAGACCGGCATAAAAGCCGCGCCAGCCCCATAAACCCAGATAGAGAGATAAAAGTGGCCAGTCTGTGCGCTCTGTGGATGCCCATAAAAGTGCTGCCATTGCTTCTCAGACCGCCGACGAAACGCGATCCTGTAAAAATATTTTCTTCTCATTAACCTGTCATCCGTGGTGCCGTGACGCGGGGCCCGGGCTGAAGCTGTGTGGAGAGGACAAGGGGGGAAAAGAGGGTGTCGTCTGAGGCCCAAAATGGAGAGTTTGTCGTCTTTATTTGCTACTCGTCCTTGTAATGTGTGGAGAAAGGTGAAAGGCTAAGGCTGGAGTCTTTAGATACCAGTGTAAATCTCCACATGCTAAGATTGCATGTTGGTATCCACACACATACACACACACGCTTACACACGCTTCTACACGCTTCTTTGTAGATGCCAAAACAATGTTATGAACTTTGGTGTCCCATTTAGTGTTTGTAAACAACATGGAGATGAGATAATTCTTTGGTCATGTTAAAGCAAATTGATAACAGTAAATTGCCCCTTGGAAAACAGGATAAAAGGATTAAACAGATGTCTGACGTTCTATGTTTCAAGACAAATAACTTACCAAACAATTCAGCCTCCTCAGACCCGAAGTAGAGATGTAACAATATTTCTCGGTACGATCTTACCAGAATATGCCGCTCACTGAAATAGAGTAAAGGAACATGGTTTATGTGGTGCCCACAATATTTCTGTTATTGTTACATCCATAGCCCAAAATAGTTGAGATGGCTGCAGAAATAAATGATTATCTGTCAAGTTCACTAATGGGACCGGTATGAATAGCTTGAAGAGTACAAAATAGACATTTAATGTTTTGCACAAAATATTAAACATGTGGTCTAAAATATATTTATCTTCACTTTTCTTTTTTTGTAATGAGCTGACAGACGCTCCATAGTCCTCTGTTTTAAAACGCTGTGGTTTACACTTGTCTTTCACTTGCTCTGACGATATTTGGTGGCGACGTTGGCTGGTTGTATTTGCACAGTCGTATGTGTGCTTGTCCTGTTTACGCGCGTCCTTCAGCACCCCTGGGCCCCCGGGGATGCCCCTCTCGTCTGGGCGGGAGGGGTGCATTGTGAGCTGGTTGTTGGGACAGAGTGCGGATGTAGGGATCAGGCTTTGTGTTTATTGGTGTTTGGCCTCCATTGGCGGAGTCTGGCCCGAGGGTCAGGGCGCTAGCCTGGGTCAGGACGGGTTAGGTTTGCTTGGGTCTGGGTCACACTGGGCCTCTTTGTGCATCCCCAAGAGTTCGGGACGGTCGTATATTAAACTCACTGACTAATATACTGCAGAGAAGGGACAAACGTGACACTGTGACTCCATCTATGTCTCCGGGTCAAACGTCCGTGTGTTCTGTCCAAAGTGCTTCATAGTGAATTATATATGCAGTATTCAAGAGTGGTTCAGGAAGTAAAATTCATGTAGAAGGGCCAACGGATGTCTATGGGTTTCATGGTGATAACGATTTTACACTTTTAAATTGGGAGCTGAAATCCAGGAATATGACAAAATTTTAAACTCTGTATGAATTAACATCACTATAAACAACTACTGTATGTTATTACATATTAACAAAATGATTCATCTTCTAACCTTCATTATTAAATTTTAGCAATGTAACAATTCAAGATTGTGAGTTGGATTGTTTGTTTTCCATTCTCATTTGACAAGCAGTGGTGGGTGGAGTCTCCAAACAATTACTCAAGTAAAAGTAGACTAGTGGAAACTGTAAGAGAATCAGAATAGGTTTATTGCCATTGTCAATGAACAAAATTCACAAACATAGGAACTTGTTTCGGCGTTAAGATGCAACATAAAACACTGAGCAATTATAAAAACAGCATAGATGAAACATATGAAATCAAAAGGACATGCATTAGGAACAATTAACATTTAAGAGTAATAGATTTATAATGGGAAGTTAATGTGCGAAGAGAAGAAACAGAGAAGAGAAGGGAAAAACATAATATAATGCACAAATATAGTATTTTCAAAGGCTAGACATCAAAAAAGTTTTCTTCAAACATTACTCACTAAAATTGTCCACTTCTGTTGACAAGTGACAGAGAAGCAGCTACTGTATATTCTTGTACACTTTTCAGAGCACTTGTAGAAAAGCCCTCCCCTTAGCTTTAAATGACACAGTAGTATGTTTGAATTGCCCTCCACGAACGCATCTCTTTGTTTTTGCGAGTTATATTTGGATAACATACTTTAGCCCCAGACACACACAGGCTGGTCTAACACTGCAGTGACCTCATGCAGTCACTTACATCAGCGCTGCAGCCGAGTGGTCTCCTAGTGAAGGCTGCGTCCACTCTACTCGTGTTAATGTACAACTCATGCTCAAGCTGCTGTTTACAAATGTGTGGCTGTACTGATAGTGTCAACACAATAGACCTAGTGAGAATCAGAGGTTGGACGCGACATAACGCTGTAATCATCTAAAGCCGTGGCTAAAAGTGGGTAGAACTGGCTTTAACGTTTGTGTGTGTGTATGTGTATCGTGTGGAACATTTAAATATGTATTTAGGAGGCAGTGTTTTTCCTTCACCGTTCTTCTATTGAGTACTGTGAACCAAGCACATAAAACTGACACCCAAAAAGGATTTATTGTATTTTTGGAGCTACTGTGTGTAGTAATTTATCTTGTGGATCAGTTTGTCAAAGTCAGAGAAAGAATGATTTTTTCCTCCTAACAAAAGCAGTATTGTATTTGTGTTACCAAAAGGTTCCTGGTCTGACTGAAAGTACTTGCTCCAAAACAGAACTGAAAAAAGTTCCTATATGTCAAAAACCCTATAAACTCAAATGCTTAAAAAATTTTTTTTCTGCATTAGCGTTTAGCAGTTAGTGGTGTACTATTGACAAGCTGCGGTATTAGTACTATTTGCAGTAGTTAGTTAGTTACTTTATTCTCCCCATGGGGAAATCTGTCTTCGCAGTTGTACATTTGAAAAGGAATTCCATTTCACAAAAAAAGACACACATCAAATACCACACGCATTTATGTGACAATACAACATACAGATGACATAATTCAAGTGCAGAAGAGGGAAATGGTTTGTAATGCCATTACTAGAGGTACTGTGACAGAGGCATTGGTGCAGGAGTTATAATCGTGATACTAGTACTTTTTACTGAAGTACATAACAAAAATTAATGATTTACCGGTACTTTGTTTGCATTTTTTTCAATCTCCAAACTCTGAAACTCATATTGTTTTGGAGTATCAATCATTTAAATGTGAGTAGCCGTGCATATGTCTGTGTTCCACCCGATGCTTTCCTGTCCACACTCTAGACACTGGTACAGACTCCAGGATCAGTAGTGCAGATGAAAACTCAACAGGAGATGTGGGCAGGAAATCAGGAACACATGTCGCTGTAAAACTGTGCACAGAACTCAAGACACACAGACACTCCACACCTCCCCAAAAGTCCTCCATCCTGGTCCGTCTCTGCACCAGGTCTGAAAGCCGATCTCTTTGAACCATGACATTACGATGTGGCTTTAAAACAACATCTGATCTAAGCTCCAAAACCTCTTCTCAATGCAGACTGTAGTTCGAGAAAAAAATGATAAGTTCCCTCTGTTATACTCTGTAATGGGACATAGCTATGAGTCTATAGGGATGTTTTATAGCAGTGGTAACAACAAAAGAATTAAACTGGGACTGAAATGCAAATTTTGGATATCTTCAATATAGGGCTCCAATGATCGGCTAATCGCGACTAGTCAAATTAAAAAAAATATTGTAGTCGTATCATAATTGTTATCTGGACTTCACAGACTCTAAAACATAAGACAAAAGACCTTTTTATTATTATTTATTATTAAATCAAATTTCAAATTGATTTCCATTAATAATAATCATTGAACATATTCTCTATCAGCCTTTTCATATAAATAAATACATTATTTATGTATTAATGTATTTGTTTATTTGTATTTATTTTTTCAGTTTTTTGAAAGTCTGTATTGATAATCTATTTACAATGTCTCATTGTACAATAGAAATAATTGTTTGTCTAGTCGACGAATCAAAATACTGACTAGACATTAAAATGCCTTAGTATTACTTAGTCTACTTAGCCCTAGTTCATAACAACTCTATCAAATCTACCAAATATTATCAATTTCACCAGCGTGATTTCCATTTTGGAGTTTGCCAATTAAAATCTGTAAGCAGATCATTTGAAATACTGGCCATGTAAATAATCTTTGAACTATGTGAACATGTGAATTTTAATATTGAACCCGTTGACAGCAGCGAGGACCCATCTCCAGGTCTAGAGTTAGTATTTTAATGTGAAATGAAAGAAAAAAGTCAAAATACTCTTCACTGTAATCTGAATACTGTCATTTTATTAATCCACAATAGAATCTATAACCCAGTCCTCTCATATTTAGTTAGTTTTGTTTACAGTTGTAATGTAAGTCGCTAGTGTGTTAGCCTCAGGGAAAGGTGGTAAAAATATATTTTGTCAAAAATGATTTATGGACTTGTAAAAGTTTAAGGTGTCCAAGAATGATAGACCTGTACTTAAAATATAAAATCTCAAACTATGGAACAAACTACAACAACAATGCAAGTTAAAAGAATGATAAAGGTTAGAGTCCAATCATTTCCAATTGAATTTTTTTCGATCGATATTTCTTGAACCAAAAGAAATACAAATATTTTGAATGATTTTTTTTTGTTGCCATACCCTGATTAAAGCTTTGCTCAGCACATACCTGAGTCTGTACTTTCCGATCCAAGAGAGACTCAGACTGGAGGCTGAGAAGGTTTTGGTTTTCACAAGGATTCCACTGCTGCTGGGTTTATGCGTTTGATTAATTGCTTTTCATATAAATCACAGGTTTGAGCCCTGGGCATCGTTCCTGTCTGTTATATCTGTGTGAGAAGCTGAACTGGAGCAGAGGACGGGCCCATAATGAAAGTGAATAACAAGGTGACAGTTATATGTTTGAGATGAGAAGTGTGTAGAGATTTTACAATAGAGTCTGACAGATGGGCACCTGCTATCTGTATCTGAACCTCTGTGTGGGCCAAAGGACAGAGGGGCTGTCGCACATAACCCACGGGTTCAGCTTCTGCACTCTGGGAGGCGATATAGAGCTCCACTGGCAACAGAGTCTGTTTTTAAAAATGTATATTTTGTCCCCTGCACTATGGACATCCATGCAGTAGGAATGGAAACGCATGAGCCACTGCTGCAGGTTGTCTTTGTGGTGTTTTTTATTTGGTGGTGAGACAAAGTATTGAAAATTAGATGCTAATCAAGACTAAAACTAGTGTTGAAAGTTTACATTACATACATTTGAGCATGTATCGATACTAAATAATCACATAAAAAGGACAACATTAGACCTTCCCTGAACAGTTTTAGAATGATTTTGAGCTTTGACATTCAGTAACTAGCATAAGACCACATGGAAACAAAGAAATTGCTACTATTTTCTGTTGAAATGGCGTATACTGTCTTATACAGTAAATTATAAATTAGCATTGCGGTATTGACTCGAGCCTAAGTATTGAAATCCAGTTTAAAATGTTGGTATTGTTACAACACTAGTTGTACACCTTGCAGTGTTACTTGGAAAAAAAATACAAGTTGTGATAATAGTTGCCATTAAAGAGTTAGTAGTTGTTGTACTAGTGAATAGCTGTTGGATTAGTTGTTGTAGTACCTGTGATGATCGCAGCAGAAGAAGTAGCAGTTTATAGGATCACTTTCATTAGTACAGCTTAATACCTGTAATGTAAACAAAGTACTTGCAGTAGCACTAACATTAGTAGCATTCGTAGCATCAGCAGTTTGTTGTGAAACCCCTGGTGGGCCTCGGAGGAGACACATGAGGCTCGCAGGGCTCATAGATCTGAGCGGCTGCAGCTGGGGTCAAACATAGATGAGATGTGTTTATCTGTAAGCCTCATTATTGAGATGGTGTCATTGTTTAGTCAAATGAGGCAATAACACTTTCAACTGCTTCTAGTCGCACTTTGTACAGGGTAAGTGCATTAAAGGCCATTGGTCCTAGTGGTTACGGCTCACTACTAATGCACGGTAAAACGTTGACTTGAATGGAAAATGTAAATGTATTTATATTTCGTTATTATAAGCAAAATGCTTTATATTTCGATGTGCAATGGTAATCTCTTGCTATTGGGTTCATCAACCGTCATTTGCCGATATCGTTTACACATTAACCAGAATCAGAAAAAAGATTTATTGCATTATCAGTAAATTAAATCCACCAACTAGAAACTTGCTTCAGCATTTAGGTGCAACTTACAACAATAAATTCTAATAATACAAAGTGTTAGCAGTCACCTCAAGAGTCTCGCTCTAAAACCGACAAATCAAGTTAGAAATCTGGGGGTAATAATGAACTCAGACTTGAACTTTAACTGCTGCGTCAAATCAATAACATCAGCAGCTTTTTACCATCTAAAAAAAACATTGCCAAAATCAAAAGTATAGTGTCTAAACCAGACTTGGAGAGACTTATCCATGCGTTTGTCTCTAGTAGATTAGACTACTGTAACGGCCTGTTCACTGACAGTAAATCAGCTGCAGTACATCCAGAACGCTGCTGCTCGGGTCCTGACCAGAACCAGGAAGTACGATCACATTAGTCCTGTGCTCAGGTCTCTGCATTGGCTCCCTGTGGCTCAGAGAATAGACTTTAAAGCAGCTCTGCTTGTATACAAGTCTCTCCATGGCCTAGCACCAAAGTACATCTTGGACATGTTGGTGCCATATGAACCATCTCGGACTTTGAGGACCTCAGGGACCGGCCTCCTGCTGGTGCCCAGAGTCAGGACTAAACATGGGGAATCTGCGTTTCAGTTTTATGCAGCTAAAATCTGGAACAGTCTTCCTGAGGATGTGAGACAGGCCTCTACTTTGGCAATGTTCAAATCTAAGCTAAAAACTGTTTGGTTTAGCTGCGCATATGACTGAAAGGATTTTCTTTGCACTCTTCTCTTTTATGTCTTACACTGTTTTGTGATTTCTGTCATGTCTTTGTGATTTTAATGAATTTTTCCCTGTTGTGCGAATTGTGCTCTACAAATAAACTTGCCTTGCCTACGTAGAAGATCTGATTTCTGTATGACAACTGACACATATCCAAGTAGAACGAGAATAAGAAGGAGCAATGTATTTTATTTGTCCTTTTAAATTAAACTTTATAGCTTCAGTCAATACTCCACACGGCATTTAAAGAAATAGTTGACACTTTTATGTTTATTCAGTCTTGTCGTAAGCCAAAAGATAAGGGCACACTTTTCAAACAAATCAAAGTCCTTGTATTAAGCCCTTGTCTTTTTAGTGACTTCCTCTATTCTCTGTTTCCTCTTGTTCGAAGTCTCCCACACAAAACGATCCATCACCATCCCTGTCTCCTTTTACTTCGCTGCTGCTTGGGCCGATATGGAGGTGGTGCCGATGACTGACGGAGAGTGAGAGGGAAAACGGGAGAGACGGAGGGAGAATAAACATGTTCAAACTACAGTAAAGAGACAGGTCAGAGAGGGAAGGTACAAAATGAGTAGCAGAACAGTTTTTAACACGCGAGGGTCAAATGGAGCTGTGAGAGGAGCAGTCCATGGTAAATCCAGAAGTCCATGGTAGAAAATGTTCCAAAGTAGTCTGGGATCTAATTCTTAAAAGTAGAATTCTTACTTAAAATGTACGTGCAAACAAAACACAATCTTTCAGAAACCTCCTCCAACTTGCCTGTTTCTTGTCTCTCTTAAGCACAGATTGCCTCTATCTTGTCTCTGAAAGACAAATGCGACCTCAAGCAATTTAGTACGTGTGCACGCTTTGTAAATAAGACCCCTGGAAATCAAGTCATTTTCAATCTGATGCAAATGGTTGGAGCAGCAGCATTTATTCTCCTGAGTTTAAATTGGCCCTGCCCCAAAGGGAGCAGTTATAACTGGAACTTTCCATGCCTTTTTTTTTTACTAGTCTGACCGTTTCACTCGTCTGACCATTTCACTCTTATCTTTTGAGGTACATCATTAGCATTTAACTGGTTTGATTTCTTATGAGGCTATTGTAGACTGATGGAAGGTTGTCTCTCACACCACTAATAGTAGAAAGTGGCATTAGCAACATAATAGCACATTCATTAAATTCACACTTGGTTTATTTCTGCAATGTATTGATGTGATATTCAGTGTGACTGCGTGTTATATTAGTGCCACAGAGAGGGACAAGAAAGCACCTCACAGGGACAGCTCTGCTTCACCCCGAGGAGCTGTACAAGAAGAGCTGTGTGAGGAGGGCACAGCAAATCAAGGCAGACATTCACCACCCTCACCATGGTCTGTTCGAGTGGTTGCCCTCAGGAAAGAGGCTTTGTGCGCTCAAGGCAAAAAGAGATATAGAAATTGTTTGTTACCTCAGGCCATACGTCTCAAACCTTTCCAGCAAGATGAATTTCTGTGAGTTCCCAAACTCTTGAGAATCCATCTTGTTAGGCTCTTGCTGATTCGTTTGTAGGCCGCATCAGTCGTTTAACCGGCCAATTAGATGGCATTTAGGGCCCTCGAACCAATCACAGAGCAACATTGTGGTTTGCGCGGAAGTCAAAACAACCTGAACCAAAATAAACATGACACTGACGGCCGCACTTCAGCCTATTTTGGAGAAACACGGAATGTTTTGTTTTTCAAAACATGCGCACAATGGCGTTTTGTACTTTTGTTGATGAGAAAGATGACTGTGCTTTTCTGAATACTGGATCACAATTTAGATTATTGTTGTGACGCTTCGACTTATCAGCGTTACGTATTTTTTTTTCCAGATTCATTCATGTGAAACACTCTGTGAGACACAGATCGATCTGGCGTGAGCCGTGTTAATACGCCTCATGAACACTTTTTCGAGCTAAAGACATTTCACTACATGTTATTTAACTGTGTTTGTAACATTGTTGTAAGTGACAAATAAATGTATTTATCATGGAGGACCGTATACCCGTATCTCATATATAGTACCGTACATGGTTTTTTCATAAAAAATTTAGAAAATATCAAAACAATAATGCCCCAATATTTGACTAAATTTGATTATTTTTTTACCCATCACCTACTTCAGTTAAATATTGTAAACACATTGAGTCCATTATAATGGACAAGTCGTTACAGAAACGCACATATCCTTCATCACTCAATATCCCATCTGTTCCTCAATTGTAGCTTGACTTGAACTGTCTTCCTAAAATGCAAGTGTGCAGTTTTAAACATGGCTCTAATTGACAGACTTTATATGAAAAGGTGATGATGCAGGATTATGAGCAAGCTAAGGCAGGAATCCACAAACGTATAAGTCAAAGAAGTTGGATTGTGGAAGCAGAGACGTTTCAGTGAATTGAAGCCACCCTGGAGAGGATAAAATATAGTGTAAAGTGTGGAAGTGAGCAGACAGTGAGGCGCTCCATTTTCACTTTCACTAAAGCGTGCCTTCTCTGTCTGCTCTGTCCAGAACCCAGACCACTAACAACTACGTACCTTTGTAATCTTCATTCTTTTTTGGCGTGTTTTATTCTTTTCAGGCCGATGATTGAGGAATTGTGCCATGAGATGACATTTTTTATGCGCACTGTGTGTTTAAGCCTCCACACTCGAAGTCAGCATGTGTCATTGTGGATTTGAGATGCAAAATTAGGAATCCACAGTGAAGACTCTGAGCCCAAAGCACATCATTTTCTGGCTTCTCTAGAAACATTACTGTTCCCACATCAGGCAGTCTTCATTTGACGGGTGAATTACATGTGAAAAATCGTTTGCTTGTATCTGTTTTAGTAATACTTAAAACTTTAATGTGGTAAATTAGATAGGGCTGCATTTTATTTTAGCAGTCGGCTAGTGACCAATAATTTTTATTCTACATTGAGACTGAATACATTTTGAACCAAATAATGTTGATATATTTTGACTGAAGGCTTCTAGATAGAGATTATGTATGAATGGATGAAGTGTATTATTGATAAAAATCTGAAATTCTTGATTCTTTTTTGACATTTTGCTGTAATATTTGCGCTGTCTTTGTTATAAAGTTTTTTTTGTGTATGTTTAGAGTTTGTATGTAGTCCAGATAACGTTATGATTATAAAAATGCTATGTTATAGACTGCTAATGATCATTTGATTAATTGCTGCAGCAAAAAAAGTCTTAAAGTGTTATTTATTTAGTGTTACTATATTAAAGTGATATTTCCTTTTTGCTAACCTTTCCCACACTGTAGGGACAAATGCTTTTAGTTGTAGTAATATTGTATCAGTATTTAACTTAGAAAAACAATACAACACAATAATTGAAGGTAACAAACAATGCCACTCTATTACATTTAAAAAACAAATTTAGACCAACCAACAAACAAAAGCTTCACTCCTGCTAAAACAAAAAATGTTCTCTAAAACAAAGGTGCATTTTCAGTAAACTGTCTTTACCTCAAGTTTACCTTCTGAACAGGTGTGCACTGCATATAAAGCTTAGGCCTGCCGCAGTGTTGAAGGAGCCTATAGAGGTGAGGCCGAGTGTGAGAGCTTCAACCCCAGTGCGCTGACAGTCTAGGGGGGCAGAATTTGGTCGGGACGTCCCTCTTCTGGATCTATCCGCTTCCAGACAAATGCGCTACATTCCTGCGTCTCTCATCTGTTAGCAGCAGCACTTAGAACGTGTCACTATCCTACGCTTTTCCACAGATTTCCTCTTCCCCTCCAACAACCTGTGCAGCGAATGTCCCGTCACGCATGGAGGGATTTCTATAGTCCTGATTTTAAAGGTGTTTTTTCAAAGCTTAAAAGTTCACGTGAAAGGCATCCTCTGACTTTACATAAGAACATTTTCCATAACGGTACTGACAGATGAGATAAAATCCCAGGTATATCTTTTTTTCTGTAACTTAATTTCCGGTGTACGTAAGTAGGTTAGATTTTGGTCTTTTTTTTTTTTTTTAGCAAGCATCTATACGTTAGTTAATCAATTGAAATAAACATTGTACACCACAATTTTAAAGGACACATAATGCAAAATGTCTTTTTGGCTTTTAAACATGTTATAACATTGTTCCCGCGCCAAAACATATCTGGGATGTGTTTTAACTTAACTTTGTTTGATGAATCTTGTTTAGTGAGTCCTCTCCCCTCTGAGCCTCACAAAAGCCCTCAATTTCATCTATCTCAGATTGTGACATCAGAGACTGCATGTCTGCAGTCAAATTGCATCAGTGCAACTGCATGCCTGCATTAGCTTTTTGTTTATTTTCCTATGGTAATCCCTCTGTTGCCAATAGATACACTTCTAACACAATTCCAGGAGTGGGTATGCCTGATATAAAGTAATGCTTTCAGTACACATTATTTTAAGTTCTGAAACGGGAAAGGCCAAAGCAGATGTATTATTTGTTGTTTTATTGATCTTTAAACATTCGATTGAGTACATGATATAAGCCCTTCCTTTAAGACACGTGTCAAACTCAAGGCCCGCGGGCCAGATGTGGCCCGCCGGATGTTTTCATCTGGCCCACCGAACATTTCTAGTTTATAATTATTCATTTCCAATAGATATATCGCGTTTTTATCGCTAGAACTACAATTCCCACAATCCTTTGCAGCCGCGGCCCCTCCCCCGCGCTGTGTGCTGCCAGCTCAAGTGGTGCCGAGGGACAGCGACCAGCGAAACTCATCGCAGCAGGTTTAAAATCGAACACACCGACAGCGATGACCTGTAGCGCCCGCTTCACACGTGGCGCTCTGCTCCAGGCGGCAGATCGTGGGAAACAGGAGGAATAAAGAAAAGATGGCGGTTTTGGTGACGTTTTAGAGCTGTGCTAAAAGCGGCGCTAATGTGAAGCTAACAACAAGAAAACAAACTTCTTTGCTTTGACAACTCTGTGAGGAAAACATCCAAACCAGTGGCAAAACCTGGGCAGATCATGAGCCACAGGTAAAAAACACAGGTTCAGAGTGTAATAAAGTCTGAACATGACAGAGTGAAAGCTGCTTTGAGCTCTCATTTGATTCACCACATGGAATCATTTGTCACTAAAATAAGCTTAAACTGTAAAAATAGTTAACTCATATTGAGTTAGTGCAGCAATATTAACATGTCTGTGATACAAACATTTAATATCAGAATCATATCACACGTCCATGTTCCTGCTGCCATGAATATGGACCTGCTGCAGATTTGTGCAACAGTGTCCACATAGAACTATTACTAGGCTATATAACATTTGTTATATTTGTTATTGTTTTATTTTTTACATTATGTTCGGCCCGCGACCCAGCCTGAGCGTCGAAAAGCGGCCCCTGGCCCAAATGAGTTTGACACCCCTGCTTTAAGACAACGGTTTTTGAGTGAATTGGGAACACTAGTGCATTACCAAATGTCTATTGTAAGTGGAATTCTTTTCAAGAATAAACCAGTAGATATAATTGCCATTAGCTTCTAAGCCAAAATATGCTTTATTGAGGTAAAGACACTATTTTCTGCGTCGATAAATCGCTCAATGGTGTCTTAGTCGACCAAGATTTGTCTTCATTATAAGGATTTTTTTGGAACAACAGTGAAAAGGAGAAGACATGGAATTAGGTAGCTAAAGATTTGGGCGTGAATCATTTATTCTGCTTTTTAATAGGTCTATTGTCAACAACAGCTCTAGTATTTCCTATTGTTTTCTAAGAACAACACTGAACTTGAAAAGTTCTTTGCACCAATCATTTACCCCTGAGCTGTGACCCCAGTTCCAGTCCATGTGTGGGCCCTATTATTTTATCATTGCACAACACAGTCCGTGCCTAACTAAGCTCTACTTTCTCTAAAGTACTTATGGTTTTTGTGTTATCATGCAACACTTTTGACCCGGGCTTGTTTGTGAAATGAGCTCTCGTCCTGTAGTCTTGTGTCATGAACAATCCAAATATTATTGTGTGTTGAAACTTTGCAGCAGGCCCATAACAGGCGCCTTTTTGTTTACTAAGCCACCGACGGAGTGTTTGTTTAGAGCAGGGTGATAAAGCGCAGTCTGAGATAATGCGCAGTCTGAGATAATGCATTTCTGTCCTTTTCTGTTCTCCTACAGCCTTTTCTCATTTGCAATTGTTTTGGTTCAGCTTAGTTTGCGCTCCATGCAAAATGTTGGGTAAAATGTGAGGGATTTCACAAGCCGGGGTTGGTACACTGCAAGAGTGTTTACATTTTCTATTCATTTTAGTGGGCGGAAGGCAATTTATCTAATCTATTTAAACAAAATACTTAAACACATAAGGGGACTTAACCTCTTTTACGCTAAGGTCATTAGTAGCACGTTACTGCAGTGAGGCATCATTGTGAACAATGTACTGGATTTATTATTGCACAAGATATAAATCTAACTTGAGACTGAACCAGGACTTTCAAAGTAAACTTGGATAACTTATTTTCCTGTTGAAACACCTAATTGACCATATGGATGGCTCAGATTAAACGCCACTTACTAGAACAAACTTAATAATATAAAATATTAAATGGCTTTATTATACTAATATATATATATATATATATATATATATATATATATATATTATATACTTAATTAATTAATTATACTTTTTTTTTTTTTTTTTGCCCGTAGGCTTTATTAGACCGGAGAGGAAAGTGTGAAATGGGGGTTGAGAGAGAGGGGACATGCAGTACATCTCGGAGTCACGATTCGAACTCACGACACTGCCGCCGGCTGCACCAGGAGGCATACGTTTGCTGTGATTTAACCACTCGGCCACCGGGCAGCACTTTGTTTTTTTGATATACAGGGCTCATTTGCTAATCATATTCATGTTTAAAAACAATCTTCATATAAACAAATATATTCATAATAACTATGGGAATAACACAGTTGCAATTATAAAAAGTTCTGCATCAGAGACTGTAGGTCTTTTTAAACCTACAGTAAAGAATACTACACAAGAATAATCTAGGTTTAAACTGGTAATAAATCACAACTAAACCAGGTCTCAACTGTGACAGAAACTGCCAAGTTACCAGTCGGCACTGATACTGGTCGAATTCCAAATGGGCAAACCAGGTATTTGAACTACACAGTTTACATCTGTCTCTGTCAGGCTGCTGTATTTGAATAGTCACTGTAATCACAATGGTACAACCAGTATTATGAGCAAATGTGCGGCTCATTAATCATGCACACAATTGGACAATTCTCACATTGTTCCTGCCCCTTTCACTCATGTAAATATGGATCGCTAAAAGTGAGATTTAAGTTTGGATAGTGCGCTGGTGTTTGTCTGTAGCAGCGAGTCAAAACACGTGAAACGGCTTGAGACATTCACGAGACAACACTCATCACAGACGTCTTGACCTCGTGCAAAAGCAGAATCTCATGAAAGCTCCAACAAAACAAATAATCTGCTCCATAATCAATAAATTAAGTCCATCAGTCTCTCCCCTCATAGTTCCTCACAGGCACCAAGCAAAGGTCGTTGAGGCCAATGGCTATTATTGTGGATGTCACAAATGTTGAGAACCACTGCTGTAATTGAACAAATACAATACCCTGGATTACCCTAAATTGTAGTTTTCTGTCTGATTTTTACATTTCTGTTTCTTCTGTGTTCAGGGGCAGTACCGGCCTTCAGACCTCCTGTGCCCGGAGACCTTCACCTGGGTGTCCATAGAGAGATGTGTACCTAAACTGGACCAGAGCCGCTACTCGCGCTTCAACCAGGATCCTGACGCAGGTTCACCTCGCTGTGCATTTTACTGATGTGCTGTCAGCGACACATAAACTTAAATTCAACTTCAACTCTACTGCTGTGATTATGTGGCTCATGGCTCTGTGCGGGCCTCAGCGCCGTGTGTTCAAGTCTCGGCCAATTGTATGTTTCTAACCATTTTTTACCTCCATGACTTACTGTCTCATCAAACAAAAATTAACTGACTATCGTCACTTTTATGTGCAATGTTTTGTCTTGCATGTAATCATAATTATTTTACACTTAATTGGTTCTTTTACAAGCCCTGTAGTTGCAGTTAAGCGAACTCGCAGCCTCAGAGCGCCACACGGCCGTTACATTAATGGTGATAATCAGAGTAGAAAAGTGGTCGCAGGAGGTAGACTGGCAGACGCCTCACTGGGCCTGATTGGTTGACGTGGGGCCATTAAATGTGTTAAAGGCACATTACTGAGGCTCATATTATTTGTTTTAGGAGTTGGCACAAGTTTTATTATGAATTACAGTATACTAAACTTTTATTGGTTCTCTAAGGGCCCCCAAAGTTTGATAAGACAAGGCACGTTTATTGGTTGAGCACAATTCGTACACAAGGCCATTCAAAGTGCTTCACACAACAGGAAAAAAATCATTAAAATCACACAGACATGACAGAAATCACTACACAATTTAAGACGTACAACAGAAAATCCTTTCAGTCATAAAAATTATGATAAAATTACCCATTGAGTTCAAACTTTTAAACTAGTGATTATTAGACACATCACACTATAACATTATGACGAAAGTGTACTATGTAAGTTTTTTTTAGGAGTTTTCCATTTCAAAAGATATTACATTTTATATTGTTGATTGCTATGGCAACAGCGCTAATTTATCATCATTCCAAAATTCATGGATAGCTCAATAAACATGACTAAGGGGCTTGTGCCTATTTGGGATTAGGGTTGTTTTCATGTAGATGTTATTGCTTTGTCTGGAATGTTCCTCAGTGTAGCATTAAACTATCCATGGAGACAAGCAGGGGACACAATCAGGCCAAGTTACAGGTGAGATCAAAATATTTTTGCACCTGTAATTGAATAAAAGTAAGATAGCTGCACTGTGGAACATTCAATGCAAGGCAATAATATCTCCATGGAGACAAGCAAGTTACATAGTACACCTTTAACCTAAAGAACGTCAACTATTTTATACAGCCGTATCCTTATCAATCCAACAATGTTTACGTTATTGTTGTCAGCCTTATTTATATGTTGTTATAGATCATGTAATATAAATGCTAAAAGCCTGAATAATCCATAATAAAAGGCCTTTCAAACTCTTCATCCCTTGTGTCACTAGACTTTAGTTCATTACTTCCTTGCACCACTTTTACTGCAAACCCAGAACACCCCACAATAGCTGCCAAGTCCGCTCCTTTATGGTGACTTTGGGATTTTTTTGGGTGTTTTGTTTTGAAAAGACGCTAGTGAATTTTGTTGCGGGTTGCATTTTCTTGGGCTTGCTCCTAAGCGTCACTTTTACGTCATAAAAGAGGTGATTATTAGCCTTTTTCCGTTCTGTTTGACATTAATAGACCTAGTAATGCCTGTGATTCAGGCTGTTAACACTTAATTAACATTTTAAAGCAGCTGTTGATTTTAAACACTGTCAAAATATGCACATTTCATTAGCACTCATTCAGTGGCGAGACACAATGTTTAACAAGTTGCTGCTTCTTATATTTATTTATTTTTTGGGGGGGGGGCGCTTTCTGAAAGTCTGGCAACGCTGTTCAAGAGCTGCCGTTTTCGAGATGTTTTGACACTGCCATTTAGGCCTTGTCAATCTCACTGAAATGAACAACACCTTACACAAAATGTTCACTTGCAGCCACCATGGTCCCAGCCACTTATCGAGCTTCCTAGGTACAGTAAAATGTCTGATCTACTGTATATTGTAGTTTGACATTTTAATGGTCGTACTTGGCATAGCAGATGTAGCCTGATACATTGTCCTCTAACATGTCTTGCTTAAAAGCCATTATAGTCAGTGCTGGACAAGAGCATTCATGAGCCCATCGAAAATGTATTGAAATTGCTTCTACCGTGACAGGTTCTTAGCTGTTGTCCCATTCATCTGCATCAGCAAACAGCAAAAGGCCAGCGCTGGACACTAATATATTTAGATTGTCAAGTGTACAGTACGTGATGTATGCCTGTTTTAAGGGAATCTAAGGTTCAACTGAGGGGGAATATTTTGTTTTAGATGCATGAGATGAGAACGGAGGTAGCATCGGTGTCATGAATCAACACAAGAGACAGACAAGATGGATCAGATGTGTTTGTTGTAGTGAGGTCATTCTTGGACTTTGTGCCATGCAGTAAAAGTGATGCCAAGTACAATATAAAACGTTGATACTGGGTACAATCCAGTATGTCCTATTGCACATATTGTACACAGAAAACTATCGGGCCGGTATTTGCACGTTTTAGCGCATCAACCATTGACCTTGAATCCAGATGAATTAGATTAGATTAGATAAACCATTCGGGACCCTGCTCCACAACTTGAGCTAGGCTTTGTCAGGACTACCTACGTTGGAAGATTTTCGACCTATTGTTCATGTTTTGGGTTTAATGTATTTCCTTATTCAGGTGAACACTTAAATGCAAAGATGGAACTGCACAAAATATGACTACACTCCTCAATCCTCCATCGTGGACTTGCAGTGAAATATGTGAAATGCTCAGGTTTCTAAACAGCTTCAAGTTAAATATATATCACTAGCATAGTTATATAGTGTATCAACAATGTGCGAACTTGCCTATGAGCATGTCTTATTTATGTTTTTGCATTATACAGCATTTTTATTTGACAACTGTAACTTAGATAAAGTTTTTATTGATATACTCACACATTGTACTATAAGAATAGAACGGTTATACAATAAATAAAACCAATAATAATAGTATAAAATAGTGTCAGTATGGGGACAATAATTCTAATTCGTATATGTACATGTAAAATGAAAACAAATATAAGTCATTTTAATATATATCCAATAAGGTCACCCCTGTTCCTCTTTAACACCGGTTTGTACCACTGTAAAAGACTCTGATCCACTCAGAATCTGCCCATTTGTCAGTCAGGCCTCAGTCTTCGGCTCACTTGTTTCCAGTGGTCCCTGTAAAAATAAAAGTACGTGTAAAAGTGCTAATTTACGACATGATGATTAACGGCTTAAGCGGCGATCAGCCTGCCTTGTCCTTGTCAATCACTGCTGTACATGAAGGCACTAATTATACCGGACCGTTCTGTGGCCTGAGCTCTGGCATCTCCCGCGCCGACCACATCGTGCTAGTGCGGCTCATGTGGCGGCTCCGTTCCTGCGCGGACTGTTGCTTTTGGACGGCCGCGGATATAATTTGAGGGCCCAAAGTGCGTACAAGCTGTCTACGGGACCAGACCTCAAACATGCAGCCAAGCGTTTGGGGTTGTAGGGTAAGTTTAAGATGGCGTCTGCCGCTCCGAGTTTGGTTTGTGTAGATTTAGCCAGCGGCCAGTTCGTCGTTGAATGCCCCGGTCAGCTTGTACCCATGTCAGTAAGTTTAGCGTCAAGGCGAAATTTGAGGTTTTTGAGCCGGGACTAATTGAGAGTTTGAAATAATGTGGCTTGTCACTGGCCCAAATGCAAGAAATGGAATCCCCTTGTTGGTCGTAATCGTGTCACAATGACCCGTAGAGTATTATAATAATCATACTGTTTTTGTTCATAGTTTCAAATATCCTAAAAAGCACAGCCACAAAGGAACACAAGCCATTGTCTTTATGCCAGTGCTAATATCTCTACACAACAGTTGCCTCACATATGTACACATAAAACAATGCAATATTCCAACAATTAAATGAGAAAATACAATTCCCAAATTCCTTGTATTCTCAGTGGATGAACTCTTAACCACTTCAGTAAGAGTATCTGATGTAAACTCGATGCTTTATCTGCACTTCACTGCGGACGAGGAGGAGGGTCGTTTGCTCTGGCGAGACAAGCCAGACCTACAAAAGCAAATAACTAATACGGCATGTATTTTATGCAAAAGTTTACCTCCAGCCAGTGTTATGTGCTTCTCCCTTCTTCTGAGCTTTCCCTATTTATTAGTCTGAAAGTCTGAAACTATAGTAATATGAATTATTCATAGAGATGATGTTCAGCATATATAATGTGTTTCAAAGTTATTATGAAAAGTTTGCCTTTGCTAGAACACATTTCTTTCAGAGTCATTCCTTTTTTTGCCAGGGTGACTCTCACCGAGTGCTATTATATTCAAGGACTATGAATACCACCTTGGGCATACCATTTTATTGAAAAGCTTATTTAAAATTTAAGAAGTTGCTTTATTTAAGGCAAGGGTGTCCAAACTTTTTTAACTGAGGGCCGCACTTTGAAACGTATTCGGAGCAGAGGGCCACACACAACCCGACAATGAAGTGACTCATTCATGTTGCATTTGACATCGTTTTGATGGGCCTCCACACCTTTTAATAAGACTGTTTGGACCAACTTGGCAGGAAGCCGGAGGGCAAACAAAAATTGGTCTGAGTTCCGCATTTGGCCCCCGGGCTGTAGTTTGGACATGCTTGATTTAAGGTTTTGGATAGTTTCATAGAACTCACACTAGGATTAAACTAAGGACTAAAGTATTTTTACCCTGATTAAGTTTACCATTAACCCAACCTTTAAATAGTTTGTCCAAAACCTTAAATAGAGCCATTTTTACCAATGAACTGTTCTGTAATCCAGCCAATGGAGGTCAAAGGTTAACACTCTTTGCACCAGTCTGGAAAAACACAGGATTGCAAAAGAAAGGCATCTGGTTTAAAATCGGGTTTACAGTTTCCGAAGACGACTTCTCGCCTGTAGAATCTTGTGAACTGCACACACGCGTGTACGGGAACACACATGTGCCGCGGGTTGTCCGTGTGTTTAGCCTGTAGAAGGTGAATGGATGACTCTTGGTTCACAGTTGTGTTGAGTGCGTCCTAATGAGGTGTGTAAAGACGTCCGATCTGAAGTTTACTCTGGCACTGACTCAGGCTGATTACATGATGGCTGCTGACACACAAGGGCCCCTCTCTCTCCATTCTTACCTCTCCTCTATTCCCCCCCTCTTCTCTCTGGGTTCTCTCTCCCTTATCCTCCCATCTGCTTCATCTGTTTCCCCTCTCTCCTCTCTCTTCTATCCTTTCTCTCCATTCTTTCCTCACTTTTCTCCTTCTCACTACCTTGTGTTCTCTCTTCCTTCTCTCCGATCTCACCTCTTTCCTCTCCCCTCATCACACCACACCTTTCTTTTTCTTCTCTGTCCTCTTTCCTCCCTCTCCCCTTTTTTTTTTTCTTCTCTTTGTTATCTTTTCTCTCAATTCTTGTTTATTCTCACCCTTCTCCTCACTACAGCCTCATCTGTTTCTGCCCTATCTTTCTCTCTCCAAGCACTTCTTTCTTCTCTCCATTCTTGCTTTTCTCTTTCCTCTTCTCTTCTCCCCCTTCCTTCTCTCTCCCCCTCTCTACTTTCGCTCTCTCGTCTATTCCTTCTCGCCTGTCTCTTTCTTATCCACTCTCCTTGTGTCCTCTCGCCCTTCACCTCCTCTTCTATCTCATCTCTTTCCGCTCTCTTTATCTATCACCCTTCTCCTCTATCCCATCTCCTCATTCTTTTCTATCTTTCCCCGTCCCTCCTCTCTTCTATCTCTTCCCCCCATATCACCCTGTTTCATCACTCTTTTCCATCACCCCTCTCTCCCTTCATTCCCGTCTTTTCCCCTCTCTCAATTGTTTTTCCCGCTTTCCTTTTTTACTCTTCCCCTCCCTCTTTCCTCTATCTCCATTCTATCTCCCATCTTTCCTCTATCCCTTCCCTCTCTTTTTCCCTTTTTCTCCCTCTGTTTCCCCCGCTCCCCCTTGTTTTTTCTCTCCCTTTTGCCTTTCTTCATTTCCCCTCTCTTTCTCCCCTTCCTCTTTCCCTTCTCTCTCTCTTTTCCTTTCTACCATTTCTAGCCCCCTTCACGTGTTTTTTCTTTTTTCCCTCTTCCTCCCCGTCTCTCATCTCTTTCATCTCTCCCCCTTCTCTATCTTCTCTTCTCTCCCTTCCCTCTCTTCCCTTTTCTCTCTTTTACGTCTTTCTTTCTCCTCTGCTTCTCCCCCTGTCCTTTCACCTCTCCTCTATCTCATCGCTTCCCCTATCTTCACTTCTCTCCCCTCCCTCTTCTTTTCCACCTCTCTTTCCCTTCTGTACAGCAGCACACTCGCACCGTCTCTCACATGTTAATAATCTGTGTTTGTCTTACGCTGCAGGAAGTAGGCGCAGAAAGCTAAACACAGGAACAATGAGTGACACTCGCGGTCGGCCGACGAACTCTTAAGTGTCGACCAGGCGCCAGAGCGGCCTTACCAAATTACAGCCTATTTAACCTATCAATCTACAGTATGTGCAAATGTATAGTCTCTAAGAAAAGTCACTCCACACAAACCCAGGCTCATAGCTCGGGGCGGCAGTGCTAATAGCCCATGATTACTCCCAACAACAATGATTTGCATTTAATCTTTCTATTCATGCAGAGGACAGACAGTTTACCATTCATCAAAATACGCAGTTGTTTAAAAATCGCAGCCAAAACCACTTTTCTAGGCCCTCTGCTCTTAAGACTTGCTGATACAATGCCACATGTTTTGAAATATCTCTCACAAAGCTGCATAAACCAACCATTTTCACTTGATATTGACGATGTGGTGCTCATCGGCGGTTTAGGGGGTTAAACGGGTTGCACATCGCCGTAGTAGGTTTGCGTCTTGGCCTTGACCGTTTACCGAATGTCTCTGCCATTTATTTAAATGTTTTGTTGCATTTTATTTGCTTACTTTTTTCAAAATGGTCCAAGTTGCGTTATTTGTACTTTGAGGTCAATTTGTATTGCAAAAAGTATTTGAATAATCTTTTGTTGCAGCTCTAATTCATTCATTCATTTTCACACCTGTTGTTTTGGTACATTTTTTAACTAGCTTTTTTAAGTATGTTCTAGTTCTTTCAAATTGTTACACTTTATTAATATGGAAATGAATACAGCTCATGAGACGAGACTTTCTTTGCTCAAAGCTTCTGTTCAGTAATGGAAATATCTTTGGAATTCATTCTTTTATGAAAAGCTTTCCTCATTTTAATAATAATACTCGTAAATATGGAGCTCATAATCCTTCCAGGGAGATTTTGTCTATAGTTTCTGGAGGTCAAAATGCATCAGTAGAGGTTCGACACGGCTTTCACTTGGCCCGGATCCTCTCTGACACTGTGGACCCTTCTTCACAAAGCTCTTGCCGTAGATACAACACCATCTTGCCCTCGTTTTTCACTCGTTTGCCCTCAAATGAGTCCGGCAACATCAGGTCATAGGACGGGTGCGCCTGAAGAATAAACCAGTGCGTCGCCTTTGACCAGTATCCGGCGTTCAGCAAGTCTTGTGAAACCTTTGAGATGGATGAACTTTGAAGCGGAGCACGGAGAAATGTCGAGGCCCGTTGTGACCCTGTAAGCCCCCGAAACACTCCTCTCCGCCCCGACCCTTGAACTATGAACCCGGGTGTCACTGCTCCTCCGGACGTCCTGACAGCGGCCAAGTCTGGATCTACTCAACAGCCAGAGAAGAGGAGCAGAAGAGGGAAAGTTGTTTACGGGACCTAAAGGATGTTTGGATATCCTGACACAGTTTGAGAGATAGAGTGAGCGTTGGAGCTTCTGCACGCGATGGAGAGGTTAATAAACGCTGCTACAGTCATCTTGTGGGGTGTCTTTGTCACACAATATACAATAAGTGCTGTGTTTTAATGTGCATCAGATTGTAACGCAGCAGGACCAAGTTTCTCTATTAAAAACATATATATATTTGATTGGTGATGGACAAAAAGTTGCACAAAATGTCCCTAAAATGATGAAGGAAAAACATTATAACATGGATAAACTCATAGATGTATTTATTTTACTCTTTATATTGTGAATTGCCTTCTTGTAGTTGTATGGTTTGGATCCTGATCTTCTTTGTCCCGGATTGGTCCTCTGATCTACTCCTGGTGCTGGTTTGGATCTACTCCCGCTCTGATATTCTTGTTCATGGTTGCCCTTTTTAGTTAGGCATTCCTTTTTCGTTGAGTAATGATAATTCAGCCAAATTGAGCAAAGAAAGGTGGATTTGTTGAAAACCGTGTTTCTGCTGTACAGTCTTGTGTATCCATACATAATTGGGTTGTCAAAATGATAAAGAACTTGAAGGAACACGTTGTTCTTGGAAATACACTCCTGACGGCAGTAGAGAATCTCTCTCTGGGCATATTAATTCTTCACAGTCTTCATTAATTAAAATTGCATAACTTGTTTACAGCCACTTCAACTCATTTTCTTTATTTAGAAGAAACTAATATGAAGCTTTCCAACACTGTGTGACTCAGCGTTTTATAGATGCAGGAAAATGCAGCTCTGAGGGAGTGTCTAATGAATTAAACATGAATCCACACAGTGAGGTTTGAAAATTTAAAATATGTTTATAGAGGAGTTAGGAAAAGGAGCACCTCCGGGCTTTTGGTGCATTTCATCTCTGCAAACTAGTTTCTCGTGTTTGTCATATAAAAATTTTTAGGTACTGAAAGAAAAACTGTTTTCAGTACCTTTTTAAAATATGAGACATCAGTGTCTACTGCATGGTTCATTGACATAAAATAGTCCCAGACTTTGCCAACTGCAAGTGGAGACCAACTCATCCACCTTTCACAACTATAGCATATGAAAAACTAGCCAAATTCAGCATACATTCAGCAAAATCAGTACATGCCTTCTCTTAGCAAATATTTAAAACTTATTTCTGGAGAAGCAGAGAAAAAATTGAAGAGCGTCTGTAATAGGACTGAAACCTACACCAATAATATAAAAAGTTACATTAATACAGATTTGGCCGTCAAAAAGATTTGAATTTTGAAATCGAAGAAAAGCTTTCAAAGGTAGTCATCTGGACATTGTTGTAAAAATCAAACTGATGATTAATTTTTAAAACCTTGTCCATATGACTACCTTTGAAACCCCTTCTATGATGGATCACTCTTGGACGAATGAGGGATTACACTAAATTGTAGTTGGAAATCCTATTATTTCTTATGTTTGGCTTTTGTCCATGTGTCCATGTGTACCAGTGAAGTGTCAAAAAGAGTTGATATTTTAAACATTGTATAATATATGCTTACATCAGTGGGCACCAGCCAAAGCCCAGTCCTATTAATACAAATGTAAGTCTGTTTGAGTGATGTGCCTCCATTGGCCTGGTTCACTACATTTGCCTTAAATAGATTTTCATCTGCTTCAGACAGACGAGCGCTGCGCCAACAAACTGACTAATTGAATGAGAGACTGTGCAGTCGGCTTCAGGAGTGACTGGTCAGCGTGACACCGGATAAATCAGGCTTTTGGCTTTGTACTGTGAAGTAAAAAGTTTATTTCAAAAGTCTTATTGGTGCATTCAGGAGTTCCCTGTTTTCTGGCTATGTTCTTGTACTTCCACATCTATGTTAATTAAAAGGAACAGCAGCAAAGCACATTGTATAAAACCTGTAAGTTGCCACCAACATTTCCCACCTTTAAAGATTTAAAACCATAAGAAGTAAAGGTCTGTCACGATAACATATTTTGAAGAGCTACAGAAAATATCACAATAAACTATAATATTGAGGTTATAGCACATATAAAATAGCCGTAAAGAAGGATAATCTCTGTAAAACCTTTTCTAAATGCACAAAATCATTAACAAATACAAAGCCGGATGATACATTTTAGTTATTGGTTAATATCAATAATTACCTTACTTACTCTTGCTCAAATATGATCAAATTACAAAAATAACAAAAACGTTCCCACTATATTCCTAAAAATGTAGATGATAAATATATACATAAATATATCCATAATAGAGCCGTAAAACATCGTTCCAACTCGATAATCCGGCATAGTAATTTCCAATAAATGCTGTAAAGATGCAATTGAGGAACAAAAAGAGAGAGAAGAAATCATGCAAACAAAACAAAAAACCTTTAAAAAAAAAAAGACTTCAATATACTGCACACCGGTTATGATGCCAGCGTTGAACCATTTTTAAAATCATAACTCACAGCAAGCAGGATGTAGTGGACTAAATCCTTAAAGAAGAACAATAAAGATTAGATGAAGGGGCGTAACATGGTGCTAGCAATAGTTTATATATTAAGTATCTTTGACTATGTATCTAACCCCAAACCCACGACTACAGGAGTTCATTTAATTACAAATCTATATAGAAAAGTACTAGTAGTTTATTTGTTCATTTCTGAATCTGAAGTTCAGGCAAACGGTCCCGTGTTTGCAGTTGTCAGCTCTTTCTCTCTGCTCTCTTGTAGTTTGTGGTTTGTACATGCGAGTTTAGGTCATCTTTTTGCCCTTTTTCCACTTCCAGAGACGACTGTGGTGAGATTAGCCTTGTTTTCACTAGTTTGACGTGGGCTGGCAGAGTCCGACACCAGGCCTAACGCGCGGCTGGGGTTGGCAGAGCAGACGGGAGCAGGACCCAGTAAACAAGCCCAAATAACCGACCTCATCACGCGCCGCCGTGGTTCCACGCTCGGGGGGGAAAAATTCTGTTCCTCCAGCGATTTCTCGGAATAATGGAGTGTCGCTGCCAACACAGTCAGAAAGTTGCAGAGATGTTGTGTTTTATTGTGAAACGTTCATGAGTGCATTTGTAATTGTCGTAGGTTGTAAAAAAAATCAAGCTGTGTAAATCTGGCCAGAAACTGCTTTTATAATACCTTGTACGCCTTTACCACCATTTCTGCTCGAATAAATTCAGTAAAAATTACCGATCAATAGAATTTTGTATTCTTAGGTTTTAATTGACAGGACAATGTAGGTCCAACTGGGGGTGAAGAGTGAGAGGAGACTTTCCGCAATTGAACTCATGACGTTGAGGTCGACTGTTACATCTATACAGTCTTGCATCACAAACATATCATATCAATATTAAAGGTGCACCATGTAACTTTTCTGGTAGAGGTTTCCATCGAGCTTTGCCGGACATTTTAAACCCACCACCAAAACATGTATTCTTACTGTGGAGATAGATACATTTAGCAGTAAAATATCCAAGGATACAAATATTTGGCAGACCCTCAGACCCCAGAAAAGTTAGATGCTCTTTTAAGTTGTTATTCATGTTGAAAATGTTATTCATTGTCACGTGGAAAACCCAGGGGGCACTTTATTACTTATTCACACCTCATTGTGGAAACTTTTAAGTACTTAGGCGTGCTCTTGGACTCGCATCTAAGTTACAGAGAGCACACTCAAAATCTGGCCCAAAAGACTCCAGCAAAAGCTTTTTGTCTAACAAAATGAGGCCGTACTTGTCAAATACCTGCTGCAGTCGACCTATCCACCGTCTGTCTGCTCAGGGTGGTCGTGAGAGCCATTGGAAAAAATCCATTTTAATGTGACTATTTGATGCATAAATGAAAATGAAATGATAAATGGAACCTTAACCCCACAGTTTATCCACATTTATAATTCCCCTCTTGTGTTTGCCTGCCCCTGTAGAAGACGCCCGCTCGCTGAAGGACGTGGGCCGAGCTCTGGTGCTCTACAAACGCGGCGCGATGCCGTACGCCGTTTACTGCCGCAAACGAAAAGGCTCGAGCGACGAGGCCGAGGTGAAGCAGTACGCCTCGCTGGTGGGACAGAACTGTGCCGAACGCATCCTGCTCTACAGATCCTGAACAGCGCCCCCTATTGTCCGTCTGTCTGTCTATCACTCGGTGTAAAAGTGCTTTCCTCTACACTACGCTACACTAGTTTTTTGCAAATTACATCACACACGGGGAAATCTCGCGACGCAGGCAACATCTACGCACTTTGTCAGCTGCTATGTTTCACCATCTGTAAATGAAGGCGTTTCAGTAAATTGGAATATTGTGGAAAATATATCAAAAGTAATGCATGTCTTTAGTAGCTTTTTTTTTTTTTTTTTTTTTTTTTTTTTAATGTAAAAAATTGCTGTGTCTCAAACCACTCACACGCCACATTCATACATAAGCAAGGTGGCTAAAGTGTCTTGCTCAATGGCACAATGACACTATGCACTGGATGAAACTTTAAAGAACCTACTGTCTACCATTTGTGGCAATAGTAGTTTGATCGCACAGTTAAGTTTGGAGATATATTACAAAACGGGTAATGTGTTGTTTCGGTGTCACACAATTTGAATACAGAGTGTATTTATTAGAAATGATAATCAAAAGATAGAAATGCAAAGTGCAGTCTCCCAAAAATTTAAGTGATATTCCTACCTTTTTAATAGTTCATTTTATGGTCTATTCAACCTTAACCAAGACATTTACAGACACATTTTACCACTTTCCTGACGCATAGTTAAAAGAACATCTAAATATTGTTATTCAAATTCGCAAAACATATTGAGAGTTGGCAGGTTTGTTTTATTTTTTCAATTCTAGTAACTTTTCCACAATATTCTGCCTATTGATGCCACTGGATAATATTGTTTCATTTAAATGTATCCCATGATTTTAGTTTGTTATTTACTGTCACTGTCTTTACTTATGTCACCAGTGCTACCTTATAAGAACGCTTTATGCTTAAAAGCTTGTTGTGTAAAAGATCAAATGTCCGAAAATGAATTGGACCCGGCCTGTCTCTCCTGATAGTTTGACTGTATAAAGTACGGTGGCTTAGTCATGCTCCAGTGAAGGGAAAACAACATCACGTTTTTATTTGATATATTTATAGCCGCCTTTGCTTTCCTTTAAATATTTTACACTATTATTTTGAGTAAACCAAATAATAAAGGGTTGTATACTTCCTATCACGCTCAAGCGTATTTCTTTTTGCAAATAGACTATAAAACACAAACTGAAATGGTTTCCAGTGGGACTTTAGGGACGGGACGGGATTATGTAAAGAGAGTCATGATGTGATTCACACATTCATCTTCATTCAATAACTATCATCATTTATTGTCAGTTTTTCTATAGCATCTCCATTTACGAAAGCTGTTTATTGACCTTTCTTTAACCCGGTTGGACCCATTGAGGTCTCGATCTCTTTAGCGGGAGTGACCTGGCAAATTTGTTTTGCAGCGTCAACACTCAAGTTACTAAGGCGTAGGCACAGCAAGTTTATTTTTTGCAGAATTCATACACAAAGATGAAGAAAAGATGCATTCAAATCACAATACGGACCCATCGAAAAACTCAACTGAGCCTCATTTCAAACTGAAGCTGTTCCTGAACCTTTGGAGCTCAAACAAATGTCCTGAGCCTTTGTGACGATGAGACTCTGTAGTTTTGGCCTCTGATTTCTGATTTACTCTGATTTATAAGTGGTCAGAAGCTCAGAGGAAAATCTGATTTCTAATTCCGCCTAGATATATAAGTCAGAGTAAAGCTGGTGTCTGGAGGATGGTCTGATTTACATGAGTTTGGGGGCTTGTAATAAGGTTTTTTAATTCTTAATTTAAAGTAATAAATTAAGAAGACGGCCCATCAAAGGTTTTAAAAGAGAAGAGTGCAGATAAAATTCATAGAGAATGAAAGTGAAAATGTAAAATTACAATGTGTGAGAACATAGTTGGTCTATGCGGTTTCAAGCTTGAGCTCATTTAACAATATTAATGATAAAGGCATTATTAGTCTTGCGTATCACTGCTTTTCCCGAAGTTGATGTAGACTTTCTTGCGTTATTCCTTCAGTCCACAGTCTGAACGAAGCTGCCCATCTGCACCATCGACCCCTCTGACCACCAACAATCACTCAAAAACACTCCAAATTCACACTAAGCAATGTGGTGGAGTACACAACTACAGTGAGTACTAAAGTCACCTCATATTAGTATTCAGTGGGCTCCCATACAAGAAATAACACCGCTTAGCTTCAGAGGACGGGCATTGGAGCTGGTATAAATCGCTGAATGTCTCTCTTCACCCATAACCTTCTATTCTAAAGTCGTATTGAGCAAAAAAATCTTCTGAAATGTGCATTTAATTGTCACTGAAATGTATGCCCTGTTTATTTTCACGGTAAATCAGCAACAATGCATTCAACAACATAAAAAAACCACAAAACAAATGCACAGAATTCAAATCAAACCTAAATGTTTTGTAGTTGACGTCATTTTGACCTGACATTGAAAACATGTCATGTGGTTCCCCCATGCCTCCACTGCCCAAGTCTGTTTAAATGTGCACGCTTTGCCAAAGTGTATGTCATCTGAAATATTATTATTATTATTATGGGTCATTAGTTACACTTGGAGACAGTTTTGCTTAGAACAGCCTGACCAATCATTTTTCTTCTGCAAAAACGATTACGAAACCCCAAATTCTCTCCGGATTTAAACGTTGTCCTTGTAAATTAGGGACACATTGACAGGCTAATTCGCCGAACCATTGAATTTGTGTTTCTCTCCCACATTAGGGACGCTTCTCTTTGGCTCGACACACTCCTCTGGCACTGTCATAGATTGTTAGTCTTGGTGGACACTGTGCGTAGCAGTTTTTGCCAACGCTTTCATTCAAAACACAGACATTTTGTAAAAATGCCTCTTATTTTTCCTGTTATTATTAACTTTGAAGGCTAAAATGACCGATCCCTGCCGCCGCCGCTCAGCCGGAGTTCAAAAGTCAAAGCCTGCTGTGGATCAGAGATAATGCATCGTGAGTTTCTGGATTATTTTGGGTTTGAGGCTTGGTGCCAACAGGGTGGGGTCAGACACAATACTGAATGTATGCCTGGCTGTAGCGATCAGAGACGTACTGGGGTTTTTGAGTAGCTGGTAAATGTATTTGGGATGGATTTATTTTGAATTTGGCTCTAAAAGAGCAATGCCAGCTCTGAACATATGCAGTGCATTTCCACTTTTATCATCTGCCAACAAATCTGAAGAAGTAGTATGTGAAATAATAGGGACTTTTTGCCAAAAATGAGTATTACATATGACACAGCCTCATTGTATATCATATTCTACTTTAGAAAGTAGATTTGGGTTGATGGGTTCATGATGTATAGAGGAAAATGACCAATTTGAGTTAACAGATTCACACAAGGGTCTATCTCCAAATAATTGAGCAAACTGATCCAAAAAAGAAAGCAAATCTATCACCATTGCCAAATTTAAAGAACCAGGCACAATGGCATTTTCTAAAAGGTGTGATTTGGTCATTTTTAGTAGGTGTGCCACAGAAAAAGTGTGCCATGACTCAAAAAGCAGTTGAAACACTGACATTCTTTGGACTACCGGTATTCTTATTTTGTGTGTTTTGGCTCTTTGTGTGTTGTTCTAGTTTTGTTTTTTATTTTGCATTTTATATATATATATATATATATATATATATATACAGTATATAAAAAGAAAACACAGATATTTTTTCCAAAGAGAAAGCGAATAATACACTCTGCTTGGCCTTGTGGCATCACCTGCTTGTCTCCATGGCGAATGAGATAATTAAATTGAAGGCTATACTGTGGAACATTCCAGGCAAAGCAATTATATCTCCATGATACAAGTAGGTGGCGTAGTTTTATCTGTTCAGGAATATAAACCGTTTAATGATAAATACTTGCTTGAAATTCTTCAAAAAAAGGTATTTAAACTGATAACAAACATAAGAAAACATTGCAGAGCTGAATAAAGTCTGACTTAAGTTTAAAAATGGCTAACTTTATTGATAATGAGCTAAAACAATCACTTTTGTTTCCCGTTCTAAGAATAAACTGTGATATAGTCTAACTTTGACATAATTGCATTTAAAATGAGCACTGCTACAGCGCAAAGGATATAAAATGAACTCGGAAAGCGTTGAATAAGTTAAATGTGGAAGGTGCAGAATCCTACAGGTTCAAATGGAGGCAACGCCCTCCAGCAGAAAGGTTACATACATGTTTAATTTGATATAAAATATGAGTAAATTAGCAAACTCTTAATCAGTGTATGAAATTAGATAAACATACGGTCCATTAGATTTCAGACAGGAGGCTTAAGTGGGGGGAAAATTTTGATTAAAGTGCGTTTAGAGGACATATGAGAAGGCGCTGGATAGAGTTTGATGATTTGCTTACCAAACATGTCATTTTTAGTGACCATTTCCTCTCTTAAAGACCCAAGTTTCCGCTCTGTTGGTGCAATGTGGCGACGCAAAAGAACCAGGGCACCACAAAAGGAAGGGAAAAAAGGATGTGTCTCTAAAACGTCGGAAATTCCTGAGGTTTCCCCATTTTTCCAAACGCTGAACCCAAATATGTGTGCGGATTCGAAACACAGAGATATGGAATAATTTTATGTAAATAAGATTGTTAAAAAACTTCCAACATTGCAGAAGAATAAACCCCTTGAAATGTTTTTAATTCATGCTAAACTTACATTTATTATATTCAATTACATGCGTTTTTATTCTCAAAACACAGTATACCACAAACATTCCAGGCAAAGCAATAACATTTCCATACAAAACATTTTTATTGTCTGGGAAGATTTTCAGCCATCCAGGTTGTCTTAAAATAAAAATTGAATTAAAGTGCCTATGATTTCTCATCGAAGTAAAATGCAGTAAAGATAAATATACTTAAAATTATACACATTTGATCCCAGTGTAGCAAATTTGTTTAGGTTTATAATTTTACTTCCTGGTTGTATTTCATGACATCACACTATGAAATTACTCAGCCACCACTGGGCCAATATTTTTTGCTGAAAAATAAAAAATAAATACATGAGAGCACTTTTATTTTTGCCGAATTCACATTTAGAGGGTCAAAACGTTTCTTTTGTGTAAATTATGCATAAACTTTGGATGGAATGAGCAACAAATAGCTACTTGACTGGTGTAAAAGTATAATTTATATTTACAACAGGTACAAATACAACAAATAAAGTCAAAATAAGAACATCATGAACACTTTAATTTTAGTTCAATTCGACTGGCAGTTTCCTTAAATTATCCATTGTTTTGCTCAAATTTAGAGCTAATTCATGCCATTATTCGTCCCGCTTTACTCTTGGTAATGTCATTTAATCTATTATTCATGCCCAAATGAAGTAAGACTATCTTGATGCAATCCTCTCGTTTCACCGCCAGAACGCTCGTGCTTTTCTCCAGATCTTTTGCCCAAATGAGATTGTAACTCAACTCCACATTTAGAGCTGTAACTTCCTGTTCAGTACACAATAGCGTCCATATCTGTCGGCAGTGTCTCTCCGAGCTCCATGCAGGTTTTGTGTTGTAGTCCGGGCTTGAACGTAAACAGCCCGTGCCCACATGTTTAGGATGCAGGACATGAGAACACCGTCACACCGGGCCTGTGTTCTCGTACGCAGCTTTATTTAGTTTGGCTTCCCTCGAACAGAAAAACAGACAGCCGGGATTTACTAGTTTGTTTTCCAGCGCTGCCCTGCTCACTTTGTCCAAGTTACTGCCGCTATTCGTAAGGCAAGTTTCAAACCCAGAGAGCTTTGTGTACAGTTTGAATAAAAGCTGAATTTGTAGGAAATCTTACACTATAAATTAAATGTCATTGTGCCAGTTCTAAGCTTGGACAACTGGAGATTTATCTACGTCTTTTGTCACATTTTATTCAGTTGAGGTGCGGCGACTAAACTAAATGTACAACAACGGTGCTTTTTGCCTGTGTACTGTAGGCAATTTCAAGTACTCAATTGTGTAAAAGTACAGATACAGGAGAAAGTAAAAGTAAAATTCTGACATGAAAACATCTTAAGGAAAAGTATCGAAGTAAAAAAAATACATTTAGAGTAAAGTATTTCAGACATAATAGTTCAAGATATAATAGATCTAGATTTTAAAAATTGCACATTTTCTACAAACCTGTCAGCAATCTCAGGCGGTCTCAAACATGAAAGAAAAGTACTTTTTGCTTTTTAGTCTTGTTCAAAGTTGGTCTGGAGTAGAAAGCACAGAAAACTGCTCTCAAATGTAGTGAAGTAAAAAGTATAGACTGTACAATTACTAAAGTACAGTACAGAGACCTAAACACTTTTACTTTGGTACCTTGTTACTTTCCACCACTGATTACAATACATTTCCATTACGTATCATATTTTATTCATTTCTGACAAAATATTGTGTGAGTTCACAAGGTCGTGTTAGTCCTAGATTTGACCTTTTGTTCTTGTTAAGTTCTGGTTAAGACCTGGTTTAGTGTCTTTATCATTCTTTTGTATTCCATTTTAACTAGAACCACATTGATCCTCTGAGTGTAAACCAGGATTAGTGATGAATTACGCTTCCTTTAGTTCTTTGAAATTGTCTGCTGTGGTGCTCGACCTGTGGAATTTGCCTTGTACATACAGTAACAGTAGTTGTATTTGACTGTGGATCTAGTTCATGTCTAAACTTGCAGCTCCTGGACCAACGGAAGCTCCCGGGCCAGAGGAAGTCCCGGGTCCCATTGTTGCCTGGCTCTGCGGGATTAGGCGTATCGCTGCCTAAATGCCGTTCCTTTCTCTGGGAGATTATCAGGGGAACAGGGGGCCGTCCTAAACCCACGGGGGCACCGAGGGTTTCTGTCACCCAGATTCAACACTGCAGCATCCTGGGACAACGGCACAGACACTGTACCAAGCACAGACAATAGGACAGGGACTGGAAAATGCAGACAAAATGTAGTTTGACACGAGGCTCTGAAGTTAAAGTAACATTGGTGTAACTTTGTGGAGGTGGCACATCACGTTCAAACCATACTTTGGTTTATTTTTCATGGAGAAAGATAGGTTTTGTCCCATTCTGTGGAATATAACAGCTAAAGGACAATGTTTCCATGGAAACAAGCAGGTGATGGCTCCTTTAAGTACGAGTCAGGTTTGTGGAGATGCAGCTAAGCTAAGGAAAAAAATTCAATTTTTTTGGGGTGTGTTTTAGTTAAAGTTACGTACTGGAGCTTTAAGAGAGTGACAAAAACTAACTGTAGGCATTAGAGTGAAGATTTTTTTGTTTTGTGGCATGAGAAATCCGATCACTTTGTCAAATTGTATGCATTACCTATAATATATATATATATATATATATATATATATTAATCTATTATTTACCTCTGTTCAATGTACAGTACGTTAAAGCAAAAGACAGTGAAATCACGGTGTAAAAAGTGTAAGGTGTTTGGCTGGCACACTTTTTACAAGAACCTGAGCTCTCAGTATGTTTATTTGCACACACAAAAGACAAGATTCTAAACATGAATTGAGATAAAAATTTAATTGTACATCATGTCCATATACACCCATAGGTCTGTTACTTACATTTAAACAACGAAAACTGTATTTCATAGTTAATATGAGGGGGAAATCTTTGAAAGTGAGTCTTCTCTCCAGTTCAGTGTGGACAAATTGGAAGAAGAACAAAGACTTGAATGTTAGTGGAAGGTGTGAAAAACATCTGTACAGCTGCTGGACGCCAAAAACAACTTACCACACCCATAAAAGTATGAGTATGCATTCATCTTTGTAAACGCTGGCAGCTCGCTCGTTGGTGCACTTTTCAAAACCATTACTGCAGGTGGTGATGGGTCTGAAGCAGGGCACACTCAAAGACGTGAACTTGAATCCCCCTCAATGCCACTTTTGTACTTTAGAAGAGGCTAATGCTAAACACACAGGCAAAAGCATTCGAATACACAGAAGCTTAGCTGTTCAGACCATGTTAAACCAAGAGATGTGGCATGGGCAAGAGAAATTCAAAAATGAATGGGTAAAAAATCTAGTTTACGGTCAATGTAATCTTCAAAAAAAACGTCTGACATTTTAAAACATTTTCTTTCCATAGTTTTATATTGTACAGATCAAAACAAACAGAACCAAACACTGAGAGCAAAAAAGGTCAAAAAAAAAAGAAAAAGAGTAGTCTGTTCTAAGTCAGTCAGGTTGTCCCAATGTCCGCCAAATTTGGTCATTTTCAAATTCACTGCCAAAGTTAGTCCAATGTTATTTCAGTCCAGTCCTTGAATTTCTGATATTTTCAATCGAAACGCCTTAAAAAAAATGTAAACATAAATTATATCTGGAGGTGAGTACTGCACATCCAATTCAATAAAAACGTTTCTCAAGTAAATAACTGACTTCCCAGCACCGCTTCAGCAGGAGGTAAATGTAGTCATGTTAAACGGTGAGTTCATGCTTCCCCCTCCCCCGACGACTCCCCCTCTGCCACGCTAGTGTTTGCCTTAGACCTGTTGTGCGCCCCTTGTCCCACACTGCCCCACACACACTGAGTTTAAATGTATATATTCACTGTGTAGAATGCTAATGTGTGAGAGTGAATGCAGAGGAGGAGGGTCAGTGGGACGTCCTCTCAGTGCGCCCGCTGTCTCTGTTATTGGAGGCTAAATGAGCAAGAAAACCTCCAACTTTTAAACTCCTGTGAGCGGAAACTGAGGCAGTGTGTTTAAGGAGAAGTGCTACTACTCCTACTACTACACTACTACTACAACGACAACAACAACACTACTACTACTACTACTACAACTATTACGAAAACAACAACTACTATTACTACTACTACTACTACAACTATTACGATAACAACAACAACTATTAAAACCACTACGACTACAACAGCAACAAACAACTTACTACTACTACTACAACTACTACAACAAGCAAACAACAACTACTACTACTACTACCAACTGCTACGACTACAACACGCAACAACAACTTACTACTACTTAACTACTACAACTACTACGACTTACAACCAGCAAACAGCTACTACGACTAACTACTACGACTACTACGATTTCAACAGCAAACAACTACTATCACACAACTACTACGACTACAACAGCAACAACAACTACTACTACTACAACTACTACGACTAACAACAACTACTACAACTACAACAACTACTACTTGTTACTATGACAACTATTGCAACTGCTATGACTACTACTACTAACTACTACGACAACAACAGCTATGACAACAATTACTCAGTACTACTACAATAAGTACAACTGCTTACTACAAGCTCGTGTATTAGTGCATTATATCTTCAGTTTCATACAGTATTTACTTTGTCAATTTTGAAATAAGACCAAGTCAAAAACAACATCCAAACGTCTAGATTCTAAAATAAAGATTATGTTTGTGTGTCAAATAAATTGTAGTGGAATGTTCTATAATATGATATACTGTATTTTCATTCCAACAGGCCATGAAGAGCAACTCACAAAAGAGCATGAAACATTTGAAAGCCGAGGCAGTCCAACATTCGAAACAGTAATGTAATGGAGCACGTCATTCAAGTTTCCATGTTAGTATCAGCAAACAATGTGCCGTATTGAAAAGAGTCTCAACATTGCAGTTTTGTCATATCACAAATTCTAACCCTTCCCCCCCCAACAACACTTCTTTCCCTAACTTCCACATGTTTGCCCGTCTCTTATTTGCTCGCACTTAAAACATATATTTCCCCGCTCCTCAGGTAAAGTTACTCGCGGCCTCTTTTTTCCGTTCCCTGGCTCACCTCTGAATCTCGGTGCTGAATGCTGCTGTTGTGCTGGAGCAGAGGATCTTGGCTCGGCCGTGGCTCCCCTCTGAGACGGAGCAGAGCTGGCCCCACTATAATTACCTGTATAAAAACCCTGAATAAAAAAAGCCTGTTTAAAACGCTCATATTTACTGCTCTCTGGCCTCGGTGCAGAGAGGAGTCAAGGCCCCACTGTTTTCTTCTGCCTGTCATTAGCGCTAGCTTTTAGACAGAGGTATTATGCTTTATGAGACTCCCTGTAAACTCTGGAGACACAAAATTCATTTTGATTTTATGAAACTGGCTATTATAACAGTGTATTTAGATTTGGGAAATAAAACATTTTTTACGGCATTTCCACATAAAAATGGCATTTGTTCATTCTTTAGACGTCAGTGGAAAATTGCAGATACTGAAATATATAACGGGACAAAAACATTGTATTCACTGTATTTAAGTTTTACAATGGGCTTTTTTGAATGAGTTAAATATTTTTATACTTTTGGTCTTATTCTTTCTCTTCTTGTATGTTGTTGTTGTTGTTGTTGTTGTTGTTGTTGTTGAGCAAGTAAAGGTTTCCGTATCTTATCTTATGAACTACTAAATTAAATTAAAACCTAAGTTGATCCAAAAAACTTACAAAAGCTTTAAAAAAAATTTACTTTTTGAATCCACCCAGTGTTCGGAATTTTCCATAAAAAAACATTTTACCAGGGGTTTTTTGGATGTTTTTTCAGACGCTCTTTGAGGGGTTTGGAAGCTGAAGCCTGGAGAAACCCTAAATCCACCTCTACTGCAACTGCCAAAGTGTGCTATCATTGATTCTTTGGAAATAAGATTAACTGTCACACACTTCAAGATAGTTAAAAACAAACAATATTGTTCGATACAAGCCTGTAATTCAATATTTGACATGCTTATTTACTGTCTGTACATTTATAATTGGAAAAAGAGTTGAGCGCACGGTCTGACATGAAACAGCAATAATCGCCCCACCTTTTCCCAATTGATCAGTTTGATAATACGAACACATTTGACTTTTACCACATCTCGGCTCCTCTCTGCCTCCTGTAGCTCCTCGCACAGAGCGTCCATTCCTGATTAGCCACACATTCGAGAAATGTCAGAAATGTTTGATGCGTCTGAAGTGAAAGCAGGAGAGAGGAGGAAGAGCAGAGCTGGAGTAAAGACAGCACAGCCCCTAGGAGTGAAGGGTCCAGAGGGGGACACGAGGGACCACGGAGGGGACATTGTATTATCTGCCATTTAAAGGAGACAATTGAATCATTCGTAGATCATTATTTTCCATTTTGTTCATTGTAAACGCCATCTTGGTCCTGAACGGCTTTTATTGAATTTCCATTTTTTGAATCCCATGTAAATACGGTGCAGTGGGCGGGCATAGGGGGCTGGTGAAGGCAGGAATTGTCTGAGAACTAAAGCCTTAAATGCAAGACAATACAGTGTTCCGGTTCAGGTAACTTTATTTATATTCATAGGTAGAATTGGTTTGCAGTTGGATTGGATTTGTCTTACACACACACACACACACACAGACATACACGCACACACACAGACATACACACACACACACACACACACATACACACACACATACATAATAAAATAAAAACAGAGAAAGTACCCTGAGTGCTGATCAAAAAGAAAGATCTTGTGAAGAAAAAAGAAAAAAAAACAACAACATAAAGAGCCCACAATTAGACATTTACAGTCGGCATAAAAAGGATCGCACAGATGGAACAATTAAAGTGCAAGTTACAGCTTATTTAGCAAACGAAGCGCTTTGTTTTACATCTTAGCACCAAGAACCTTTGCAGCTGACCACTTTACTGGACCATTTTACAATTTGAGAAAGCCCATTTTTGTTTTCGATAGACTGCCTTAGCATGACACCAAATAAAATAACAAAATGGATTCAATAACATTTCGATTAAAAAGAGTCATCATGGTCTTGTTAATGCTTTTTAAAAAATGACGGTTTTATCAAGCAATACAAACTCTGGTGGCCCTTGATATAGAACCTCACACAACACATAAAAAAGAAGAAATCTCCCACACTTTTTTGGGCTTTTGCCTCGGGCCAAAATGTTGCAATATTGTAAAAAAACATCACTGGCGCCGCGATGAAGGCAAGAATGTACAAAACACAACTAAATGCTAAATATGAAACACAAAATCAACTATGCACCCAATCACTTTAGACTTCTTTGCCTCTCAGCCAATCACATCGCAAATTCAGATTCAATTTTCATCTCCCTGCCAGAGTCTAAGTCAGCACCACAGTTATTCCTTCAATAAGTCATTTTAGAAATATAATGCTGTTGCTATAGCCACGTCATAAGTGTTTCACAAAACTTTACAAAGAAGAGTAATATATCTCACAACATACAGTGTAACAAGTAAAATTATATAGTGCTCATCTCAGTTTATTCCCATGTCGAGTTAATCTTTTTAACAGCGTTGTCAAAACACCGCACAATTCGACGCTAAAATTATGACTCGAACCGATTTGAACCGGACGATCCGTCAGAAATAATTGTAACTGCTCCTGAAGATGGCCAGCCTCAGCGACATTTGTGAAAGCACTTAGTCTGTAAATATTTGTATTTTTGGCAAAAAAGTGCAGCGGGCACGAGGATGGAGACGGAGGGAGTGCTTCTGGAAAGACACGTTTTGAGTGATGGCACCTCGTCTTATTTGGTAAATAAGAAGCTTTATTTCTAGAACTGTGGTTGGATGGTTTGTGATGAGGAGATGGAGAGTATTTATTTGTTCAAAAGGCGGACGTAAAGTGGGCAAGAGTGGAGCGTACAAATTTGCGATCAGACTTGGTTTCCTGCTTATGTTTGTTCATCCAGTCTGAAATACTAAATACAGAAGCTCTTCTGCTGGATGAAACCACATGGAAAGACCAGCCTCAGGTGCAGCAGGTTCACCTTTGTCACTTTCTTGCACTGCTTTAAACAGACGCTGACCACTGCAGACCATCACTCCAACCAGTCAGGACCCTTTAAAACCCTAGCAATGGCCACTGGGGGGGTTTCCATTGCACAGCGGCACCATGGACCCCTCCAGCTCGGTGCGTGATGACCTTTTTTCATTCCAATATTCAGTGAGACCTGTTTACTCAAATATTAAATTGGATATTCAAAGTCCCCACTATAGTTTTGTGTCGGATGTATCAAAATATAGTATAGTATGTATATTAAGTACAGTAATTCTATCAGTTTATTTTTAATTGCTAATAAAACCGAGCTAAGTCCAATGAGGTCGCAAATGTGCAAAAGGTAAAACGTCAGGAGGAAATTCTGTGGAAATCTCGCTGAGTGAGAGCACAACTCCAGCTCTGACCACTGTTCTGCTGACGGAGCGGAGAACATGGAGACGGAGGGGGGAAAGAGCAGGAAAACTGTCGAGCTGCGTGCAAATGAAACACAGCTCCAGACTGTGATTTTAGATTAGAAAAAAAGAGGGTTTGATGAAAAATGTGGTGAAGAAATAAACATGGTTATAGGCTTCATGTTTCGTTTGTTCCATTAAACAGGTCATTACAAAAGAATCTGCACAGAATATGGTATTTCCCACTTTCTTTAAACTCAGCGTTTAATGCTGCCGCGTCTCGCCAGAAAATTTAAAAGAAACGTTTTGCTCATTTATGCCAAGGTAAAGGTAAGGTTTCTTTATTCTCCTTGTGGTGGACATTTGTTCTCTACCTTCAGTGCCGCTGAGGTTCAAGGGACTTTTGGGAAATCAACTTTTTTTTAGCTTTTAACCACGTTTTAACAGTGTCTTCATCATTGTCTGACTCAAAGATGTTTTTAGTTGGATTCACGCATGTTTGAATCATTCTGTATCGTCCTGCATTCGAGGCTGAAGTTCTGTTTCCACTCACCACCTATCCACACCCCCTACTCTGTACTTACTTCGGATTATTCAAAAAATTCCAACTTCGGATCAAACAGTCACTTTTTTAAACAATAAAAACAAGTAAATTACGTTAAAAAGCTGTTTTATTTCAATACTGCAGTGTAAAATGTAACCTCGTGACTCATATCATAGTTTAAGGGTAAATACCTGAGGAAAAAAGCATCACATGTCTCCATCAAATTTGTCATGAGAGCCAAAACGTATGATTGGTCTTTTAACTCGTGAATTTTTTATTGAATCTACACCGCAGGATAGAACCAAATATACAATGTGTATGTATAATGAAAGTTTAGTTGTAGTGGAAATTGTTGTTTCCCCTTTTACAAAGAAGAAGATCCATAGTTGCTGTTGGCATTATAACTTCATATTCATTTTTGAGGACCTTTTCACATTTAAATTGTTAATTGCTGCGGTAACGGCTAATTTCTCATCCTTCTGAAACTCATAGATACAGTCAAGGCCTTGGAGGAGCTCTGAAGAGCTTTTAAATCGTTCGAGAGCGATGTTTACATTGCTCTGTGGCAGTCCAAGTGTAACATGAAGAATATTCAAACAAAAGCCCTCTATCCAGCGCTGAGATGGAGGAAGTTCATAGCCACTTTTGAAATATCATTTTCCATTTTGGTTTGAACGCGAAGCCACGTCTCTCTGAGGTTTTACCGCTTCATAAACAATGGTGGAATAAGAGGAACGGTTCGAGCCACACATGTCGAACGGCGAGAATCAAAAACGTCTGGACAGGAAAGCGGCGGGAACACAGAGCCAGATTCACCAAAAGCCACAGAAGAGAAGATCGAAGCTGCAAACCAAAAGGAAAACCATCACTCTTATGTTTGATACTTAATAGAGGTGAAATGGACAGAGTTCATAGTGAACTTTATTGAACTAAAACATACCAGCGACAATACTCACATGGAAGGATAAAAGTGCAGAGGTCAAATCTTCCAATAGAGATAGTTTTGGGATAACATTTGACTTTCTTTCCTCATATTTTCCAAAGCAGAGGATTGTCAGTTTGTCCATGCAGGTACAGTGCAGTCATCAGATTTTGTGTCTCAAGAAGCAAAGAAATTCGACCAATCAGAGCCACGCAGATCCAGAGGGAGGGGCTAAAACGATGCGCTGCAGGCAGAGGTGATTCTCAGGTTTGGGGAATCACTAGAGGCAACATACAGGGCTAAGGGCTATTTATTAAGATTGCAGATCAAAGCCGAGGAGCTGGAAAGGCACAATCTCAACGTCAGCCATTTTTCCATAATTATGCAAAAACAGTTTAATTATTAAAGCTCCAGGTAAAGAGTTTTTCCGCACAGATGATGATGCATTAGGTCAGGTCTCTACTCTGGCTCCCTGTGCCTCAGAGAATAGACTTCAAAGCAGCTCTGCTTGTATACAAGTCTCTCCATGGCCTAGCACCAAAGTACATCTCGGACATGTTAGTGCCATATGAACCATCTCGGACATCTCGGACTCTGAGGACCTCAGGACCGGCCTCCTGCTGGTGCCCAGAGTCAGGACTAAATAATGTGGAATCTGCGTTTCAGTTTTATGCAGCTAAAATCTGGAACAGTCTTCCAGAGGATGTGAGACAGGCCGCTACTCTGGCAATGTTCAAATCTAAGCTAAAAACTGTTTTGTTTGGCTGTGCATATGACTGAAATGAACTTTTTATGTCTTTGTGATTTTAATGCATTTTTTCCTGTTGTGTGAAGCACTTTGAATTGCCTTGTGTACGAGTTGTGCTCTACAAATAAACTTGCCTTGCCTTGCCATTAAGAAACAAGCAAATATCTAGCTCACAAAGTTACTGTTTTAAGCAAGCATAAGTCCATTTTAGTGATGGGCAATACCAGACCAGTGATTTTTGTCTCGATCCAATACCAAGTAATACTATGGTAAGTATTGTGAGATCAATACGTTACCAATACCATGAGTTTCGTATTAAAATGAATTGAAACTCCTCTACTATAAAGAAGTTAACCCAATTACAGTAGTAATTTCACTACTACTTACTACTCTTTGTCAAAAATGTAAAACAGAAAATGTATCCAAAACTCTTTTTTCCAATTGCTCAGTCGGTATAGATATATTGATAAAAAAATATGGATTATTATTATTATTATTATTATTATTATTATTATTATTATTTTTTATTATTATTATTATTATTTATTTTTTTATTATTATTATTATTATTATTATTATTTATTTATTTATTTTTTTTACTTTTTTTTATTGAGACAGGGACAGTGCAAAATATACATTAACCTCAACAGGAAAGATGCCTTGCACCAGGTTGTAGGACAAGTGCTCTGTTCCACCTTGTGTTCCCTGCGGATAGACCCAGATCCTACAGAGATATGAACCATAAACCAGGTCAACACATCTATAATCTGAGGTCAAACAACAAATTCGACCGGAGAATTCCAGCTCGATTTTAAACTGCACTGTTTTCCTGTGTTGAGAGTTCATCAAAGGTGTTCCAACGGTGAGGCCGAGACTGGCAGACCCACAAATCTGTTTCTTTAGGTATGTGGTTTTAAGTGAGGTTTTATATCATCCAGGTGCTCATAATGCCATGCTTTTTTTGGAAACTCTACCTCAAGGTCTGTCACTGAACGCTCGTTTTCCTCGTTGTGATCGGTCGGTGGGACAGATGGAGCGAGCCTCGGAGACAAAGGTAGGGACAGTGGAGCGTATCCTGCTTTATCCCAAACCAGCGCCCCAGAACAGCCGCGTCGTCCTGGGACATTACCATCACAAACTGCTGTCGCTCACGAGACATATTCATTATCCTTCAGCTTTAAGATCTTCTCATGTGGGTCACTTTAGCCACAGTTTCTCCACCAAGTTTAACCGTGTGATTATCTCATCTTCTGACAGATATCCACTCCACCCACTAGTTTTCCTCTTAATTTAGCAGATCAACCACACGTCCTGTGAAATGGACGTGTGGTTGGAGATAGATTCCTTAACTTAGGCCCATATCGCTGGCACACATCAGTCGTATACCTCGGAATGCAAGAATGACGCGTTTCAAAATAAATTTAAATAAACAGCACAAATAATAATAGGGAGAATGCGCTGGTCACACTTCATGCATGGGCTCTCAAGCATTTTTCTTAAGGAAGCGTATGAAGCATAACGCAGCCTTAAGGTTTACACATGAACGAGCCTGAAGATTTCTGTCAGATTTTCTTTTGAACACTAAAGGTGTCCAAAATCTGGAAAACAAGGCACAAATAGGGGTCAAACCGGCTTAAATCTGTGCATTTGGGTTGCATTTCTTCTCTATTTCCATCTTAAATGATCAAATATGTCAGTTTGAGACTGAGGTTACTTCCTTAAAACACCACAAACAACACTTTGGATGTTTTTATTGCACTAAAACTTTGAAAAACATGCGTCCTTACTGTGTCCCCTCCTTCTTGCTTGAAATGCTCCTTTGGCTAAAATGTTCCAAAATGTTATCTATCTCTATGTTCAGAAGTAGCTTTAAGATTGTGACGCGCCACCTCCAGAAAGTTACATGCTGTTGGTTTAATGTCAAGGGAAATCATTTGAATTAGAAACACTTCCAGTATAATTTATTTGTGTGGTTGTCCCTGGTTACAAATTCACAATCAGAATACCAATGAGTAATATGACACCCAAATGGTGTCATATTATTGCTGCATTTTCTGTATAAAACGTCTCATTTCTGATGCTTTCCCTGTATTATAAAATAGTAGTGACCCCCAGTACCGGTAAAGACTTTTTAAATTAATCTATCTGTGACTATTTCCATATACATCAGTGGACAACAACAGAGGGACCCCCTTCTCATGGATGCCAGGACCAAGCAGGATGATGGGGGAGACCAGAGCCTCAGCACAAGACAACAGCAGGCACATTCTATACACACAGGCTCCTCTGGACAGTCTATACTCAATCTGATTCCACACACTTATATATATATATATATATATATATATATATATATATATATTATATATATATATATATATATATATATATATATATATATATATATATATATATATATATATAACATGCATGAAATAAGGTTAAATAAACTTGTATACTGGTCTTTGTTTCGCTGTGCTTATACTTCATTTAATTCAAGTTATTGCACATCAAATAAACCCTCTTTCTTCCATTGGAACGGATGGCATTTTTTTCATATCTATAAATCATTTTTCACATTTGTACAGGCATTTTTCTGTGTATACATGCCAAACAAGAACATCCAGATTCATTTCTTATGTCTCGGTGTTCAAGCAATGTCTCAATGTCCTACTTAATAGGTCTCACAATAGAACGTTATATACAGTATCCATTCATAGTAACGGTCATGTTGTTTTACAGACAAACAGTGGATCCGGTGTCAGCGTCACTTTAACAGCACAGACGTGTTATGTGGGATCAAACTCCTATCATTTACACGGACAGCAAGAGCAGTGATGGTGACTGGGCGGGTCCAGCTGAGTGACGGCCGAGGCCAGTCTCACAGAGCCAAACGCAGGGAGGAAATGTTTGTAATAAAAGCCAGTTGACCCTTCAGCAAATTCATGAAACCCAAACCGTATTTACTCAGCAGAAAGTTTTGGTGGGACGAGGGAGGAACCTGCTCTGAATCTCAAGTTTTCCCCCTGAAGACATCAACAACGGGACAAGAACTTAAAACTCATGTTAAATCAGACATATGGAGTCACATTAGGCCTATAATTTAGTCAAGTTCTAACGTCATTGACTCGTTTGTAAGATCATGCTTTGCTTTAATGACACTGCACTTGACATATTGCACCTCTAAATCCAATAAAAGTTACAATCTTTTCTATAATCTGGCATATTTACGCTTTTTTCTTTTCTTTTTCTTTTTTACGGACGATTGTTAATATTCATCACCCCAAATAAATGAATAAAACAATTGAATGAATGAAATGAGTTATATCTAACCTGGATATGATTTGAACGCATCACTACTCTTGTCTTTCGAAAGCGTCTCTACTCTTAATACCAAGGCTGAAGAGCTGCACACTGTAGGTCTATAGGAATAGCGTGGGATATTTTGGGTCTCTGTCACTGTCTCCTGTCGTTGGGTATGTGCGTCACGGTGCCCAAAGGGAGGGGTGAGCGAGGGGCATCAGAGAGCGTCCCGCCACCCACAGGAGGCTCTTTGCTGCAGATTTAGCATGGTGCATTCCTGCTTTGCACATGAGGAGACGAGGTGGAGCTGCTGGCACTGTGCCCACTCCGAGCCGATACGGGCCATGGGCGCGCCGAAGAAAGAGCACTGTGGGACATTTGACAGTGTAGAGTCTACACAGTCAAATGTCCCACAGTGCTCTTTCACAGTCACAGTCACAAAGCTACACTTTAAGCTACACTCATGGAGAGGAGACAGTGAGCTCTTGTGCCGGTCAGGCATTTAAATGGCTCATAACTTTTAAATTAAGTGATTATGTAGCCATAATATGCTGCAACATGCTGAAAGGTTCCTGTAATAGTTAATTTAATATATTTAGAATAATTATGAATATATTTGATGATTGACAACCCCAAAGAAAATGTGACAAAAAGGGAATAAACAAAAGTTTGTTCAAATGAACAGAATGTTATTGCACCAAGCTTTTTGGAGTTAAAGGTGCAAACTTTTATTCATGGAGATGTTATTGCTTTGAATGTCCCACAGTATGGCATTGTCTCCATGGAGACCTCCATGGGACCTCGCTCATAATAAGAAAACATGTTTTCCCATGTGTTTTTGATCGATAAAAACACTTGTAATGGAATAAAATCTAAGATACCGGTAGATATGTTTAATGCCATACTGTGGAAGATTCCAGGCAAAGCAGTAACATCTGAAAACAAGCAGGTGGCAAACCCTCCATTAGAAAAGTGACACAGTGCATCTTTAATTATCCCTGTGCTGATTTGTATCTCGCAGTCCTATGACTGAGGCGAGAGTGTGTGGGACGTGTGTGGTGTCAGGGCCTGCCACTCAGCCTGTGACTGACAGGACGGCTGTGGGAACACGGGACAGGGCCATCCGGGGTCTCCGTGGCCTAACACGGGGGTCTTTTATGGGTTCATCAGTCCGGAGCTGCCCCTCACAGAGAGAGCAGGAGCAGACTGGCACATGAATGGAGAGATCATGTCAGAGAAGGAGATGGGCTCAAAACAAAAGACACGAGGGAGGGTCCGAGAGGCGGAGAGGCCGAGGGGCAGAATGAATTTGGGTTTATGTTTGATGAGGAACATTAATGGGTTTCACACTTCTGTACAAGCAATGATAAATAGAGGCCCTGTACCTGAATTAAATTTAGATAAAGGCTCTTTAAATCATGCGCTGAAGGGTAAAAGCAGCTAAATAAGACGACATTTTAGACTGTGATTTAAAATCTAAGCAAAGCATTTAGTTGAGTATTGACTAATACAGAAGCTGCTGCGGGGTCACGTCTTTTCATCCGATCCAGGACATTGTTCACTGAGAATCACCACATGGAAAACATCGGCCTGACGCGGTCCCAGACGCGGTCCCAGACGCGGTCCCAGACGCGGTCCCAGACGCGGTCCCAGACGCGGTCCCAGACGCGGTCCCAGACGCGGTCCCAGACGCGGTCCCAGACGCGGTCCCAGACACTTGATTCTTTGTTATGGTGCATTATCAAGAGAAAGATAAAAACAAAAACAATGCAGATTTCGGAGAACTATATGGAAACAACTGCCAGATGGTTATTTTTGTGTCTTTATGCAATAGCAGAAAGGACGAAGTGGGCGGGTTAGAAATTCAAACAAAAACTTTTGTGACTTATGATTAAAAAAAGACCCTTTAACATGGTTCCAAAGGAAGTACATTTGGTTGTGCTGAAAAACTAATATGAATGTGCAAGAAAGAAATATCTGAGATTTTATTTCAAATGTCTGACCTTGAGAGATGTCTGTTTATCTGTTGATGTGGAAAATATTTATGCCCCAACAATAAACCATCATCTTGTACAACAACCCACCTGTAGCACATTCCTCTTATAAATATTGTGCTCACCAATGCAACCGCACACCTAGTTGGACTCCTTAAGTTTCAGAGCTGCAGGTGAAGTGTGGTCCTATAAAACAGCCCATTGTGGTGAGCCGTGCTGCTGCCGCTGGCTTGTACAATGCAGTATTGGTAAACAGATCAGGTAGCATTGCAGCAGCAGCAGCAGCAGCAGCAGCAGCAGCAGCAGCAGTGTCAGGGCCAGCACAGGTGGGGCCGAGGAGGAGTCGATAACAGGGAAATCGCAAAGGAAAAGTCCACATTCCACATAAAGTGAAACACTTTATAATGGTTTGTTAAAATGTCTTGGAATGTTGTCACATTGGGTAAGTTGTCACACTGCATTTTTATCAAATACGTAAATAAAATGAAGTAGCAGATTTGAGTGTTTTGAGGGTTTGCACTTCCTGACTATTAAATCAATTGATCGTTGTTTGCCTGAGATATTGCCCAAAAAAAGCATTTTTCATTGTCACATGTTAAAAAATAGTAATTAAGAAGCAACATTGTATAATATTAGACAATAATATTCAACAATAACACTATTATATTCTTATTGATATTAATATTGTATAATGTCTACAATAAATTGAAATAATGCAGTAATTACACATTTAAATATTTCATAACAAGTAAAATTTTCTTGTGAAGATAAAGTAAACTGATCAGATTTAAAGTCACAGCCACAGAGGGTTTGGGGCAAGTTGTCACATATAGTTAAATCACAACTATGTGACACTAAAACCCAGTTTACAGGATTTGGCCAGAAATTACTCTGAGTCCGAACTTTACACGCTCCGTTTCATTGTACAATCATTAGCTAAAAACAATTACTGCTGATGCTAAAGCTAGAAAATACAATCAACATAAATAATCACACAAATTTTAGTGTTTAATTCATTGATAAATAAAAGTCGGTGTAATCCCTCATTCATCCAAAGCGTTTGGATGAAAGTGAAGACATCTTGTTTTTCCAGATGACAACAACTGAATAGTGAAGAGTGACAACCTCGTATGGCTGTGACAACTTCCCCCCGCAGTGGGGCAGGTTGTCTCTTCTAACTCTGAATGTTTACAAGACAGAAAGATGGAAAAATAGCTGAGACGTTGCTCTTTTCTGATAATGTGGTTTGCTTGCATACACATTTGCAAGTGTTACTCTTGTACTAAAGAAATTGCTGCTGATAGGTTTACTCTAGGATTATTTGTCATAAACACACAGTCAAGTCAACAGTGCAATGAAATGTGTCCGGCTGAGCACAACCCCTCAACTCACTTAACAACAACACAGTAAATAAAAACACAAATTGTTTAATTGCTCATTGAACTCTGGCCCGTTCTAAAGAGCTACTTTGAGTCAAGGAGCCTGACAGCTTGATTGTAATAACAGACTTTAGACACATCCCATCAATCATTTCAAGGAGGTTCCAGTTTTTATAAAGAGGATGCAGACACACAAATGTATACATACATCTTGTACATTTGCAGAGAGGTTTATACCAGGTGGACTTAATGATGCAGTGTTTTCACGTCTCATAGCCTACATGAAAAATATTGAAAACTGCTCAAACTGTTTATACCATAGTCATGACAATGTGCTGTTGACAAATGTTATGATCTTTGTGTCTGGCGACCTTTTCCTTATGCATTTTTCAAGCGTCTCCAAAGAGTCCGAAAAATATATAGTATAAAGCCCAAAAAAACAAATATATGGAAAAATAACTTGAGCTTTTCTAGTAAAGAAAAGTAGGACACATCATATTTAACATTCTTAACATTCTTGTCAATAAACGCTACCAGTTTTACACAGTTCAAGACAGATATTTACATTAAATCGCGTCTACAAATCAGATAACCACTTCTTTATCCAGTGCTATCTGTAAACACGGATTTGGCATCACTTATTCCATGCAAACAACCGTTACCAAATCCTCCATCTTGTTTCTTTCACGGATCTCCATAAATCAAGTTTTTACACGGACTTTGCCCTTTTATGTACGGCTTATTTCCCAGTGACAGATCTGCTGCAGAATAACACTGGGCGTCCCCATAGAGATGAGCATCAATCTCCCTGAAAACATATGGAGCCCAAAACATTTATACTGCCGCGACCTCTGACCTCTATAACATGTTTTAGGGGCCTCCTCCTCCAAATCCAGACGTATTTACGATCCGGACAGGGCTCGGTCCAAAGAAAACTACGGCTTTAGACTCGGCATTCCTCAAGTTCAAAACCAGGCGCCGAAAACAGAGAGACTTTAACGGATGGTGATTTCTCTCATGAGCTCAGTTGTTTACTTTGGTAATTTACTTAATAATGCATTAGTCTTGTGCCGCACTTTAAGACAGTCAAAGCCGCTCAACAATACGGAGGGAATTTATTTAGCTTTCTGTGTCTATGACCTCCAAACTACTGCTAATACTCGACTAATAATGGAATATCTTGGACGAAGCATCCTCGTAGAAGAGATCAAACCACCAACCTTTGTCTTATTAGGCGTCTCAAAAAGTGGGTAATCAGGTCACGGTCATGGTCAAGGTTTATTGACACATTCAAATACAGTCACTACTGCCCAAAGTGCCAATGTCAAAGCAATACTTCAATCAACAACGATAGAAATAAAATCTGGGTTGAAAAAGGAAACAGGAGGTATAAAAACAACAATAAAATGCAATGTCTCACTCAGCTTGTCTTGAAAGCCAGGGCAAAGAGGTGTGATTTAGTACAAACTTAAAACTATTAATAATCCCGCATTTATTGTACATCAAAACGAACATTTCTTCCGTTTTATGCTTGTCAGGGAATATTAAGATTTTTGTTCTCAGAAAGCTGAAAGAGGCTTTGCTCCGTGTTCACGAGGCATTTATCGTTTGTTCGTCCCTCAAGTGTGGAGTGATTTGGGGAAGTGAGCTCTTAATTATGCTGCTCCCACAGCTTGGAACGCTTTGTGAGCTGGTTCATCTGAGGGGTTTTCACTCTATTAAAAAAAATAAAAAAAGAGTGAGAATTCTGTGAACATTGTTTGTGCTTTTAGATGTAGTTCTATTGTCATTTCTGCAGTGCTTTTATTTCAGTGTAAATGTGGTGCAGTTCATTTGGCCTCAAAGATGTAAATGGGTTTTTACCTGGTTAAATAAATGTTATAATAATACAACAAATAATTATAATATTTTTTATGCGTTTAGTTTGAACTGAAAAGTAGAGATTTGGTCATAACTTTTCATGCATCCACCATATTTCATTATATAAAGTCCAGATTTCTTTGTGAATTTATCGGCTGAATATAAATAAAGTAGTGACGCTAAATTTACATTCAAGCTGCAACATACAACAATGAATAATAATAAGAGTAAAGATAAGGTTTGTTTTGAATTGAACCAAATGAAAAGCACCGCTGGAGGTAAAAACACATAATGAAATAAGAACAGTAGTCCGCAGCGATATGGAGCTAAGTCCTCAGTCCTTCCCTTGGCCGCCTTTGTGAAACCAGTCAGTCCAGTACTTTACAGTCAGTAGTTTAATTGATGTTTGTCAGTGGTAGCCGGCGTGGGCCCATCTGCCGGCGCTGGTATCCGGACTTACTGTTATTTCAGGGGGTAAAGCGCCTGTGGCATGGTCCTTTTCAATGGGCCAGTGCGAGCGGAGGGCCCCATGGCTAATCTGCTAATGTATTCCAGAGGTCAGGAGGGTTTCACACCAAATCAATGCAGGGATTTACACAGCTTTCCCAGGAATGTGCCCCATCCGCACGCCGCTCCAGGGAAAACATCCACGTCTGTCGGCCCGGAGCAGCCAATTTTCCGCAGCATTTAACCACAAAACAAGGAAGCAACCACCGGACAAAAAGAAACTCTCTACTTTTGGACAATAGTGCAGGGCAGGTGCGGCTTGGCCACCAGAGATTAATCTGACTTCATCCAGTGTTTCCTCCGCATCCTCTCCTTTCACTGCATCCAAAACGGCCCTGCCCTACTCTGTTTGTCTTCTGCTGGATCTGGACAACCGTATTTACAGTATTTAAAACGTTTTATTGTCCGTTTCTGAGTGACTGAAATACACAAACGGGAAGACTTTGGACTAAATATAAATACAAAATATACAATAACCAAAACAAAGTAGCAGTGTGGATAGATAAAGAGTTGTTGACGTGAGGTGACTCTTATGAAGTGGAACCTTTTATGAATATTAATAGAGATTCTAATGGGAAGAAATTAAAAGGAAATAAAACGCACCCACACACGGAGCTCTATATTTTAAATCTCGTCTATATATATTTTTTTAATCAGTAAAGGGTGAATAATTAGGAATATTGTGTTTTGAAGAAATGGACCAGTGTCTGTTTAGTCCCACAACAGTCCAATGAACGGTTCTATATGTGGGGTCCGGGTTCATTTGTGTTACTTAAGTAAGAACGTCAACAGGAACCCACAAACACTAACCTGACCTTTACAATATCCAAATCTCTCTGTTCGATATTATCACGAAATGCATCTCAGGGTATGATATTCATTGGTACTAATATTTACTGTCATACTCCAAAGATTAGAATATGAACATAAACACTTTTTAGCAGTTATATCTTCATGAAAAACTCAAATGGAACATAAAAGTCTATGTTCTCTGTTGTAGCCTCTGTTTTTTGCAGCTGCCGCAGCAACAAGACGCTACATTTCGGTAAAGGAGCTTGTCGTTCGAGCCCACTTTATCTTTGCCAGAGTTTTACAATGCGATATCGTGTTGTTTCGGTTCATTTTTCACATTCTTACAGATATTTTTAAGCGCTACTTTAAAATACTGCGTGACCAACTTATCGCCAGTTCCAGTTTTACTCCACTGCCCTTCCTCCCTTCGTGTTCCAACCATCATTTAACGTTCTTTAATTCTGTCCAAAAAAAGCCCCCAGCATCATGTCCAGCTCTAGAATACATTGGGATGACCGAGCAGTGACGTAACTCTTGCCATATGGATAGAAAGGCGTTTCTTTTTACAGTGTGTAATGTGAACTGACCACAAAGAGATGGTTTTAAAGTCTGGAGGAGATGCAGGACTTGAATTTATCAAGCCCCAAAAGAGAGAGAGATGTGCGGGTGCGTGCCGCTGAAACCTCTTTCACATCTCGGCAAGAACGCAGCGGCGCTCAAAGAAGGCTTTAAACTGAGGAAGGTCAAACGATGAAGAGCAGAGTGGTCTCCTGCAGCGACGCAGATGAGACAAGGTTAAGTCTTCGAGTCAGATTTGCAATGAAGATACAGCTACAAAGAGAAGAGGTCGGTTTCTGCCAAATGTATCATTGTTATTTTTACTTTACCATCAGTCGCCCAAGATTTTTTGAATACTTCTTCCCCGTACTTTTGATAACCTGTCAATAAATACATCTTTGAAAACTATGCCACAACCTGAACCAATTGCACAGTAAGGCTGCGTTCACACTTGCACATATACAGTAGACCACATCAAAATTGGGAGTACACTGGGATTGAATTAATCTTGGACTAGACCAGGACTAGAACCAAACCAAGTCTACATCTGGACTAAACTGGACACATCAAAATGTTGCAGAGTAATATCATTTAATATTACAATGACATTAGGCATTAGGCTGCATTTTAAAGGTCAATAAATTCACACTTGCCTTGGTTTGATCCTGGTTTAGTCCCGGTTTAGTTCTGTATTTCATAGTGCTGGTTTTGATGCAGACCTGGTTTGGTTCTCATCCGCTCTGGAGTAGTCCTGATCTACTAGTACTGGTCTGTCACAGTCTATTCCTGATTTAGTTCTGACTTTAGTCCTGGTTTAGTCTGTTTTTTGATGTGATGTAGACTCAGTTTAGTTCTCTGGTTTAGTTCTCTGGTTTTGTTTCTGGCCCTGGTTTAGCTCTGGGTTTTGCCGCTTGGCCGTAAATGCCACGTGAGCGCAGGGCGCAGTCACCTCCAGCTCTCTGCACCAGGGCGCACAGAAAGGTCGGCGCACAAATGCAAGTAGTTTTATAGATTAGATTTCACATTGATGGATGAGTTTACCACAACCTGTTACAAATCTTAATGACACACAATGTTTAGGGATTTAAGACATTTAGCTGCTCGCATTAACATAAAGAACATCAACATAAACCAATAAAGGTAAAAAGACGTTTGCGGGCTTGAAGAGTGAATAAAAAAACAAGCTTTATCTTTAATTTTCGAACCATATTTTGTTAGTGAGTCATAAAAGAGAGTGCTTGGTTCAGTAAAAGCCAAAGTAAGGTTTCTATCCGGGTATAATCCTGCCTTAGTCTTGGCTTTGAAGCGGTGTAGACCCCGTTTGGTTCACTTTAACCCTGGTTTAGTCCTGGTTTAGTCCTGATCTGGTCGTCATGGTTTAGTTCTGTCCTGGGTTTGATGTTATGTAAACTTAGTTTGGCTCTTTACCTTGGTGTACTCTGGTTTTTACTGGTTTATTCCTGGTTTAGTCCATGTTTATTCCTGGTTTAGTCCAGATCTGTTAGTACTGGTTGTGTTCTTGTCCAGTCCTGGTTTAGTTCTGTTCTGGTTTAATTCTGTTTTGATTTGATGTCGACCTAGTTTGGCTCTTTACCTTGGTTTATTCCTGGTTTATTCCTGGTTTAGTACTGATCCTGGTGTAGTTCTGGCTTTAGTCCTGATCCTGGTGTAGTTCTGGCTTTAGTCCTGGTTTAGTCCCGATCCTGGTGTAGTTCTGGCTTTAGTCCATGTTTGTCCATGTTTAGCATGTTTAGTCCATGTTTAGTCCATGTTTAGTCCATGTTTAGTCCATGTTTAGTCCATGTTTAGTCATGTTTAGTCGTCCATGTTTAGTCCTGATCCTGGTTTGTCCATGTTTAGTCATGTTTAGTCCATGTTTAGTCCATGTTTAGTCCATGTTTAGTCCATGTTTAGTCCATGTTTAGTCCATGTTTGTTTAGTCCTGATCCTGGTGTAGTTCTGGCTTTAGTCCTGGTTTAGTCCATGTTTGTCCATGTTTAGTCCATGTTTAGTCCATGTTTAGTCCATGTTTAGTCCATGTTTAGTCCATGTTTAGTCCTGATAGTCCTGGTGTAGTTCTGTTTAGCTTTAGTCCTGTCCATGTTTAGCTGATGTTTAGTCCATGTTTAGTCCATGTTTAGTCCATGTTTAGTCCATGTTTAGTCCATGTTTAGTCCATGTTTAGTCCTGATCCGGGTGTAGTTCTGGCTTTAGTCCAGGTCATATCAGACGACGTCCAACCTTTGCCCAAAACCCTTTCACATCATTGTCACGTGAATGAAAGCTGCATCAGTGGATTTGGTCCCATTGAGTCTGTTCTGTGTCGCGTGTGTTTGTGAGTGCGATTCTGGTTGAAGGTGAAGGGTGCTGCTCCAGGTCAGGGCCTAAACACGACCTCGTCCCGTCAGAGGAGGCACGTGGATCAAAACAGACCCTCGGGGCAACAGAGACCCTCAGCCCAGGTCCTGTTTACAGATGAGGTCTAAAAGTGAAAAGTCTTACTCCAGTGTCTGATGTCGGGTACCACTTTAGTTTAGGGACAACATTAGTCAGTGGTTATTCAGCTGTTCCTCTGACAATGTTCAAATATAGACTCAAAACGGTTCTGTTTGGGCTCTGAAAGGTTCTTTTATCTACATTTCTCCTTTAAAGTCAATTTTATAATGATTATTTATCTGTTATTTCTTATTATTGTCATTTGAATGCATTTTTTCTTGGAATCACTTCACACAGAAATGGTGCTCTACAAATAAACTTGCCTCACAAATAGTTAGTATTAATAAAGCACTTATTGATGCTTATTAAAGTTATAATGTTTGTACAAAAGCACCTACAACTTTAATTTAACAATAAAATAGTTAATGGCTGAAGATGTGTAAATAAATACTAACAGAGACAAAATTAAACCCTTATTTTTTTGTATTTTTCAATTATTTAGCCATTATTATGTTGTTTGTCTTACAGAATATATTGTTCTGTATTAGTTGGTAACAAACCTGAGGATGTGCCAGCTATTCAACACCTCTGCCTTTTGTATTGTGTCATTTACTTATTAACAAACCAAGATAAAATGAAAAACAGTGAACATGTTTCACTATTGTTGCTGTATCCTTGGGCAAGACACTTCACCATGTATGCACATCAGCTTCCATCAGTCCAAAACGCACTATTTAAATAAAATGCATTATTCTGAAACTATTAAAAACCCTTTTGACTCCAAGTTAAAAAGCATTGTGCATAAAATCATAGAAAATGTAATCTTTTAATGCTGTAATCAAATGCTGTATGAAATATCTTGACTTAGACCAACTGTACAAAAACACGGGGTTTGAATTAAAGAGTGATTTGATAGAAATATGTATCTGGTCTTTCCCAAACAAAAGACAGTAACCGCATCCTCTGTTTGAGCTGGATGTGGGCAGCCTCTCTGACCACAGAACAAATATTACACAGCGTACAATATCATGTTTGTGTGGTTGTAGTGGGTAAATAAGTGAAACACAATGAGGCGGTGCTGCTTAATCAAACACACATGCTCTGGACTATCACTGTGGGTTAAACAGACAAAGGTATCATCAAGCTAAGGCAATGCACGGTAAATTTAAGCGCTGCTGTTTGCCGAAATGAACCGGTCTGAAAGCAGGGGCCACCGTGGACATATATATACTGTATTCCTTCTTCACTCGACAACAAAACCCCCCCGCTGGGAATAAGAGCTTGCTTTTGTTCAGAATTGTACACATAAATAAATAATCCGCATCCTCCTGCCTGTCGTAGACCATGTAGACCTCGCCACATCCACAAAGTAGGCTTTTTTTTTTTTTTTTTTTAGCCTTTTTTGTCTCCTAAATCAACGACAATTGCGCTCTGTTTAGGAACTCGTCAAAAAGCTGCATTAGTCTGTCCCAGGGCAACTGTTAACTCTATCGACCATGGACAACGCACACGTGAATTTAAAAAAAACTACGGACTGGAATAACAGTTCTTTGTGTTCTAATTCTAATGCACCCACCCATCAAGCTGCTCAAACGGATTAAACAGGAATTCAGATGCTTCTAGATCCTGCACCTCGAGCTGCTAACGATTATCAGCAATAAAAATAAAAAATAAATGTATTTGTCGACTGTAGAAACAATTAATTCTATTGTAAATTTAGGTCAAAAGTAATTTATAAGCATATTAAAGTATAACTGAAATGCTGATTGAATGCTTCCAGATTGAGAATATTTATTTAATAAGTGTATTAAAAATCACTAAATGTATTCTTTTTTTTGTAGATTTTGATTTGGAAATGCTAAAAGTGGTGATTCGCTCGGGTTGAAAAGTCTGTAAAACGAAAAAGATGAACAATATCCCTCTTAAACCGGTCCACAATTATTTATATTCAGGATTATTTCAATTGACTTTTCCTGGCGCTCATCACAAAGTAGTTACCTTATTTTATTGTTTGTTATGTGAGAAGTGTTCCCACCTGTTGCGATGAAAATCTTGTCTCTTCAGCCTGAGTTTGTTGTGTATTCCTCAGGGTGGAGGGTTTCCTGTTTTGTGATTCTGGCCCTCACTCTGAGCTGAGCGACTCTGTTAAACGCCTCGATGGTATGTTTACTCTGTGAAGGATGTGCAGCGTTTTATGTAGCACTCAATCACTGACGACTTTATCGGGCACATTTGAAGAGGGGACAATTGCGGCTCTTGATGTTGGGACAGGGATATGGAACTATAGTGGAAGTTTGGTATTTTAATGCGTGTCAATGCCTTTTAAAATAGGAATTGAAACATGCCTTTATTTCTGACTTTATGGTACGATCACATATTAATAGATAACTACTTTATAAAAGCCCTGTGTGTGGTTAATTAGGGCTTAGTTAGTAATTTTTTTTCTCTGTTTTGGCCACAATTTGGTCAAAATTAGATGACTGTGAGCTGTCCGCGTCGAATTATAATGCATTTTTACCATCCGCGAACCAGGAAGTGCACCGTTAGTATGCTAATTGTTGTTAGCTTTACCGTTACAGCAAAACTCTGCCCTCTGAAAGTGGTTAAAAGTGCTAAAAACTCATGTGGGTGGATAATTAGGATTATGAAGAATGTGTTAGGAGAGTGGGGAATAAATTTGGACCGCTGTAAACAATTTGAAATGAATTAGTTTTGTTTTTAAAAGTTCAAAACACATGAAACTACTATTTAACCAGCAGGTCCTTTAGGAATGGGTGCTATTGTACATAAATTATATTATTTGAGCAAGCGTTAAGCTGTAATGAGCAATCATCTAAACATTTATAAAAACTGATTCATGAACTATAATACTGAAACCAATTACCTCTTAGTGTCAGCGATGTATGTGGTTCCTAAAATAAAGTGTTTTGGAAAAGTACAAAAATGCTTCCTAGATTCACCCAGATGTCGCTTTCGACAGATGTTGCTCGACTGAAATGAATGAAACGCCTGGAAAAGAAAGATGAATGTCCAAACAACCAATCAATTAATCAATAAGGGAATTTTTTAAGTGACAGGTTGGACTACTCAGACTGAACTGAAATGCATTTAAAGATCAATATATTTCAAATGATTAGCTAAAAAGTGCACAGGTCACATTTTAACCCAGAAAAACATCATTCTTTTGAAGGTTTATATTATTTATTATTTACTTCCTATTTCAACAACTAGAAAATGATCCAGCAACCACTGAGCCAAAACTCATCTAATGTCACATGTCACAGCTTTTTAATGTGACAAATGAAAATATATGAGAACACCTTTATTTTTTGTTGAATCATTCTTTAGAAGGTCAAAAAAGTTGTTTATTTTGTGTAAATTATGCATACAATTTGGATGGAAGTACTGCCTCTGTTGTGATGTCACTTCCTATAATTTTCTACAGATTTTCCAACTTTTCTCCACAAATAGCTATTTGTTTGGTGTAAAACTATCATTTATGATTACAACTGGTATAAATGCACCAAATACAGTCCAAATAAGATCATTAAAACCTGTCATATGAAGTCAAATTGATTCATTCAGTAATAATTGTAATGTATTTTAAAATCTCATCCAAAGTGTTACAGAAGTCTTTCCAGATGTAATTTTTTTTATTTTTTTTATTTTTTTTTATACACAATTTCACTCTCTCATTTGTTAATCAACACCCAAAATACAAACTGCTGGTTCTGCCACTTCCATTGAGTGAAAGGGGTGTGAACCTCCCCCCTCCTCAAACAGCCCCAGCTCGCTGCACCTTTGTCTGTGTTCAAAGCTCCGGGGTCAAAGGTCACGGCCCACCATTTCTCCACCTATCAACTCCCCTGACAGCGCCACATTGATCGCCAAACGCACTGGAACAAAAGCCTTATTGGGACAACATTAATAGTGGATTTTTCAGCCTCGGCGAGCTGTCAAGAGAGAGATGGAAATATGAAAATGGGTTAGGAATAAATATGACAGGAAGTGTGTGTGTGTGTGTGTGTGTGTGTGTCATTTTGTTACTTAAGTTAAAGTACAGGCACAGGAGCAAAACAATATTCAAGTTAAAGTAAAAGTAGCACATAAAAAATAGTAAAGGTATTGACGTACATGTTTAAAATGTTACTTTTAGAGTCAAAAGTAAAAGTATTTTGTGCAGATTTTTCATAACTATTAAAGAGTGAAATGTGTTGATTGATAAGTAATTACCACACCACAAGATCAAGAACAAGATTTGTTTGTCATTCAGTTCTCAATGTTTCTAAACTTTTTATTTGCATATTTTTTGTTTGCTCAAAGCCAAGACTTGAACTAAAAAACAGTTTTTTGTCAGAATGTCACCATGAACATGCTAAAAACAACCCTTCAAACCAAATGAAAGTTACTTTCTACTTTTCCGTTCAGCTCAAAAAATGTGGTGGAGTACACAATACAGAAACCTGCTCTCAAATACAGTGAGGTCAAATGTATCCACCGGTACATAAACCTAAACCTTAGACTTAAATACATTACTTTTACTTTTGTACTTTGTTACGTTGCATCACTGTGTGTGAGTTTATGAGACAAAAACGTCATCATTGTTTTTTATGTTAAGCTTTTGTCATGAGTGTGAGATGAAGACTGTCACACCGCAATGACCGGATGAATTCAAAACACAAAGCTATGATGGAACAGGAGTCCTCAGCTAAATTGACTCACTTTTATTTGTGTAACTTTTTGAAGAAATGTTTGTTTTCTCCACACTTTTACTAGAGTGAAATAAAGTAGCAGTACTCTCACTCGAGCGAAGCTTTCGGTCGCTCTTCCCACTGAGAGTAAATCTATACAAAAGAAAAGAGAAGCTTATTTTTTGGTCCAAACCCTTACGCTTTATTTTCCTTTATCATTATTTCATTATATTTACGTTTTACTTCTACTTGAATTATATTATTTTAAAGCATTGTTTTTCTTACTCTACCTGCCTCTGAACAGTAATAGCAGAAGTAACATTTTCAGTACATTACTTCACAAAAGACTTCAGAGTGAAAGTAGCAGAGCTCGTAATAGTGAAAGTGGCAGTTAGAGGTATCAAAAGTATATTCAAATAAGACCTTTTACACATTTCCTGACACAAAGAGCTTTATATTGCAGTTATTGTTCACTCTACTCTCACTGAAACACAACCGCAGCCAAATCTGCCCAAATCAAGCCCATTTTATTCCCGATGTGAACTTGGATCGGTCCTGTTCTTGTCCTTGTTTAGTCCTGATGTAGTCAACGGTTTAGTTTTGGGTTCAGTCCTAGTTTGGTCCCAGTTTTGATGTGGTGAATGTGCAGGTTTGAACTCACCCGCACACATGCATTCGTACTTTTAGGCAAAGGTGTAAAGGCGGTGCGTGCAATGGGCGGAGACTATGTGCAAAGTGGGCGTGGTTTACCCTCAGAACATGAAGATTCCCTCCACAGCAGCGCAAAACACTGAGCTTTAACCACTGCAAACACACTGAGGTTATTGAAGTCATTATGGCCTGTTCCCACCGCGTCGGAGAGATAAAGTGACGGATTATGTGTTTTATATGGCGCAAAGATCGTAAATGCCACACTACTGTTTTTGACACCTATGAGGCAACAAATATCAGGATACAATATAAATCTGTCATAGTTTTATTACTTCAAAACATTGTCAAGGCTGGTCAGAGCTGTTACTTCAATATACCATATGCAGGAAGTATTGACCGTTCTGTGATTGTTTTGTTTTGCAATTCGTCTCTTACGGTTATAATCAGTGAAGTCGCATCGTGGGTTCGATTCCAACCGTTGACCATTTGCCGAATGCCTCTTGCCCGCTCATTGTTGAATTAAAGCCTTCGGGGCCAGAAAAATCTTTAAAAGAAAAGAAACAAAGAAACAAACAACAAACTGATTTCCGTCCGTCCCTTTGTGGTAAATCACGGTAAATGTCGTCACATAAAAAAGTGCAGTACTGCGAAATTTCTACATCTCAAGTGGGTATGCAAAGTAGATGTATATTATAAAGTACTAATCAATGACTTTAGGTTTTGCCTTGTTGTACAGTGTAATGTGATCAACCGACGTAGTTTTGAGCGACATCAAAAACAAAACTACAAAAGCAACCTTAATGTACAAACACATTTTCCTAACTTGTATTTGGAGCGTTCTTTGTAATAAATGACGTAGGATTTTGAGTTTTCTGGTGTTGAAAAGTCACTTTCACGATCAGTTTTACATGTAGTTATGACTAATGCATCTCTTATTCCTTTACAACACACCAGCTCTCGTCATGCGGGGGCTGCTCTTGAGCGCAGTCACACGCATGCACAAGCTCTCCATTCTAATAGAGGTCTAGTTCAAAGATTAGCGCAAACACTTTAGAAAACTTGCACAATAGTGTTTCTCAGCACTTTGATCCAATTAATTTTGAACAAAGTTATAATTGCAGGTTTGTCACAGCTCCATTATTCGATAACGGTTTGAGCGGGTTTTGCTAACTGTCAAACGCAATAAATGATACTGGCAAACCGCGCAGTACAACGAGAGAGCCATTGGTTGCATGCAAATTGGTGGTAAAATATGAGGTAAAATAAACTTGGATCTAGTCTCCAAGTTTTTTTTCCTCTATTAATTTGTTTAGTTTTTATTATTCAACAAAAATATCAGTACTTTTAGTCCACAAAAAGATCTACTTTTTGCCATAGTTTTAACGCTAATGTATATACAATTTATATCATTTCAGCCATATGTTTTAATCATTGTTTTACTTTTTATTTCATTTTTTATTCAGCAAAACTATAACATTGATGAAGATTATGAGTAATTGTTTTGTTGACAACACTACTTTTACAAGATACATAGCCTTGTATCTTTGCTTTTAATATCACATCAACAGTTTTTTATCAAAAGTCCAGAATTCTTACTAAAAGAGTTTGACTTCCATTAAAATGATTTACCTTCCTTACCTTTATGAAAGCTATAAAGTGTAAGAATGTTAAATTTCACCTCGGATTATCTCTCACGGATCTGTTTTTTGACTTGCCACTAACTTCATTTATATTCCCACACGAATTTCTTACACTTCTGCGCTGTTGGATCTATTCATCCATTTGGCCCGGGCCCATTTTTCCACTGATTTGATCATGATTGATGGACTCAACGCTAGCGGGGCACCAAGACTGCAGAGACGTGCTGCTACACTTGATTAATTTATTTGTACTTTTTTTTTCATGGAGAATAACGGTCGCTTTCCACAAAACTATAAGACTACTGTTTGCATATAAAGGCTATACTTTTCTTGACTTTTCCTGGCCGCGTTCCAAGACGAGTGTCGGAATAATCTTTATATAAATGAAGCCTTCAATGGTTCTTTTGTCTATTGGGAATCCAGGTGGTTATACCCAAAGAACATAAAATCCACATGGCAAGTTTTATTGGGCCAAGAGTTGAACCCGGTCTGCTTTTCCCTGTATTTCTGTATTTGGCTGTGGGCAAAGGGGCAGGAGACACAAGAAGAATGGCCAGCGTTGATGAGAGATACTGTATGAAGTCATTGCTCAACAGTGTGATTAGAGCTCGCAGGCGCGGAATGGTAAGACACAACAATGTAAATCTGTCAGTCAAAAATCAGGAGGTGGACAAGCTGCAACAGGCCGAGCGCAGGAGTGAAGAGTTCATAGAGACGGAGCGTGGAGTTGTGTCAAGAACGTGTGAGGAGATAAAGAGAGAAATGCAGTGCGATTGGGAGTGAAAGTTACAGTGCGAGTCACTTTCAAATGTGTTAAAGCTGCACTTTGTGACTTTTCTGATGGGTCTGACCATTTGGCCTGGCGATGAATAAAGCCTTTTGTATGATATACTTCACCGGGGGCGGGGTCCAAACTCTTTTTCATTTAGGGCCGTTATCAAGATGAAGCAGAGGGCCACAGACAATCAATACTGTCAGTCATTCAAATACTGGCATTTAGCCGAAGTTTGACTGAACCACCAGACCTTTATTCAGACTTGGAATCAAAATAAAAGGTTTGTCCCACACAAGAAGGTGAATATACTGAGTTTATAATGTGTCAGTTTTCAAAACTTGGCCAATTCCCCAGGGAGCCTGAGGGCCAACAACAATTGCTCTGAGGAACGTATTTAGCGTCCGGGCCATAGTTTGAACATGCCTGTAGCTCCTTTTTAACTAATGTGTTTTTAGAACATGGCATCAGACTAGAATCACTTAAAGTGCTAGCTCTGTCACTGTGCCGTCAGGAGGAACCTGAGGAGATGGTGTTCCTTTGGCTATAACATTCCACAGAATGGCATAAAATATACTGGATCTTCATGGAGGATGTTCCAAAGTGTATGGCTTAACTTATTACGATCACTTTAAAATAATCAACTTCAAATGCCCCCTTTCTCCATTTGGGAGATCAGATAATTATGGCTACTTAAACAATTAATTTTGACACATCTACCTGAAGCTATGTTCAACAGTTCATCCCAAGTTACAAAGCCTAATTTAAGGAGCGCCCAGCTATGCAGTAAAAAGCTTCATGCTCTGCTCTTGTGGACATGGGTCAGTCTGAGTTTGAGTATATCTGTGTCTGGATGCATAGCAGAGGCAGTTACAGGGTCACAGGTCATGGGCCCCGGTGCGGAGGTGAGGCCCCTGGAGACTGCTCAGCTCAATTTAAAACTCTAGATTGGCGTTCACGGTCAAAATAGTTAACCCCGACTCACCTCGCCCTCGCTTAAGAAAACATATGCTTTGGCTCAATGACGCAGTTTAACAGAGAAGCACTGACACATGTCTAAAGAGCTGCTGGATAAACAACCACACACACAACACTGCAGCTATTTACTGGACTGTTAGCTAGCAGTAGTAGTAGTAGCATAAGTAGTAGCAGTAGTATGCTGGATAAACTCAGATATGCTCCATTCAGGTGGTCCTCGGGTGCTCGGGTTTCCAAGATGAGGAGTCGTGGTTCCGAAACGTTAGTGTCAATGGAGTCCGCTTTTATAGAGTTAACGGGAACATTGGCTGGACTTAGCCTCCTCAGAAGCAAACATCAATAGTTATTTATTTTTTGATTCTATTATTTTCACTTTGCGATAGTGATATACCCAAAACCCCAAATTCAGTCACTTTTAACCACTCAAATGCTGAAGTCGGGCTTCAGCTTTGGACCCGCGTTCCTTAGTTCTTTTCTCGACTTGTGCAAGCGTTAGTCGCATTAGTGGTGTGACCTCAGCAGTGGTCCTATAGCCCCTTTTATGGTGCTCACAAATACTTTTTTCAGCAGTAGCAGCGGTAATAACTGCTCTACCCATAGCATTTCTCCAGCTTCTGTTTAACCCGGAGAACTCACAGAGAACCCATAAACACAGTTAAATGTGGGAACAGGGGGAAGGGACCCAGCATCTCACCAAGGTCAAGTCTATAACTGCCTGTGCATCTGTGATTTAGGTCCTGCGCCCACGGACTCGACCAATCGCGGCCCCAGCGTGAGTGCGAGCGGGCGGGACTTGGGACGTGTCGAAAACCTGGCGGTAATGACTTGTCGATGACATCAGGACACAGAGCAGAGGCTTTTCTTGGCCCGGGGTTCACAGGTCAGACAGCACCATTCACTGACACTGTGATTTATTCTGCCCCGGCCCCTTTCGATACATAAACACAATGTATGCAGTGTACGAAGGGAATGCTCTGTTGTAAAGGTGGGCACTCCTAGACTCGCGCTTTGTTGGCCTCTTTAGTGCGTGCTCCATCAACGTGAGTGACAAGAAACAGTTTGCAAAGATCTCCTGGACGACAAGCCCGGATCATCTCTTAAAGGTGTAAAGACCCACAATAGGAACCAGCTGCTCCCGAAATGCAGTGAAAGTCCCCCCATATTTAAAGATAGTATCAGTGTTGCGGCAGGGGGAGAGCGGGAGGATTATGGGACGGCAGAGCGGACGCCTCGGTACCTGTCAGTCAGACGGATGGGGTAGAGTCTGAAAGGGTTTTGTGCACGGTTTAAAGAGTAACTCAACCCCCAGTGTCAGCGGGACGGGGGCTGTGGAGGATCTCGCTACAGTCAGCGCTAATGTCTAACCCACAGGTTCAGAGGAGGAAGCGGGAAGTGTACAAATGGTGGTACTCTTTAACAAAAGGGGTGGAATATAAAAAGAAATCAATGTGGGGGTTACAGGATGGAAGATAGTTGTGCCACTTTAAAAGAACTACACATTAAATAGCCTCAATAAAGCATGAATAAATAATGAACAGATAGGTTTATTAACTGCTTAACAAAGAGGTTAGTGTTGGAAGTTATAGGGTTAAGGTATGCATTAAGTGTATTGTGTATTCTACTTTTTCTGCCTCACTCACTCGCTCAGTGTTCAATGTCAAAGTCAACACTGCTGCGTTTCTCTGGGCGGACTGAAAATGGCGTTGAAGTTAGAACGTATTTGCTGTTGAGATCGGCAGCTCAGTGCAAAATGACACGAGCAGAAGGAGGAGCGCAGTTTCGGGCGGCGCTCGTGGCAAGGTGAAACGCATCGATCATTTTTAATAAAGTGTTTGTCATGATGAATTAAGTCTTTCTTCATGCTTTACTAAGACTATTAAAGCGTAGGTATTGTAAAGTGTTAAGATGATAAATATTTTTTTTAAAATTATGATTCAGCTTTATTTACATTTTGTGACCTGGAAATTCATTGACAAGAGCTTGTTATAAATACATACAGATCAATGGTGAGGATTTAAAGACTGCACCTGATGTCGAGCTCCACCGGTGTGGGATCTGATTCAGGTCATGTTTTATATCTAATATCACATACCTCGTGCACATGAAAACAAAGAGAATATAAAACAAGTCTGGGTAATTTGACCAAAAAATCTTCATAAAACAAATAAAAAGGGCTTTGAGTATTGATTTTCTGAGCTCAAACAATAGGCTACAGACAAAGACGGTCAAAATTCTTCCTTAAAATTCAGATTCTGCTCCAAACCACATTCTTCCACTAAAAGAGTATTGGCTGTGGACCTCTTGATTAAAAAGACCCAGGCTGATCATTGTCAATTCAGTGTTTGATTAACTGCACAGTCCTATAAAAAGGATAAAGGATAAAACATATCATTCTGTTTGCAGTGAACTCGTCAGCTCAACACACAGAATTATCTCTATGGATTTTAGTTTATTGACGCTTTCTTTAAATGTAAACGAGGAAATTACATGCGTTCGCTCTCAAATGTCTGTGTTTTGTTTATGTAATGACTGTGGAAAAAGTAAAGTGTTCAGATACACAAAAAACACTGCATCTGTGGAGAAAAGCGATTAACAATACAAGAAAATAGAAAATGCAAGGCTCACCCACCAGCAAAACCCACCATAGGTTTAAAGTTTAAAACAGCAGGTCTGAGTCATAGTGAGAGACGTCAGCGCTGTATCTTCAGAGCAGCAGTGGGCGACAGACTTAACTCTTTATAGACGGAGAGACTGATAAACAACAGTCTGTATGAGTCATCCACATCTCAGTGCGTCAAACAAACTCTTGACGTGCTACTGGCAATGGAAAAATAAAAACGATCTGAGCCGAGAAGTCTCTAAACCAGCATGAGAAGGGACGGACGTTTTTGGGAGCCTGGGAGATAAGGCCAGAGTCGGATTATAGATTTGTTGACCTGGTTTATATATGGTTCATATTGCTGTAATTACTGGGTCTATCCGCATGAGACAAACACTGGCACAAAGTTCAACGTTTTCTCTGTCAGCATGAATAAACCAGAGTATTTTTCTTTTCACCAAAGCTTCAGAAAGTAGCGTCATTTTTCAACACAAAGACGAGATTGCGACTAAGGTTTAACGTGTGGATCAGAAGTTTGAATAATATCATGCATTTTTTCCAAACATGAATGCAACCTATAACGGTAAAAGACGGCGTGGCAAAGTGCTTGATTTATTAATATACACGCAATTGTACAGTGAAATTGCGTTGATCAGGTGGAAAGTTGGTTCTTAGCCACTTTTTCAATTGGTGAGTCTTGTTTAGCCTAATTTGAGTTCTTCTTCACTTCTTCACTTTGTTTTCCTTACTGCGCCTTAACTGACATCAACACTGACATTTACTAACTTGTCAAACTGTATATATATCCTCTTTTACCCCTTCCCTTTTGGACTTTGGCTCATTGTACAGGCATCCCAGCTATTTGCCCGCTCTGGAGTCCTGAGGTGTAGAAGCATGTGAGGAATCTGTGCCTCCCCCCCCCACTGGATGAGCTCGGCCCCTGTTACCTGCTGAGGGGGAGGAGAGCGTTGTCCCATCATGGTTATTTAGGCCTATCAGAGGCTCTGGAGGGGCGGGTCAGATGACTTATGGAGTGAGGTCTGAAGAGCTCAAAGGAGAAGGGCTGGAGATGTCTCGTGGCAGAAAAGAGTGGGAGGTCTGAGGGATGAACGAATGCAAAAACAGACAGGAGAGACTGAGGGATGGTCACTTCGGGATTGTAGTTTGTAATTTAATAAAAGAAGTGATCTGACGTTGGAGATTAGGATACTAATCTCCAACAGGCAAAACTATTTTTTTCAATTTTTTTAGTCAGTTTACTCTCTCAACATAAGCTTTCATGTGGAAACAACAACATTTTCCAATCTGCTCCAAAAATGTTTTTTATTATTTCATTTAATCCTCTTACAGCCATACATTTACATGACATTGGAATTTCAAAGGCTGTTTTCTTAAAATGCATTTTCCCCCCACAGAGACATAAAGATCACTGCTTGAAGTGGCACCAATACACACACCAAACTTTACAAAACTGTACTTTGAAGACTTTGAACGAACGTCCAGAAGGACTTTTTGATATTTAATTCTGAGCCTGGTTTGATAAAGTTTTAGGTCAAATAAATGAGCCAAATCAAAACATTTTAGGCCAATTTTCAATCAGTTCAAGTTCACTCAAAAGATAAAGAATAAATCCAAAATCCTTTGTAACATTTTTTGTCTCTAATATGAACCAAAATGCTCTAAACTTGGCTCTATCCATTTTTCCAATTCATAAATAAATGCGATTTTGGCCGTTTTTACACATAAAATGCCATGTTTCTATATGCAAACCTTTTCGATACCTCAGTCAGTATCAATATTTGGTTTAAACTGCTTATTACTAGTTCTGATCTGGTTCAGTCCTGGTCTAGTCCTAGTTCCATGTTTAGCTCTGGCATAGCCTCATTTTGTTAGTTAGTTGTCATAATAACTCAAAATAACACATTGTCGTATTGTCGTACGCCTCTTTCCTGCAAGAAGAAGAAAAGTGTGGAGTGACCGCAGAACAAGACGACGGCAACATGTGCGCAATTATTATTTTGCATTGTCTTGTGTTGGTTTGTGTCATGACAAATAATGCGCTCGTCTTCATAACCAAGCCATGGCAGAAGCGGTACGATAAAATATATGATCTGTGCCTGTCACATGGTTCAAAGCCTGCGATGTTCTGAGAAGATAAATGTTGAATTGAAAAAATAAGCTGCTAATGATAGTGACATCTTTGCTCATTTGACACAAGAACACGACTTGTTTTTAGTTTTTGCTTACATAGGCGCTCCATAAACTCACATACCAAAACATTGACATAGCATTTGTTTTGGCGCCATCCCTCGCCGCGCTCCTCTCTCAATCCTTTGGTCCATTCATATCTGTCTAACACATTGGTGCGTGTGGTAACCCTGCCTGTCCCATTTGAGTCGGGGGTCCTGTTACGCCTCTGCCACATGACTTTGCAAAGAGGGGCCACTGTATGGTTCAAATTAGACCCTGAGGCGTCCCCTGTGCTCACAAAATATGCCTAGTTTTACATAGTTAGAGCATTTTCGTGACGTTTTTATCATTTTTCTTCCTTGTTAGACATACTACATCGAGGTAATTGCATGGCTGCACTGTAAACAAAGATCAAAGCTTGTCTTATATACACAACAATTAGGCTTTTGGTAATAAGAACATATGACAACACTTATTTTGTTAAATTAAAGCTTGAACTGTCAAAAACTGTACAAAAACTGGATTTTTTTCCTGCATTTTTCTCAACTTTTCTTCACAAACTACTCCTTTGCTGATATAAAACGCTACATATTACGACAATCTGGCCCACTAAACAAAGTAATAATTAAAAAAGACAAGAAAAACCTGTAGGTATTATGCACTATAAGTATGCAAAGTCAAAGGATACGCGTACAAAAAAAAAAAAATGAGGAAAAGTAAATCAAAACATGTCCCCCACGTCTGTGATTTAGAGCCGCACTTTCAGGGAGTCGGGAGACAGATCGCCCGGCGGAGAACAAGCCAGTTTTGTGCTGCCTGAATATCTCTGTTAGGGCCCATTCACGCAGACAAGAGGAGAGCGTTCTGTTTTTATGGAAAACTTCAACTTGAGGAAGTGGCCTGGAGAGTAGAGCAGAGAGCAAAGAGGAGAGCGGCACTGCATTAGTAAGCTCCACCATTACTAGGCACCAACAGATTCATAACTCTGAAGCTGCTTTGTACAAGAACTGCAATTTTTACCCTCTTGTTTCACGTTTCCTTCCGGGCTCACTGTACACAAATGCTCTTACTCCTCACTGATTCCTTTTGAACGTTTCCAAGCGTGAAGTAGACTCTTAAAACAACAACAAAATAAATATGCTCTTTTGTCCAACACATTTGATCAGGGTTTAACAATCAATTTAAGCATGTCAGGAAGAATATAGATCTCATGTGCATCATAAATGAAATTGGGACAAATGTTCTCTAATTTCAGTGCCACTGGGAAAACCTGTCAGGAGCGCCCGGGCGGGACACATCTCCAGATCTTGAGCTCGGCTTGGATCAATACTTCGGCTGATGGATTTGACCTATTGTGCATGTTCAGGGTTGATGGGTGAAACTGGAGCAAACACACTCAGACGAGAAGGAGTTAGCTGGAGATTTTTGAAGAGACAAGACTAGTTTAATCTGCCTTTTCTCTGTATTTATTGCAGTTTTTGCATAAGATCCTGATATATGTTTGAAAGCTTTGGCCAGCGCCGCACCCCCTTTCAGTCGATTGATCAATGCACGGGGCGTGTCTTATGTCGACCAAGCATTCCCTTAGTACACGACAGCCCTGAATGGATACAGAAAACATTAGAAACATTTAAATAAAACTAAGTAACGCAGCGATTTCAGGCAGCTTTGTTGGTTTATCTAAACGAACTATACGAAATATACGCCATTCACAAAAGATGAACACGTCGGAAAATCCACCATCATCTTGCCTGGTCTCACTCGACAAAAGCATCTAACGGTTAACTGTTGATTAGCTCATTTTTTTAATGGGTTCGGCATTAGCATAGCAGCAGGGGGTCCCCTAATGACCGCAGAGTACCCCAATCCCCACCATCACCTTTAGTTAGACCCATTGTATTAACACATATCTCCCCCATTAACGCTGAATATTGGGGACGCCATTGGAGACGCCTTCCGAATTGAGTAAATGACCACCTTTAAGATTTCTATGGACAGTTAATCAATACGTTCATCCCAGACACTGATTGCTGGCTATTAACTTGTCACTTCCTGTGGCTGTCTCATCTCCTTTTGGAACCGGACAGCGGCACAGGAGCGATTAAAGAAAGAAACGGGGTGCGAAATGAATTGGGGCTACGACAGTTTGACGGATTCCTCAGTGGCCGGGCTTTGAGTCAGTCGTGATGTAAACATGAATCAGAGGATCGTAAAATAGACGGGGGAACGAAGCGAAATGGCGAAACAGCAGGGGGTATTTTGTGTCACCCTTGAAAAATGTGTCTTCTAGCCCCAGACGTGGGCAACCTGTCAGGGCTGCAGTGTTATCGGATGGCTTTACTGTTTCGAGGTAGAAATGGGAGGAAAAGCAGAACCGAAAAACAGACTCATTCAAATTGGCCATGAAAAAAACACCTCGTGGTTAGGGGCTCTTTTGAGAATGAATGGAAACGTTTCCCTTCCCCTGTTTATGAAAAGGAGGCTTCGTCACCAAAAATAAAAGTTTTCTCTGCCACTGAGAGCACTTGAACCAATGCAGGCGACAGCTTGAAGCGGCGGGGGAGCAGCGTCAGGGGGCCAGTGGGCTCTCACGGGACAGAAAGGCAGTGTTAGACCCAAACATATCTGCGTCAAGGCCGAGATGTCTGTCTGAGCAGGTCTACAGCTTTTCCGATGCTGAGGGAGCTGAACCTGTGCTTGTCCATGATCAGAAAAAGTCTCAAGTTAATTAGGAAAATGAGCAAACTAATACAGCTCTTGCAACTTTTGTCTATCATAGATCGATGGTGGAAATTGTTGAGGTGAGAAATTAGTAGCTATAAAGATGCATAATAGTGTCGTTGTAAAGGAAAAAGTCAATATGTGATTATGATTGCCACCTTTTCATCACTACTATGGAATTTAAAACTAAAAGCAACAACAAACACAGAAGAATAACAAAAGACTGCTGATGAATAACCCTCTGCTGTTTCTCAAAGTTTTGTGGTGAAGGTCAAACTAAATCATTTGCTGCAATCTACAAGGGAAAGAGGAACTCCAGGACGTTATTCAAAGACCAGTCATGCTTTAAGGTTGCAGATCTTAATCTTTATGAATGAGGGTGTTTTAATATGTAATACGCCCGTTGATTAGTACTGATTGAAGTTGTCCTCATGTTTGTGTATTAAAAAGACAGATTTTGACCTATATTAAGTTAGTATGAGCCGTTTAGCAACATAATATCTGGATTCTCACCAAAATGATGGATGCAAAACAATCTACAGGCTTCCACATATGGCACTTTTACCTTATGGCTCTGTAGTTTGATGCCTATTAGGAAATAAGACCATGTCAGAAAAAAAAGGGAGTTTTTATTTTCATTTTTATTGCATTAACCTACCACTGAAGGCCACTGTAATCTGAATGGTAGGTTATATTAGCTTTAATACATTCATATATACTGTTATTGTAGGCTGGCTCACAACACTAGGCTTAGGACAGACCTTAAGAGACTGTTATATTGTTTTAAATATACAATTGTGCCCCCTTTTCTGCGTGTGCTTTATGTAACTCTCATTCATACAGGGTTTCAATGGGACACTATAGTCGAACCCACCGCTTCTCTCGGCCGCTGGGGGGCGTGCTTGCCGCGGTGTCCCGTCCGCGAGCCGGAGCAGAGCGCTGTGGGGCCCTCGCCTCGGTGCACGGGGCCGAAACAAGTCGAGCGCGGGACTGTCAGGGCAGGCAGCGCTGCAGTTTGATGGGCGGAGGAAGGCTGAGCGGCCAGGAAGCGACTCGAATTACAACTGGGGGTGCTCGGGGGGGAATGACACCCACTGGAGCGAAGGAGGAGGGCTGTGTGTGGAGACGTAAGGCGCAGAAAAAAACCCTCGTAAACCTGACAAAGCGTCTGAGGAACAGTACGAGGGCTGGCAGTCGCGGAGACGCACGGAAGACGCTCGTTTCGCTCGGGACAGCTCACGTCGCAGGGATTTTATGAGATTTTACGTTGGGACAGCTTCACGTTTTCCCGACTTCTTCCCCCTCTTCTGGCAGTCTGCAGACTCTGTGCGGCTTTGACAAGTGGAGAAGACGGGGCATGTAGTAGCAGCAGAAACTTGGGAGACTTGGAGGCGCAAAGAAGTTTCAGAGGGACTGTGCGCTTCTGCGTGGTTTTCCGAAGAGTTCCCAAAAGGATAACGCGTGAAAAGTCGGATTTCTCTGCGTGGCATCGGACTACACTCGCATCAGTACTTGGATTATACCTGTCTTCACTTTTGTTACGGCGGCTGGAGGAGTGGTAAAGCCCGCAACGAGCAGCGCGTCGGTCGTAGAGATTTTTTTTTTTTTTTTTTTTTTTTTTTTTTTTTTTTGGTGCATTGTGGAGTCGGGCATTCCTGTGTGTGTGGATTCAGCCCATGCTTCCTCCTCCCTTATCTCCGCATGCCAAAACAGATACCTCCACGACTTTAGCGCGTACAAGTAAGTACTACAACCCGCGACTCGCGCGTTTACGCTTGTTTACGCACGTCTGGATAACTTTTACGCAACGTGCAGTTCTCCTTTTGATGCACAAAATCCACTTGGAATCCAAAGTCTAGAGTTTTCCATGTTGACTTTACAGAGTTGCGTGGCGTTTAATAGCTCTAAAAACACGTTGATAGCTTGAATTAAGATGAGCTTTGTCCACTTGACGCGTTTGAACCAGTACTTTATTGCAAAGAATTCTATTTCTGTTTAGTAATAATCGATGGTGTTTACATTAGGAGCAACGCCACGCAGCAGCTTGCATCATCACTGTTTAGACCCCATTAACAGTGTCCTGGTTATTTATTATTCTTGGCTTGGTTTTCGACATCGCATTTACGGTGCCAATTATCCCGTGACCGCACTTGTTTTTCCACTGCTCGGTGCCGGAGCCCTAAATCACTGCGCGCCTCCAAATGAGCCCCCTTTGTCAACGGGAGCCAAGTGATTTGAATTTCAATAGGAATTTAATCAGTGCCAAAGAAAATTCATTCAAAGGCTGGTTTTTTTTTTTTTTTTTTGTGGTTTGTTAAATGAAAGTTGCGGCGCTTGCGTGGATCCTCGCGTGTTCCCGCTGTCACGACGCACAACGGCACTGCGGACACATCTGCAGAGGTTTGAGAGGTTTCGACTTTGCATTTTTGGCATCATCTATAGTTAAAGTCCGCTTCACTTTCAAGACATATTGTGCGATGTATAAGATTACAGTCATGGCAGTGCCAATGCTGCGTACTTCTGCGTTTGGAGAGTTGAGGATGTTCTTTGGGTTGCTTCATCCTAAAAGCCAGTGCAAAAACTAGATCATATTTACTTATGCGTTATTGTGTACAGTTGAACATTTTCAGCTTTGCAGTTTACCAGTGGTTTTGCTGTTTTGTTTTAGTAACTGTGTAGCCTGAACTCGCTGCGTCTTGGCCATCACTTTCTGTTCCAAATGCGCATTAATTGCATTCTCCTCTGGACAATTGAATTATTCAGACAGTTCAAATAAGAGTATGTTTAACCAGCTCCTCTCATAGTCACAGTCTGTTAGATGTGCGTTTGCGGGTTGCACAAATCGATCTCTCTCCAGCTGGAGTGAGAAGGAGCGCAGGGAAGCGTGACTTCACCAAACCTCTGGAGACCGTGGTGCGCGCTTGTACCGCAGATGTCTGCTTTGCACACGCGCGAGTCGCCATAACAATACGGCAGTGCATTTCAGTGACAACCTGAACGTTTTTATAATCAAATCAAGAAATTAGAAGCAATGACCCGTGTTGGATTTAGGTGGCATTGGGACAAGAGGGAGCGATAGCAACAGGTTTGACGCATCTGTTGCGCACGGGAATAAAATCAGCCTTTTCAAATAATTGACATATTTGCGCTTTTGTGGTTCACGAGTGGCAGATACCTACTTAAAACGGATTTATTCCGCCCTGTATTGGATTTTTTGAACATAAAAAAGGTAATAAAGTGGTATTCTAATTCCTCATCGCTTGAGGTTTGGTTGATGCCACATTTCCATATAAAAAGCCTCATCACTGAATACGCGATGACTCACGCAGGCATTAGACCGGTTTACGCGCAGTGATTGCCCGCTTTGCGCAGCATTGCCGGGTTAATTAGTTTGCCCAACGAAAGGCTAACGACAATTAGAGCTCGGGGAAGGCAGGAGGAGTGGACGTGTTGCTGCTGGTGCCTCAGTGCCTCGGTATGTCTGTGGCACAGCGAGTTTGACAACATTTTGTAACACTGTCTCGATCGTTATGACGCTGTTGATTTAGGTTGATTCTGCAAAGCTGGAGTTGAGGAGCTGAACGTGATCTGTGAAGGATCTGATTTCGAAAATCCTAAGAAAGTGTTAAGAATGTTTGGATACAGGCAAACAACTAAAGGAATGGTATTGCCATGCTGTGCTGGACGTGGGGATATAATTATTTATATTTTACATTGAGATTTTTAACACATTATTAACCAAATAAATGTAGAAATACGGTGACTGAAGGCTTCTAGATAGAGACTACATTGGAATAAAGTGTACTATTGATAAAAATCTGACATTTTGTTTAAATACTGTTGCTGTCAGACAAATCGGACAAATGTGTTAATTGTGAATATAACTCTATCAACGGGCTTTGTTGATCCTTGAGCCATTCTGACATCAACAACTACATTTTCCATGACAAATTAGTTCCTCGTGGAATCATATATTAGCATTTGTTTAGCCTTTCTGACTTAACAACTTCATTTTCTTCCTCTTTTTGTAGGTGATTGGCAGAATTCCAGTGAGTGACAGTCCGCGCCTCCAGCAGTTGATGGTTTGCCGGACGCCCTCAGATGGGATCAGTGTCCAGGGGGAGGTGGAGAAGGGGGGAATGGGGCTTCTCTAACGGGATGGCCCGGCTGCTGGCTGCTGTGGTCCTGCTGTCTCTGCTGTCGCTCAGCGTGGCACGGCCGCCGCTCACCGCTGCTAAAGACGAGGAGACCACAGAGGAACCTGAAGGTAAGGGCGACCCTGGTACGGGATAGGTTAAGGCGGGATGGAGAAGATGAAAACATGATGAAACATTGTTGTCATAGCAGTTAACAGTTTAAAAAAATATGTCATATCTTTTGAATGCTGAAAAATTTTGCATGTAACAGGAAGCCGAAACCCATGAATTTGATAATAGTTCTTTGTTTTGCGATGACTTTGTGGTTTCTATGTTGTTCTTGAAGTGAAGTCGTTATTGAAATCCCCTTTAGAATAACTGAGATGATTGTTTTGTCGTGTAAAAATGTTGTAACAATGTCAAAGTTTGCAATTGATAATCTCTTGGCTCTGATAAGTCCTGAGTGTTTAGGAAATTATTGGGAGGTTTCAGTTCTTTATGGGCCATACAAGTTTTATTGTGACAGGGTGAAATGAGAAGTGCAGGAATTATGATGGAATAAATCTGAATATACAGTAAAAAAGTTTAGTTTTTTATGACTTTCCAGCTTGAGCATAAAATTGAGAATCAAAATAATAGTTTAGCGTTTGTCTCCACCTGAATGGCAAGTTCAGTTTATCGGTAACGTGGGAACAACGTGAATGATTGTGATTTATTGCATGACAACATACTATCAAAACACGACGAACAGTTACTAAAACGATGGTACACAGAACTTCCTGTTTTCACAACATCACATGAATCATTTCACGAAATCATATAAACTTTAGATAACATCATGCTTGACAGGGCGGCTCACTTTCGTCCGAAACCAGAATACAATGCTTACTGTAGTCTGAACTGGGGATGGCACGATGTCAAAGGTTCGTTTGTTGATTTTACAATAAATCGTGCAACATTTTCAACACAAAATAATAGTACTTTCTTTATGTTTCCATGTGGTATTATACTAGTTCTGATAAAGCTAAAGATTATTATAAAACTGTTAAAGAAATCCAAGTTTTCGTATCGATTGATCTGATTTCTCTGCAAGATTATTGACACCAAGAGAAAACAAGAGTGAAATCCTGGATTGTCACTTACAAATCCAACTTTCTGAATGCAAAAAGTAACAATTTTGTGCCATAAAGAGCCAGAATAAAAGCCATTTACGTTTAGGTTGACTTTGTTTTTGCGCATTGATTGAAAGTAAATGACTTATATTTACTTCAGACGATCTATACAATTCTGATTTTGTAGTTCTTGCCATTGTATTGCCCAGAATGATCTCGATTGCAGATGAATCTCGCCATCCCCAGTCTGTACCTGTGAGTTTACGTGTCTGCAGTGGTGCACGGTGTTACGCTTGAGTGTTGGGAGGACGTGGGCCGTGGAATGGGTGGGTCTCTGTTTGTACTGGCGCTGCGCTGGTGTGCCCTTTCCCCGGCTGCAGACGAGCTGTAGGAGCGGGGGGAAAACAACCCCGTCTTTCAACCCTGCTCGAAGTCAATTATTTTAACGAGCCATTTCTTACACGGTCAGCAAAAAATACACGCAATTTCGACTAACTCTTTCCCCCTGTCTCCACTGGTGTCGTCTGTTGTTGGTTTGTTGTGATGGATGGTAACGCACATTCCTGAAAGCCTATTGTTCCCAGGCCTTAATCAGCATGCTAATTGTAAGTTAGAACCACTTTTCAAGATCTCCTTCTTTGTGCTGTGACCTTTTCCCCTGGGGTCAGGTACCAGCCTTACCTGTTGGGTCTAATGAAAGGCTTTAGTTTACTTCTTGTTGCTGTTGATGTTTTAGACTGTTTGGCTCCATGCTGGGTGATCCTATACATTACAGGCCAGTAGTTCTCAAATGGTGTTGTGCGTTTTTTGTGGTGCAAAGGTTCTTCTCACTCCGGGGGTCTTAATGGTCCAAGCCAGATCGTTATAGAAGATGGATTTCAGTTCAAATGTAGTTTGAAAGCCAGGTATAGATGCTCACAACAACTCTTTGTGCCTATCCTTAGCCTAGACACAGTAAATGGCAAGGTCGGGTTGGTTCAGATTAGTTTGGTTTATTCTTTATTTGTCAGGAACCATGTACTAAGTCATTAATCTGCTGCTTTCCATCTGAAGGTGCACACATCAACAATGAAAAAAAAGTACATCAAACATTACATTTACAGCATAAAACTTGATAATACGTTATTTCCTTCCTTCAATTTGACGTGCCCTGTTTTGATTTAGGGTCATTGTTGTAGTCCAGTGAAGACAGTAAAGATACGTCGATAGTTTTGTCTTGATTTTGTGGAACAACACTTACTGTACGTATTTCAGAACCAAAAAAAAAGGATACTCAGCCTCAACCTTCATTCAATACATCTGGCTTGATGGGTTGAGTCTGGCATTAGACATAGAATGAGGCGTAAAAGTGAAACAATTGTCATGAAAAGGGGATTTGTGCATATTTGAGTTGTGCGCTTTAAATGGAGGGATTATCCAGCCGTGTGGTCAGGTGAAGGGAGATTAAGGAGCTGAATGAGGAGAAGTCACATGACCACAGAGGAGTGACCCCTTTCATCTGATCTGGGGTCTCAGGGTAAAGACTGATGGGATTATCGTCGTGTCAAATAAAGATGTTCACACTGGAATGAAAAAGCGTCCATTATATCTGAAGCGTTAGAACGGTTTAGATTTGCTATTGCTATTATAATGTGTGTTTCGTTTGTACATTTTATCCAATTAATCAATGTCCCTAAACTGCTAAATCATAAAGCCTATGAAAGGTGCATTGTGTAACATTTGAAGGATTATTTTAAGTTTTACTGGACAAATATTTACTGAAATATTGACCCCACAATGGTTCATTTTCATTTTTTTCAGCTTCATTTTAGCTACAGACACATTTACTTACTTTACCATAAATTATAACATTTTTCTGAAGCTAAAACACAAATTTGAGGCAAGAAAATAGTGCATCCTTTGTACTTGAAAAGCAAAGTCACAAAATTTTAACCTGGAAGACTTAAAACCATGAGTATTTAGACCTGATATGAGCTAATCATTGAAAATGTGTTACTTTGTGGGAATTTTGATAACAATTTTGACGCCTTTTATGGGTCTAGTATATATCAGAAGTATTTATTTACAGTCAGCTTTTGAAACTACCCAAACTAGTTCATGAAGATTGACTAAACATTTTCTTTTAGCAATTTTCCATCATCTCAAGTCTCACGTTTGCTTCCACCTCGCTGCATGGGTCCACACACGGTCTCTGGGAGCTGCTTCAGGGCTCTGTGATGTTAGTAAGACAGATCGGTGGATGATTAAACCCCCTTTGGTTTTGTTTGCCCACCTCTTCTCGCTCCAGCCCCCGGCCCTGGAGCTGTGACCACCCTGCACCGCGTGTGGGAGCTGTAATTGTTGTCCATCCATCAGATTGCATATCAGTGTCTGTGGAGCCCACGCCTGCCCCTCTGCTGGTGGGCCTGTGTTAGTTTGTTTACTGGCGGTTGCTGTAACAGTAGTACAGCGGATTTAGTCGTCCATGACAGAGCTATTGTCGCCCGCTTCAGTATCTATGCCACTGTTGTAGAAAGTTTGCTTAGTGATCGAAATACCTGGCGCTGCTTAACAATGGTGCCAGGCTTAAAAGGTGTGTCTGCAGTTTGTTGCTTTCTACACAATGTTCTCGGCCCTTTTAGAATAAGAGTTAAATAGAAAACAGACGAAGAAAGCTAATTCGTCGAAACCAAAATGTAAACCAAACACATTTTAAGAATACAAGCATAAATGATAAACTTTTCATATATAAATCGATAGTTTATCTTGTGACATGACTGATTTAAATAGTTGTAGCAATGGTTATGCCTGACAGACTTAAATAATTGCACATTTTCTATTTTTGATGATATCCAGGAGCTGAGGAGTAAGGAATGATGCATTTAATCATATTGTGGTTTCAATTATTACTCTTAAAATGCAGTTAATAACCTTCCGTTCAGAATGATGTGTGAGTTTGTTCTACCGTGCAATGCTGTCAGGCTTTAGTCGATTAATGGTGTTTCAGTCGACCAGAATGTGTATCAGTTGACTAATTCTTTTGGTTGTGCTACGAAACAACAAGAACAAAAAGGAGATGGCGTGAGTGAGTTTCAGATTTGGGAGCGAATCATGGGTTTATTCTGTCTTTTTACTCATAAATACACTCTTTCCTGATGCGTTGCAGTAAAGTTGTGGTCTTGTCAGTGCAGTTTGGGTCAGATACATGACCAGATCTTAAAAGTACTGAAAACTCTGCAAGTCCTAGTCGACCAAGAATTGATTCAGTCGACTTCAGCCCTAGATTTCAATGATGAAACAACTAATTATGATAAAATTTGTTGCCACAAATCAAGCAGCCCTAATTTCACATATCACTATAATGAATTGCTCAACCCTCTGAGCTTTTTGCGACTACCACGAGCCATATCAGCAACAGAATATGACAAACATCTGATTATCAAAACCAAATAAGCTGAAACAACGTCATGCCAGTTTACATTGTATAACTTCTGCTTGTGGGAATTCTCAGTAAGAGCATTTGCCCACAATAAGCAGCAGCCCTCTTTACCAGGAACAACTAAAGTCAACACGATCCGAGTGCGTGTACGCTTTGTTTGCCATGGTGGGAAAGTCAAAAGCATCTCCGCATCTGTAATCGTCCGTCCACACACAGTAGGAGCAGGGCCGTAAAAGTATAAAAGTGTCAGCTGGCCAGTTAATAGCCTTCAGTGTGTGTGTGTGTGTGTGTGTGTGTGTGTGCGAGTTGGACTTGAACTCTAAACAAATGCGTCGGGCTGGAGAGAGGAGGTGCTGGTGGTGTGACCCAGGGGCACTTGGACCTGATATACGACCTTCACACAGAGTTTTATTAGCCTGTTGCTGCCTGGTGTTAATCTAAAAGGTTCACAGCCCACAGGGAGCCAATGCCTGCGTGTGTGTGTGTGTGTTCGTGTACGAGTGTGGCTGTTTACTTTGGGAGATGTGGTCAGAAAGTGTCTTGTCACTGCAGCGTTCGGTCTCGCAGCGCCTGATTAAAAGCTGTTTTAATCTGCTGCTACAAGAGGTTTTATTGCACAATGCAGCAGCTAAAAGAGCAACATGAAATGAAAGTATTATTTATCTTAGAGCTCCAACTAACGTTTGTTTTAGCACTCAACTAGTCAAACGATTATTCCTATTGTGCATTGAGACCGTTTAAATATATAATCAATCGAATAAAGGTTGATTTAAAATGCCGCCGTCTTTTTACGTGCTTTAGAGTCTGTATAGTCCAGATGGCGATTAAGATGATCCAAATACAACAATTATTTTTTATAGTCGTCTAGTTACGATTTGTCAATTAATCGCTGCATTGCCAGTTTGTAATATATTTTTTAACGTGTTTCTTAGTATAAAAATGAGTTGTTGAATACGCTACAACCAGAACACAATGTTATGAACAATATTCATCTCGAAATAAAACAAATATATACAGAGAGATTCAAATGATAAAAGATGGAAAGTGATGAAAATCTCAACACGTCACAAAATAAAGCCAATAGTCTTTAAAAAGCATTTCAAGTTAAAACAGACCATATTAAGCCTTTTTAATGTGTATTACGATATAAACACATGAAATGCTCATTCAAAGCCTAGTTAAAACATTTCTGAACAACAGGCTGTCTCTGATTAAACTAAAGAGGTCGGGTTGGGTTCAGGACATGGGGGTCTTTCGAGCGGGTGGGGGGTTCATGGGAGCTGGGGTCGTCGCCATGGTCACCAGCAGGGCCCAGTCCATGCAGCAGCTCCTTTGTCATAATAAAAAGACTAAAGGGGGATTTAAATGAAAAAGGACAGAGACATAAGTGAGGTGCAGGAGACACAAAAAGAGCGCAAATCCCAGGATGATGAGGAGACGTGAGTGGGATGCTGAGGCGGGATCGGGTTCAGGCCGCTGCGCTGTTTAATGTGATTTAGCTGTGCGTCTGGGAGATGGAACTCATTACATTTAGTCCACATTTAGCATCGAGCAGAGCAACAGGAGAGGAGAGTGTGGGTTTCTGAAGAGAGAGAGAGAGAGAGAGGACTAACCTCCCCCAAACAAAACAAAACAAGCCTGCAAACAAACCAAGAAATACAAACAAGCAACAACAAAAGTATACTTACTTCTAAAGGGAGACAGAGGAGTCCACATCTGCAATTAAGTAAAGGTTTGAAGTAAAGTTGAAAAATAAATAATATTGTTGTTTTGGAGAAATGCAGTAGAATGTGGAGTATATCATTTACAAAACAGTCTATAAAAACCCCCCAAAAAGAGATAGAAACGTAGTATCATTTCTCAAACAAGGGCATAAAAAGTGACATTTCTTTGTGCAAGAGATTTACCGGAACAGTTGAGAACATTCTTGTATTATTTTAAGAATAATACAGTAAACAGACATACTCCAAAGTAACATTGATACATTCATGTTTGTCAATACAGCACCCCTAGTTTAAAGCCTTTAGCTGCTGCTTTGATGAACATAAATAAGAATGGAAATTTAGTAAAATATCAACTCAACTAATAATAAGTTACTTTTAATAAGCCAGACAAATAAATCAAGCAAACTATGGCTTGACCGGAGATTGAACTCAGGAGTACAGTTACCCAGCATGCAATTCATACAGTGTATCAGAAGAAGTTACTGATTCACTTGTTGTCAAAAGTTAATAGAACAAAAAGTACGGAAATAAGGCTCAGGAATTGTGTTACATTTAGAGCTGAGTGTTTAAGCTATAGTTAGAAATATTGCCAAAAGTAAAATAACATGTTTTAGCTGCACAAATGTATGGTTGTCTAGCAGTGTATCTTGTATTAGACTTTTAACTAACAACTATCAATTGTCCATTAAGTGCTTTCCATTTAAGATTCCTGTCACAAAACGATAACACACAATTCTGAACGGCGCAACGATGCTGTCGATGCACAAAAAGCTGGCCAACACTTTGCGCGACGGAAATGTTTCAACCGCGAACAAAGCCTCCAACATTGCACTTTCCGCGTCTTCTCTCGGCTTTGAGCGATTTGACAGACGGCTGGACAGATGTGAGGACGTTTTGGGCTGCGAGACGAGACGGTGTGAGAGATGAGACGGCGCGTGGAACGGGCAGCCCGATCACACCCGATGGACACGTGTAATGGACCGACTGCAGGCGAGAGATTGAGGCTCGAAATGATAGTGATGAAAGTGAGGAGGAGAGAGAGCTGCTTCGATAGAGACGGGGGGGAAAGTATTTGCGAACGAAAAGGAGGATCCCGCGGCGTAAGAAACTTTGCGAGATGAAAAAGCAGAAGTGAAGCGTTTCAAGTCTTTAGCTCAGCGTGTAGCCCAGAAGAGAGCAGGACTGATACTAAGGACAGGACAAGACGTTTTCTGGGCACGATTCGGTGTAATGGATTCTAGAGAGGACGGTAGACAGCAGGGAATAGCGTTTGTAGAAGTGTTATTTTCATTCCCCATTCTCTTACACGTACAATTACGCTCAATTTGCCATCACATGCTTGCAAATTTACACATCGAGGATTGGAGACTCCTTTTTGAGAAATTCTTTTGAGTTCTGGTCTCAGTAAATATCGAATCAATGTTTTTTTCCCCCATTCATTTGTCGCACAGTGTTACAAATCAAACTTATACTGCTATCAAATATAAGTATTACATAAAAAAAAATAGATTCTGTTCTCTTTTTTTTTCCATTGACGTGCCACCAAGGAACCTACAGGGAAATGTGACAAAAGTAGACCAAATAAACTAAATTTAGGCCATTAGAAGCAATCTAAATGTAGTTTAGTCTAATCAGTTCCCTCTTTTTACAAAGCTTAAATTGTAAATTAGTACAAACAATGTGTTTGTGCATCTGTGGTAAAAAGACATGTACAATTCTTCATTCAAATACATTTGTAGCACTTAGGTTTGTTAAAAGGATCCAAAAATCAAATCAAATATTTAAACTCCATTAATTTGAGCAAGTAATGATACTGAAATAAATCGCATAAAGTATTTAATTGGACCTTTTCAGTTTTCAGAATGATCTGAGCTTTATCAGAGCTAGACCACATGGTAACATAAAATGTGCTTTTGATCTGACTATGTTTCAGACCCAAACTGCAATCAAAAGACTACAGCTGCACGAGAGTTCATGCAAAAACAGCAATTTGTACAGAAAACTCCTAGGAAATGGTGTATTTCTATGTAAAAAGGCAGATTAAACTCATCTTCAGCTCCCTCCAGGCATCCTTTTTCTGCTTCCAAATCCTTATAATTTAAATAAGATACTTACATGACTGACACATTGAGCAAGTTTTGAGTTATACCTTTGAAACGTGTTGGTGCTGCCCCCCAATACAGAGAACAAATAAAGTTTCCTTTAACCTTAATGAATATCTCTGCAGAAAACCAAAATGTGCACACACCTGCGTCCTATGGTGCATCCATGTCATTGTGTGAGGTGCCTGTTGTCGCTCCCCACAAGTTTCCCATGAAGAATCGGGCATGTTGGAGGTGTCAACAGGTTTGGGCAGGTCAGGGTCAGGTCGGCGGGGTCAGCGGGGTCACGGGGGTTGCTCAGTGTGAAGTGGGGGGGATGGACAAGGAGGAGAGAGAGAGAGAGAGAGCGCGACAGGAGGAAGAGGACGGTGGAGAAGTTGATGAAGCAGGACAGATGGTGATTAGACAAAGATGCAGCTCACACGTGTATGTTGTTCTTTAATCTACCAGGAGACAGTGTTCGCATCCAAGTGAAAGCGCTTTCTTTGGGCTGCAATGGATCGTCTTTCAGTGAAGCTCCTTGTTTCTCGTAGGAAGTGCTGACAGAAGAAAAGACTGGCAGTGCATGTACAGTATTTGGAAAAATCCAGGTGGTGCATCGCTTAGTCCTTCTGAAATATATAGTCTTGGAATAAACGTCTCCCATAGTACAAGATGGAAACTTTTCAATCCATATTTCAATTTACAAACATCTACAGGCGTATAGTACCAATTGAGGATGTCAAGATTATTTCTTTAATCGATTATCGTGATTATCTAGGGCACAATATAATTGTAAGAACTGAAAAATAATAATTAGCGTTACCATTTTAGAAGCAAATTTAAGTCAGTTCAGTCTATACTAGTAAACCTGATAGTTAAAAGTGTCAATTTATCTTTAATTTATCATTCAGAAATTTTGATTTCATAAACACGGTCACGTACTAGAAATTAATAGCAAAACTGTTGTCTCACCGTAATTGCAACACAAAAATGGTGTCAGATAAAACAACCAAACTGTAAATAAAATCATAATAAATCAACAATCAATAAATAATATAAATATCAAGTACAACGCAGCCAAAATACTCTTGAACACAATATGACCACATTTACGGCGTTAAAACCCGCTCAAATCCTTACCTTTCAAGGCACGACATTCAACATTCTAGTTCCCACAAATCTCAGATTGTTCATACCCTTTTGACAGCGTAACATTTCGGGCCGTATTTCACCCAGTTCTCATAACACTCCCATGCCAAACACCCACACTTCCCCCTGTACGTGCCGCAAACCTTAAGACAAGTCTGGAGCCTGCAATGTCAAAACGTCTGGTTAGAAAAGTCATGCCTTAAAAGGTATTTGAGAACGCTCCCATCAATCAGCTCTGCTCCACCTCTTATCAGGCCACCCACAGCCGCTCAGTCTTAGCGCTCTGGGGAGAGGGTTAATTTATTTCCGGATTGGAGACAATGCCGCGACTGTACCTGTGTGCGCTGACTTGCCCGCGGGGGACATTTAGACTCTCAAGAACACGCCTGTATCGCTGGCTCGTGCCTCTAGGTAGGACTGCTACCTCACGTACACACAGAGGAGTACTGTCGTAGAGAGGTGTTTTGTTTGTCAAAGTAATGCTGCTACTATAACAAATGTACTACAAATATGATTATACAGTAGTAGTAAATGCAGTCCAGCTTTCTACATAGTTTAGTTCGGCACTTTCTTTCACCAGATCGGCTCTATTCCCCGATAAAGCCTTCGTCACACATGCTTTTGCGCTGAAGTGTAAAGAGAAAATGTTTGACAGTGATGAATTTAAAGGGCACTTTTTGTGTACTAAAACTGTGCTAATTCATCACTTATACTGTTTTAGTGTTCATATTACAGGATACTTAAAGAGGCTGTATCCATAATATGCAGCTGATCAAAATTAGTTTGGCCCCGGTACAGATATGTTGTAAAGGCAACTCTTTGGCGTAAAACAAGGCCCCTGTGCGCTGTCTGCATCTTTTTATAGAGCAGTTTACTCTTCAAAAAGAAAGTGCGGTGTCAGAATGCTAGCTCTGGCCGTTGAAAGTTGGGAAAAGTGCTGTTAAACGTAATAATTAGTTTGAAAGAAATGAGGAACATCTCTGGACTGCGGTTTTCACGGTTTTAGATAGTGAAAGTCAGGTAGAGAGCCTTTGATTCCCTAACATGGCATTAAAATGTATTTTACTTCAGACACAAGGTGGTCCATAATTAAAAGAAGACAAAGTACAAAAAACAAAACACAGCAGTCAAATTAGTCCATAAAATTCACATGCATGCATAGCCACGGTTTGGTGTCTTTTGAGTCTTTTGAATAACTGGTCATTGTCTTGTGGATCTCACCAAACGCCCATAGTTACAGCCAGAAGATTCAACCACTCATTATCATACTTCCAAACAATGGACATGTAATCCAGTGCAGTAATAAGTCATCATTCAATGATCTTTTGACACATTGTACACATTACCCTGCCCAGAGCCGTGTTGTCATATATTCTTTAATGGCCTTGTGATACAGTGGACACGATGTACACACATGCAAACGCACAGACTTGGATTTTCTCCCAGATGTGAAGGTTTTATGCACTTTGGAGTCACACTGACTCTGACTCCCTGCTTTGGCTGGCAGATTTTGTACCGGGGTTATAAGTCCTCCATGGCCATGTTATGAAAGCGATGGAAACCAGTGGAGTCAGGCTACGGTCAGGTCAAAAACCTGCAGTCCAAAAAATAAAACAAAATTATGACCCTCTCTCCTCCTCTGCCCCCTGCTGAAAAACTGCTTCGTCTTTTGGCTGCTTGCTTTTCTGATGGACAAACATTGTGGAGTGTGATCACCCAGTTTGGCGCATAGACTCACAAATGTACACAGCTGCTTAGCTTCAGTTAGAAAAGGTGTTTTGGAACAAGGGGGCAGTTCAATTTTCACCTGCATTGATTTTCCTGTAAACACTGGGAGATTAACTGCATGCTCTAAATCTATACAGATCAATGATAGACTCTGTTACAGAAAAGTGGTATTTTACTTGGGATAATTGTAGAACGATAATGTGGTGACTTGAAATGGGCCTATTCTTTCTGTAGAGCTCCTCTGCGTACAATTATTGAATTGCATCCATGGGGTCATGTGGTGATTTTGTTTCTTACAATCTGGCTTGTCTCTTCCTCTCCCTCCTCTGTCTGTCCCTGTGCACCTTCTTACCTGCCCTCACCCCTGCAGAGGCGTCCAACAAATACCAAATTTCTAAGCCCACACTGTGCTCACTGCACCCGGGGGAAGTGCTGAAGCTGAGCTGCCCGCTGCCACTGAAGGGAACCATCACCTGGACCAAAGATGGCCGCTCTCTGGGCGCCAACAAATCGCACGCTGATAGAACAGGATGTGCTGCAGATCCGTGATGCTACGCCCAAGGACTCGGGCCTGTACGCCTGCACCAGTGTGGGCTCTGACACGGTCTGCTTCATAGTGAATGTGACAGGTGAGTCAGGAGCAGACAGGGCTGAGTGCAGGGTTAGAGGAGTTAGGAAAGGGCCATGGAGGGTCCCAAAAAACATGCACTGTGTTCTGGAGACTCTTGGATAGTACTGTAAAGACATTTGTGTTGGAGTGAATGATTGTATTAAAGTGCACAGTGGAGACAGGGCAGCACATGATGTTTGGTGTGGAGTCTAAATGGTATGAATGTTGCCTGCTTGTCTCCATGTGTTGGACCTTCGACTGCAGAATGTCCAGGATGTACCCTCAGCCTCATTAAGTGAGATAAACCAGAGAATTGTGAAGGCCTGTTATTGATATTTAAGTCAGCGCTGAGTGTCTTGAGAAACACTGCATGCTTAGCTTTAGCTGAGGTTGTGTGAGGGTTGGCAGTAACCCTGGTTGCTCTGTGCAGATGCCATCTCGTCGGGCGATGATGAGGACGATACTGAGCGCTCGGAGGACACAGGGGGCGACGGGGAGCAGTTAAGTGAGTATCGAGGGACGAACCACTGAGTGGAAGTTAGACTAGTCTGTGTCCTGCCTCAGTCTAAATGTGGTGTGTTCAAGAGTCCGTTTGCTTGTCTGATTGTGTTTGGTTTTGCTTTAGCCGTGTTTTGTCCACTAATGCATTTGGCTACATTGTGCATGTCGCTTAACTGCAGCAAAAAACATATGTAATCTAATTGTAGTTTTATGAATTCGTATTTCACTCTATATTCAGTAATCAGATGCTTTGATTCTTAAAGAAACTATGATGTTGACAACCATATCCTCAAGTTATTCTGAAAACTCACCTCAAATAAACAAGTTCATTGACGTTTTGGTTGCTAACAAACGATACATATTTAAGTAGAAGTGTAAGTAAAAGCACAGTATTAGTGTATAATAACATAACTACTAGAATATTGGTTTATTTATGTTAAAGATCATTTAGTGAAATTGGTTTTGTCCCAGTACAGATATTTTGTAAAAAAAAAACAGCTCTTAGGGTCAAAATGAGACTTCGCTGTGCTGTCTGCATCTAATTATACATCAAAACTCCTCTCTGGTCTCTGAAAGTTGTGACAAACGCCTATAAACTCATCGCTGTGAATATTCAAAATGCTTGAAACGCGTTAGAAAAATAAAGAATACGTTTGAAATGAACATGCTCCGTCTTTCACACTTCTCAGAAAATCAAGCCCAGCACCTTTAATTGACTCTCATCACCTCTGTGTGGCACTTTATATCTCGTCTATAGCATTCCCATCTCACCCTTTACTGTGAGGTTTGTGTTAACGTCTCCCAGGCGCGGTCCTCCAGGGAATATATATAGGGATTCTTCACATTCCTGCAGCTAAAGTCTCTCGTGTAGTTTGGCTTCGTGGGGCAAGCAACCATCTATCCAGCCAGAAAGCCAGAAAGCCAGAAAGCCAGCCAGCCATGCAGTCAGCTGGGCTCATCCATTATAAAAGACACCCATCTGGACCTTGTTAGCCACCTGATGGCCCTCTGTGTGTGAGAAAGAGAAAGTTTCTTAGCTCCAAAACGTCGCCTGCTAACTTCCCCGCTAGTCTTTAGTTTATATAGCCACGTGCACACATGCCTCGCACCCAAATACACACACTCGAAAGTTAAGATGAGGGCTTCCACATCTTGTTAAAATTCTCCACACGCAGGTCTCCTCCCCCACTACGGGCTGACTGTAATTGCCTGAAATCCATTAAATACGGGGCAGAGTGAGAGAGAGAGAGAGAGAGAGAGAGAGAGAGAGAGAGAGAGAGAGACTGACGGAGAAAAAAAAAATGTGGAAAGGGAATAGGTCCAGCAACAAAACAAAGAGAAAGCTGTTCTGGCAGTTTGCGAGCTCACGTGTGTTTTTCAATTGTCAAAACTTTTAAAAAACGGATTAGTATTATAATGTGACTTGTAAAAAAGAAGGAAAAAAAAGAAAAAACAGGAGGGGTAAGTTGGATCGTGACCAAAGGTTTTCAGAGTTTTGGCTTGGAGTGAGGGAGGAGGCGGTGGGTGTATGTGGGCGTGGTAGAAAATATATTCAACTTTCTCCCCCCCCATCCCCCCGCCAAACTTCAAATAGACTTGGGCTCGAGGCCAGAGTGAAACAAAGCGTTTTGATTTGACTTTGAGGAGAAGTTGAGCTCGGAGAAAGGAGAGGGACCCGGCGAGTTTGTGCTACGTCATTAAAAGAGTAGCATTATTGGAGGAGACACAGAGGGGAGTTGAGAGGGAAGGCTGTTTTTAGGGGGACACCAGCAGGAGGGGGCCGACTGATGTCATTTAGTTTTAAAAAGCCACGTGGAGTTTTGGCCTGGACCTGTTGATATGGGACGTTTTGTATTGTAGTTCTCAATCTTAGCCAAAAGTAAATGCATAATGAAGAGGAAATATATATTACCTGCAATGTATTGTATAATCTTCTACAAATATAATTTAATATATCGGTTTTTGCCGGACTTTTGGCCATTTGAAGAAACAAAATACCACAAAATAATTCCATTGACCTGTGGAGAAATTTCAGCAATAAGACCGACTATAACATGTTATTATATCAGTTTTTGGACATAAATGCAGCCAAAGGATTACATTTATGCTGGTTCCAAGCCAAGATAAATGTGTAGGATTTTGTCTGGACGGGACCTGATCTAAAATCCTAAACTGGACAGAAGTGAGAAACTGTGAAAACCTTTGTTGTGGCAGTCGATGAGGGTTGCAGTCAAAGGAAATTGCCCTGCTTTGCCACGTATGAAGATTGCATTCACGCTTTTGAATTTGATGCCATAATTTCAAATGTAGTGTGGTGCGGCTATAACTCTAAGGGAGATTTACTGAAAGAAATATCCAAAAGTATGATCCACAAATGTCGAACCCCATCATTATTTGTTTGGAATTGGCTCCACAAACTGTCATCTTAAAGTCTTGACCGCAATCGCATCTTTGGGGTTGAATGATGGCCACTTTCTAAAGCCAAAAAAAACCCAGCTAGTTCATTTGTGTTGACAGAGAAGACTTTGAACTTGATGCCAGTTTTGTTTCATGTGAATAGGTCCAGTAATTACAGAGATATTGAACAAAAACACATAAAAACATCTGGAATCTGACAGTTAAACAAAGCAAATTCTATCATTGAAAACTGACCTGTCCTCCTGCTCAATTTTAATTTATTGGAATATCTATAACGCCTATCAATAAATGTACGAGTTGAACTGCTATTAGTCTATCAAATGTACTGTTTACTTGAGGTACTCTTCCCGTATAACTTATAGAGGCTCACAATACAGAGTGGATTGAGAGTCTGACGTCATCGCTGCGCAGTCAGATAACCTCAGCTCACCCCGGGTCCGCCGCAGGACTAACAGCCGTGGTGGAGCGGGGGTCCGGATACGGGGGGCTCTGGGGGCCTGGGACAGTGAGAGTTCGGCCCCATCTGGAGCAGAGACAGAGGGGGCGAGGCGAGGGGTACTGTCCCGTTTGAAGTAGTGCCCTGTCGGACGGAAGAGCCTGGGAAACAGCCACGCTCACCTTTCAAGTCCTCACCTCATCCTCCGACCTGACCGCCAATATGGGGTCAGAGGTCGTCACGGAGAGACAGGCTCGCAATGGACTAGTCTGCAGCTCATCTGTCTCTGTCGGAGTGGACTGGCTCTGCAATATTCAGAAAACAGCCTAGTTTAATTGACTAATGCAATAAGGACTAATTTAATCTTCCATGAAAGAAAAAATGGATTCCTAATAAGTGGATTCATATATTTATAATTTAAAGACAATTGAATCCACATTTTTGTTCTTCTCTAGGTTAATCCTTGCTTCATTGGTCTGTATTGTGCCCCAAATGCACTCCCTCAAGCCAAAATCTTATTTATTCATGTATGGGACAGGGGCAAATACTTGAATTTTACAAAGCTATTGAGGTTTTACTCGTTCAGTATCTGCTCTGCTCATATTTTTTACAAAGCTTGGATTGTTCAGTTGGCTTTCTCATTGCAATAGCACCAATTTATATGCATGTTGTTAATGTGTAGTCCCGATACAATACAGATAATGTGTCGATGCAGGAAGAAGCTTTTAATTTACTTGTAATACTGTGCACCATTTGCAGAGTCCAGGAAGGAAGAGCACTGTTTACCGACTTGTCTATCCAAGTATGCATGTCTTGTCCGGTCGTCCGTGCCAGAGAAATTCATGGCAAGTGTCAGATAGTGTGTGCCGAGTGAAGAGGCCGGATTGTCAGCATTTGGGAGGGGGACCGTATCGAGCGACCTCCAGGGTATTATTTGTATGTTTATGAGCAGTATTCAAGTGCTGTTATCTGCCGGGTTTCCCCTGTGTTGCTCGTACTTCTGCTATAAGTGAGAAGGAAGTGTATGGACCGTTTGGGTTGTTGTTTGACTTTGAGTTTGGAGTCCCATCTGTTTAGGCAATCATGCTTCCAGGTGCAGAGTGGAGTGAGCGGGAGAAAGAAAGGGGGGCAACAGGGGGGCTACAGAGGAACGTCCAGCTGAGAAAAGCAGGCTGGAGCTGGGACAAATGGGAGCTTGGGAAGTGATAGATTTCAGGAAGTCTTGATGAAGTCTGGAAACTGTTCAAAGTTATTGAAATGGTCATATCTCAGTTTCAAAAATGTGTTCATAAAGATTAAGATAGTATTTTATTTTAAATGTAAGATTATTAGATGTGAATTGCTTCTTTAAATTGGATTTTTAAATGATAGATAGATACGTTGAGCTGTTATCATATTCTGTATTAAAAGATAGTTTCTCATATAAAAGATTTGCCTTCTACCATGCAGGAAAAAATATGATGTTATGGACATTGTTTTTACACTAGATGCCCTTCCCGATTCTCTGTTTTGCTCGCTTAGAACTGGCACATTTTATAAACAAAAGCCGTTTCCAAATTGCTGCACATATTAACACAATAAATAACACCGTAAAATAGAGCACCACAGATAAAACCTTGGTGTGTAAGATGCCCAAAGATCCCGGATCATATCATAGCTTTATCCTCAGTAGTTTTCATTTACACACGGTTTTTTTTTGACGCCTTAATAAAACATTTGCTCGCAACAGACTTATTCAGTCCTTGATGTTTGATAATGGTTTCCTAAGTGTGATAAGCATCCCCAGCCAAGTGACAGGCTGATAAACAGACGAACTCTGGTAATTGGAGGAAGTGGAGGGAGGAAAAACGCTGCTAAGTGGAATGAGATGAAATTGAATGTGATGGTCCAGTAGTTCCCCTGTTGGCAACGCCCTGCCCCTTTCTCCCCCAGAGTTTTGTAACACTTCATCAAAACTACAGAGCTGTGTGTTTTCATTTAGCTGCGCACGTTCGTGTGTATGGGGTGTGTTTTTGTTGTGGGTCATATCTAAGTGGGGTTTGGAAAGTGTTAAGATTGGTTCAGCCTTGGCTCCTTCGCAGTCACGCTCGCTTGCTCTGCATCTGCCTTTCTCTGTCCAATAGCCTCCAGCGTGAACTGTTGCACTGCAATACTGTACAAAAGTCTTTTAGGGAAGGCAATGAACCAACAATCCTATAGTCAGACATTGGACAAAACTATGAATAGAACAACTCATCATTTAGGAGGTAAATACTCTCCAGGGAATATCTTACAATAGTAAATAATTAACAAACACTTCGCGTTCACACTTGGTCTTGTTCTAGTCTTTGTTTAGTCTTGATCTTGTCCAGATTTTGCTTTGGATCTAGTCCCACCCTTAGTCAGTGATGTTGGTCTATTTTGATGTCAGTTGTGTGGAAAATCCAATCCAAAACCCTGATTAGGATTAACAAAAAAATCAATCCTTCAATCATTACCAATCGTTCATACATCTTTATAACACAAAATAATGTGCTAATCTTATTATTTGAATTTACCATCATTACGTTTTTTCTAGGTGCCCCCTATTGGACGTCGTCTGCGAAGATGGAGAAGAAGCTTCATGCGGTGCCAGCTGCAAACACAGTGAAGTTCCGCTGTGCTGCAGGAGGCAAACCCACTCCCAAACTGCGCTGGCTCAAGAACAACAGGCCTTTCCGCCAAGAGGACCGCATGGGGGGCTACAAGGTAAACGCAAACAAACATACAGCAGAGGAATTGAATACAGTCAGGTAAAGCTTCAAGTTTTAGTCTATTTTGGACTGCGAAGACGTGGCGAAGATTGTTCTCAAGGTCTTTATTTGACGCGTACAGGGAAACAGGCAGAACAGTACAGCTTGTTGCGTTGTCTTGATTGTGAGTCCCCCGCCCACTGTTTAACTGTGGTTTAAATAGCTGTTATTTGCATCTGATGTAATAGCATGATGTCAGCTTTAAGATAATTTGTACCAATTTACAGATAATGAAGAAGTACACAGTAAGAGAGCATTGTGTCCCATATGCCCATTAGCATAGTTGCCATTGCAATAACAATAAAATGAGGGCTTAACACTTAAACTCCACCCATAGCAACAGCTTGCTATGGCTGCTAAACTGGGCAGAAGAATTTCCTAAGAAAAGTAGAGAATGCAACTAAAACACTATGTATAAAAACAGTTGCTCCGCTCCACAAAATATTATATCGTCTGAAAGGTTAAAATTCCTCCAAATGTTGCCTATAACCCGGAAGCTGAAGCCCATAATTGCTGTGGCAACTATGTATTTTTTCATCCCTCTGATACTCATAATTGATAAAGATTTGTTTGGATTAGATCACAAATACTTTAGCCAATTCTACCCTTCAATACCATTCCCAAACAATTGCTTGTCCTGATAATATTCTGTTCTATTTACTATTACTATTACTACTAGGGTTGTCAAAAGTATCAGAAATTACATTCTTTTGACAGAAGTCTTGATGCAAAAAGAATCTGGACAAACTGAAACAGGACAAAATTTGACCTATATAATAACGTTGAGATTTTAGCAGAACTATAACATTATTTTTGGATGGAAATGCCACCTTTTTTTTATCATTGAGAGCTATCGAAAGCGGTATCGAGTATCAGGCTACTACTTCTACTACTACTACTACTACTGCTTCTAACTATCACCAGTGCCACTATTACTTTTCAAGACATTTACATTTCTATATTTTAAGCACTTTAAGGCCCATAGCTCCACGTCCTGTCCTCCTCCTCCCTTCAGTGGACAGTCAGGCAGATAAGATAAACCCTTGTGTGAAATTGAAATTGCTCATCCACGCACCTCCTCCCCGCTCTTTTGCACTCCCCCCCCCCTCCGTAACCACAGCTAGTCCCCTTCACTCCCCGACAATCGGAAACCCAAGGCCCAGGGCGTAAGGGTTAAATGCCCCTAGACAGTACGTCGTAGAGAAAGTGAGTCTCAAACGTGTCGAGAACGCTGCGGTAACTCAATCAGGGAGAACAGGTTCTTCTGGCTCCGATGTAGAAACGCTAACTCGGGTCTATTCAAATGGGGTTTACAAACACGGTCGCTAAGATGGTTAAAGTTTAAGCGGAAAGAGCATCGTGTTCCAGGCAACTTGCTGACATTGTGCTTGCTCAATTCGCCATAAAGACGTCCACAAGTACAAGGAATGAATAATGAATGGACTGATGCAATGTTAATATCAACTTAAATGACTTTGTACACGTCACTTAGCAGCAGCACTTAAAGACGAAACGCCAAAGGAAAATAGCAGTGCTCGTTTTACAAATTGGTCTCTGCCGTGACAAGTATTTCGTGGAAAGGAAAACGGCAGCTCCAAAACGAGAACATCGACAATACATCATTAGGAATAGGATTATACCTAAATATTTATTCTTCCAACTTAATTCAGTTCATGTTTTGCAGCGTTCAAAAATACATCACACTTTTGTTTTCTCATATTGATCAATCAGGATTTTCTCGTTTAACTTATTTTGTCTCATTAAAAACAAATAAAACCTCTTGAACATAAACGAGACCGGCTTTTAATCAGTGTCATTTAACACAAAAAATAGTCAAATTTCTTCTTTCAAAGTGGGAACTCTGCTCCGAACTGAATGTTTTTATGGACAGAGGATTGACTGTTAGACCTCTTGATTGAAAAGAGCCAAACATATCACAGACGATTAGAAATGACGGAATCTCAATCTTGATTAAACTGTGATTAATTGCACAAATCTATAGTTACAAGGAGCTATGTCCTACAGTCGGCCCAGTTTGAACCTGCTGGACAAAATCAACGACAAAAACAAAGTGGTGTGTTTCTAAATAAATCAGTGTCTTTTGTATTCTATAATTGATGTCCCTGTGTAAAATGTTAGTTTTACGATTATTGTGAGGGAAATCATTACAATTATTGACACCACGACCAAACAACGAGACAATGAGATGCCCATGGTTTAAATGATCATTCCTCTTGTATGTGACCAGCTTTATGAAACTTATTATTACGATTATTATTATTACTACAATGTATATATATATAGCGCTTTTCCACCTTCAGGGCACTCAAATTTAAGTTCATGTGACATAAACAGGCAGATAAAAACAGCACTTTACATACGGGTTTACTTTTTTGGATTGTGACTTATTTTTCCATTCATAATTCTCACAGTTATATATAGTTTTAGTTCTTATGATCATATTGTGACATGTTTAGTCCCGTTTATCGATTAAGCGAATAACCTTGACATCCTTAATTGCGCTGTCACTTATTGAACCAAAACATTTTTAACAATACAAAATGTGTGGACATCTCATGTTTTGATATTTTGTATTTCATTGTGGACGTCCAACCTGGCGTATTACTTGCCAAACGCTGATATTGTGCTTGACTCACATTTCTAATTCGCAGTTTTCTTTTCCCGCAGGTCCGAAGTCAGCACTGGACCCTGATCATGGAGAGCGTGGTGCCGTCGGATAAGGGCAACTACACCTGTCTGGTCGAAAATGAGTTTGGAGCCATCAACCACACGTACACGCTGGACGTAGTCGGTCAGTACCTGCTTGAGTGCGTGCGTGTGTGTGTGTGTGTGCGCGTGTGTGTGTGTCTGGAGAGCCCCCACAGTGGAACTCCAGTGTTTATGGCCTCATTGTTTGAAGGTCCAGGTGCACTAAAGAGACAGGTGCAGGTCAAGCGGCCGAGCCAAGTCGCTGTACAAACTCGCATGTCAACAGTTTTTAATGCAGTTTCATATTAAGGCCCGAGTTATTGTGGGAAAACGACCTTTTTTCCTGAGTAAATACAAGTGTCTTATTGTTCAAAGTGTTCAGGGCTCAGCGATTATTGTGCACTTTTTAGCAGCAGCTGTGTTGTCTCAGTAAAAGGTAGGCCTACATGTGAGAGAGACTACCTTTCTTTGTAAAATGTATTAAAGACTTTGTCGTAGTAGTAGCAGCAGTAGGAAGTGTAGTTGTAGTAGTCTTTGTAAGAAAGGTAGGCCTGAATGTACGAGTGTATGTACCTTTCTTTCTAAAATGTAATAATGACTTTCTTTAAAACGATTTGGTCTATATTTGTAGTAGCAGCAGGAGGAGTTGTGTAGTAATAGTAATAGAAGCAGAATTAGTCGAATCAGAACCAGTTTAATTGTCATTGACCAAAATTCGCAAACTATGTGCTTGCTTTGGCGATATGTGCCATAATTCTAAACTATAAACTATGATAAAATAAAGCATAGAGACGCAGTAGTAGTGATCTTCGTAAGAAAGGAAGAAGTACATGTGCGATTTTGATCTTTACCAGCTTTACCATTAGTAGTAGTTTAGCCTTTATTTGAATGGACAATGTACGGCGTCATGAAGCTAATAAACAACAGACACTTTCTGCACCAGATTATCGCTAAAAGCTTTTTTTTTATTAAATTTTTTTTATTTCTGAAGTGGTCTAGCTTTGTTGTAGTAGTAGTAGTTCTTGTTTTTGCTGTTGTATTAGTAATTTCTTTAACTTCTTTAACCAATCAATCCAAAATCCATCTTTCTGCCTGCATGTGATTGGTCAAAGTTTGCCGTCACTCATTTGCCGGTGTCCTCTATTCAAATATCTGACAATAACAGCACTTTGTCTATTAAACCTCAATTCTATAACTAACAAAATAATGCACTCTCACCATTTCACTTTGCTCAAGCCTGTCTCAGTGAATGAATAGTTAACGTGGTGTGACACACATCATGCCGCTTTCCTCAGCACAATTCCACAGAGTTCAAAACCAACTCACTCAACTTCTCATTTCGACCTTTGGAGCCCGAAAGCAAAGAGACTTTTTCTGCCCTGTTTGCAAAATCAATAGACGTCAGGTCACAAAAGAAGAAGGATTGTTATAGTAAATATGTGTGCGATGTTTACTATCAGGGGCACGTTACCTCCCTGACCCCACACTGCAGGTTGAGTTTGACTCTTTACCACTTTGGCCTCATTTGAACCACTGTAGAATTTAAAAGCCTTAACATAAGTTTGTTAAGGCTTTTAAAATGAAGGCTTGTCGTTGAGACACTGTTAAACATCACAAGTAAGTTTTGTGCTCATTGGGGATAATAAAAATGTCAAAAGTGCATCAATTTACGGGTAGCCATACGTGAACTGTTAAAAGAAACTTAACCAGTGGGTGGACTCATGAGACCAACATTTGTAATTTCTCCTAATTAGTTTCAGTCAACACACAAGTGTATTGTCTTAATAAGAGTTACTGGTACCTCTTCATAATAACTACACGCTAATTAAACTTACATACAGATAGTTTATTCAGAAGGATTCAGGCTTAGTTACTACATAATGATGAGTTTAGGGTATTTAGAGTTACTAACTAAGCCTGAATCTTTCTTTACAAACTATTGTTCATTGACAATCAAGTCTTTTTTCATGCTTTACTAAGTGTAGTTATTACAACATGTTACAGAATTACTAGTTTGAAACACTGGCAACTTTTTTTTTTTTTTTTTTTTTTTTTTTTTTTTAGAACAAACGGAGGAACATAAAGTACAATATGGAACACCCCCACACTAGGCCCCACTTCTGCACAGTCTTATAGTGTTTAAGGCGCTCCTTCTGAACCACAGATTCCAGTTTTTTGTTGAGTTTTATTGCCGAGCGGAGCAGTAAACCCCTTCGCGTCTGGCTCCACAGCCGCTGCCCCCTGCACCCTGTAACCTCCTGTTTCATTTCAATCCATTATTCTTGGGTCGAGCGGGAGAGAGAATGGAGGAGGGGGAGAGAGAGTGAGTTAGCTGCTCTTATCAGTCCATCTGCCCCAAACGACCTGCAAGATCAGCTAAACTACTCTTCACATCAGTCTATACGGCTCATGAAGGAGAGTATTTGAACATGCATGCTGCCTAAAGTTGACTTATTAACGGGTGTAAAGTCTTAACCCTGGCACGGATTGGCTCAGCAGAGCTTTGTTTGGTTGACCCGTGCCAACCTGTGGACGCCACTCTGATCCCGAGCCCGAGCCTGGGGTTAACCGGAGTTCACTGGTCTCACATGGGTCGCCACAGAAAGCCCCAGGAGGACTCGTGCTCCATCATTCTACTGTCAGCAACAAAGCAACTATCTGAATAATGAGTGACTAGTTTAAGCGGTGACAAGTAATGAAAACTGCAAATAATTCCAATTAAAACATACACCACTAACTAAGTACAACACTTTCTTGGCAACACATGTTTCTAAGAGTTCTATTTTGTGGATTAAACACCCTTGAATTCATTATTTGTTACTATTTTGAAGTTTTACCATCTAATTTGAATCATTTGGGTATTAAAAACTACAAATACTTCACATTAATACATACACCATTAGCTTATTACAGAAACTATCAAATACGTTCATAATCTAAGCAGTGACAGAAGTAATTAAAACTACAAATATAAATACAAATAAATTAATACGTGTACAACTAACTAATTACAGCTCTTTCTTTGCAATACATGTTTTTAGAGTACTACTTGGTGAAAAAAAACACATTTGAATTAATTGTTTGTTGCTTTTTGAAGTTTTACCGTCTAACAACTAACAAACAGTTTAATGGCCATTTCACAACCAACGACGTTCTACTGTATTTGAAATAAACACAAATCCCAAATCAAGCTTTAGCCCACTGGATTTGGATTCCCGCATTTTAAATCTTCTTATTCTTGGCTCTTTTCGGTGCCAATCTTCAAACCTACCCCCTTATGACAGGCAGAGTTACATCGTTTGCACTGACGCATAAACTGATCTCAGCCCGAGTGGTTTTTGACTCAGATAAGGCGCCGTGGTGGAGGAGGAGGAGAATGTCGGTGAAGCGATAAACATGGCCAGCGTGAGGAATGTGCAGCCAGGAGGAGCGGGATGGTTCAGAGCGAATATCTGACAGGTTTTTTATGAAAAGGAGACACGTGGACTCTGCATGCGCTGATACTTCGCCCGTCTCCCTTCACACTCCTAATCCTTCTGCCTCTTTTAGACCCGGTTTCTCGTAACACCCGAGAACACTGCTCTGTCACTATCACGGACTGAAATGGACAGAGGGAAAATAAATAAATAAATGTTTTATTGTCATTGTCAGCGAACAAAAATCACAAAATAGGAAAGCGCTTCGGCGATATGGCGCATCTTAAAACAATAATAATAATTAATATATTAATAGTAAAATATAAACTACGGTCAAATAAAAGACATGCATAAAAATAAAACAAAAAAATAGAATCATGATTACTAGAAAAGGACGCTGTACAAGTCTGAAGAATCTACACAAAAGAATATAATTAAAAACATCAAGATGCAGAGTAGATACTGAATAGGAAAACACGTAATAATTGATAAATATATATAAATTGCAACCCATACTGTAATAATATATGATTATTATGATTTTATTATGATTTTTTATTCTGTCAAAGTGTAAAACTTGAGGAGTAAACGGCATTAAGAAAATCCCATCGAATATCTCGATACGTTTTTGAGGTATCTCGATAACTATAGTCAAACAATATTATGTCAATCCAACAAAAATGAAGTAAACCATGTCATAACATATTAACTGAGGTTAAGTTGTTAGTTACAAATGGGAAATGCATGTAAAATGAATGACTTAAGTGCAGAAATATCACCGGACACGTCGCCTTTTTTCATTTTTAATCAGCTCTTCTTGCAGCATTTTCTACTATAAAGATTATATACTCAATATTCAAATTTGCACATTTTCAGAACAACATTCACAATATTATTAAGGGTATTTTGCTCTTACTTCACGATATGGATACTGCATTATCACAGCGATAAAGGAGCAACACACTGTACAGCCCTTTTCACTCCAGTGCTGCTCCTTCTTCTGCCATTTTTAGCCTCGTTCTTCTTAAGCCCAACCTCCTTTTCTATTTTCTCCATCACTTTTCCTCACCATCCCCCCCGTCTCGACCCACCCCCGACCTTCTATACTGCTCCAACTTAATCTGAGCACCTTCCTCGGGGCTTTGTTTTGGAAAGCCATCGCGCTGCCCCGGGCTGAGTGATGTCATTTTGGGCCCAGGGCTGGGGGTTGGTCGGTCGGTGGGTCGGCCGGTCTGCTGTGGGATGGGGTCCTCCGAAGCTGCTCCGTTTGAAAGAAGCCCATTGTTCAACAGGTCTCGTATTTGGATTCAGCGTTGCCAAATGTTTTGCCTGTAAAAGAATGCAGGTGGTGAGAAGCGCGCCAGGGCTTGGTATGTTTCACTTTTCAAACTTCAACGTCGCTTACAATCGATCTTCAAGTCACGTGCGCCACACAGAAATATGTTCTTACGCTTACTCGTTGGATAAATTGTCTCTGTAGTTAGTTTATTATTACTATATATAAGCGCAACAAACATTTTTTATAACATGCGATATCTTTATAGGCCCACAACGATCTGGAAAATTCCAAACGTGAACTCATTGTAGCACAAAATCATCCAAATGTTCTGACCACTTAAATAATATTTCAGGAATTAGTACTGCAAGATTGGTTAACACAATAATTGACATCGCAAGAAAAGATTGCAGTAACATTAAGTTCTCCATTTGACAGAAATCGAAATGTAAACATGGCAGATTTTATTCACGATTTCCTTATTACGGCCTATTTTATTCTTGTTTTTTGGGCTCGTTTTATTCTCGTTTTTTATTTCGACACGTTACACAAGCAAACGAGCACATTCATGTACATTTTGTTTAAATTAGGGCTGCACGTTTCGGGAAAAAATATCTATTTGCGATTTTTCTGACAAGATTTGTGATTTATGTTTTAATAATAGCTTTCTGTACGTTCACATTGTAACGCAAATGGACAAAAAAAAGACCGAAACAGGCCCATGAACCGACTTTAACTGTATTCAGCAGTTTTAAACAGAATTAGACAGGATGTTTTGTTGTTTGTGGAGGAAATTATGGCACGTGAAAAAATTCCAGGCTTTGCGATTTGGTAATTGCGATTCAATTGCGAGTTTAAATTTACCGGTAACTGAACTTAATGCTTCAAAGAATATCGCTGATTAGACTAAAATGAATTTAATATTGTGTCATATTTTTGAGCCCTACTCGTCCCATATTTGCTTGACATTATACTTGACCAAGACCCCCCCCCCCCGCTGCATAGTTGCAAAGTGCTTTTACACATAAATGGCCGTGCGTCTTGTTTGCGTGAAGCTCGGTGGGAGTAGAAACACATTCCAAGTCCAGGTCGTGAAGTCCGGTTTCACGCAGATAAACTCTCACGGGCTCAAAGAAAAGCTAAAATGATTCCGTTTTTATTACGTTGCACATTTCTCACACATTTTCCGCTTTCTTTAGACGCTTATGAAGATATGACAGGAAATGAACGGGACAATATACTGAAATCCATAAAGATCTTCTGTGAATAAAGTGTAATGTTAACCAGATACACTTTTATTATTGCAAAGTTTTATTTATTTTTTTACCGTGGTTTCCAAGGCTTACTGTTTGTGTCACATCACAAGACAGAAATGCGTGAATATTTAACGACTGTGTACAGGGAAATTTGTACTGATTGAATGTATTTTTCCTAATACGGATCAAAATAGCTTCTTTGTGACCATCCACATAGCTTCTGAATATTATATATAATATTATTATTATAATAACGCTATATTGTCATTTAGTTGTGTCTTTGGACTTGAGATCAAACATTAAGGTTATGCAAACACAAGACACATTTGAAGAAACTAAAAACACAAAAAAACAAAACATCGCCCAAAGCCGTGTTCATAAATATATATATTAAAAAAAACAACAAGAAAACAAAAAAACGATCAAAAACTATGTATATAGATTATTTAGTCAATTGATTTTTCAACTCGCAAAACAATCGCAAGAACTAATAAGCAATTTTGACTTTTTTATGAAGCAAAATTAAGTAATTTCAATTAAATCATGTGCTTTTTTCTCAGTCTGTTTATGGCACATTCTTTTATCATTCACAAAGCTGGTCACATACTAAAGGAATGGTAATGTTACAGGGAATAAAAGAAAATGAAAGCTTTCCCTGTTGTTGTTGTTGTTGTTGTTGTTGTTGTTGTTGTTGTTGTTGTTGTTGGTCGTTGTGAATAAGCGGTAAATTGTGACGTCGTTCTCGCAATAATCTCAACATTTGATATCGTGACATCCCAAACCAACCGCGCTCTCGTCCATGTCCCACAGAGCGCTCTCCGCACCGGCCGATCCTGCAGGCCGGACTCCCGGCGAACACCACGGTCCACGTCGGAGAAGACGCGCGGTTTGTCTGTAAAGTCTACAGCGACGCTCAGCCGCACATCCAGTGGCTCAAACACATCACTCAGAACGGCAGTCGCTACGGTCCGGACGGTCACCCATACGTGCGCGTGCTCAAGGTAAAAACGCCTCAACTTTTCTCAGGACTTGCAGGTGTTTCAAGCTTCAAAGCGCTTCAAAAAGGATTAGGCTCTCACATTATCAGCTGAGGTATTTGAAATGTGCAAGTTATGTCCACACTAAGCTATAAGATTTGTTCATTTTCAGTTGGTGCTTTTCTGTTTGACAGTTCAAATCAAGTGAGAAGTTTGATTCTATAAAAATGGGTCACAAAAATACGTATTAGAGCATGTCACCGTCCAGGACTGATCCATGTTAGAAAAAAAAAACATCTGGACAATGTCTCAAAATCAAGACATTTTGAACTTCTCGAGCTCCTTAGATTGCAAACAACTTTCAGTGGGAATCTGAAAGGTCTTGATTTATGTATTTTTTCATTTCAGTTACTAGTGAAATTCAACATAGAACAAACAAAAGAAGAAACAGAACATGATCAGAGAAAGAAGGAAATAAAAATAAAATTAAAAAGACATTTAAATGAAGGCACAGATTGTTCAATGTAGAAGTCCCATTGTCCAGAGGACTTTTGAAACCTTTTCTATGATATTCAAAACTATTATACAAAAACTAAATGATGGTATACGGACTACTATATAAGTATTTACTATATAGTTGACAGTAAAAACTGATTGACTGATCAATGTTCGTTGATTCCTTGTTTTATTTCCTTGTTGGACTATTTTATTACTGCGGAAGGAAATGCTATAAATCTTTGTCAGTCGATACTTTGCACTGTCGTTGAAATGTTTTACTTCTATGTTTCTCACCCTGTTGATGTGGATACAGCTTTTCTGTAGATGGTGATTCTGGGCCTCTGTCTCTCCTCCAGCTCTTAACTCCTTGTTTGATGTATTTGGAGTATAAGTTAAATGTGTGTATGAACTTTCAGCGCTCTGGCATTAACAGCACAGACGTGGAGATTCTGACGCTCACCAACGTGACGGAGAAAGACGCTGGGGAGTATATCTGTAAAGTCTCCAATTATATAGGCGAGGCCAACCAGTCGGGCTGGCTCACGGTCATCCCAGGTAAAACCACCCAAACCCCCCATGCTTCCTCTGGTGTGGTGTCCTGGGCTTCACCCCTGCCCCGCTGTGCTGTGGTCCTCCTGATGGTGGTTGGTTGGTTGGTTGGTGGTGTCTTGGTGGGTCCTGGACTTTCCTCAAAAACTGGACCCTAATTTTGCAGCTTTTTCTATTGCGGACCCCGGTGAAGCCATGGAAGTACTGTTTAGCAGCACTTTCCATGTTGAAATGCATGTGTTGGTCTTTATCTGTGGTGGAAGAAGTACTCAATTATGTTACTTAAGTAAAAGTAGAGGTACTGGAGCAAGTATGCAAGTATACTTTAGTTAAAAAAATGTACAATGTAAAATGTACTTTAAGTGTCAAAAGTATTTCAAATAGATTGTGAGAACTGTTCAATGTGCTGATTTTTAGTCAGCAAAGGTCAAATTTGAATCCATTTCCATGTTTTTCCTGTGAATTGTATGTATATGTCAAAGTCAGAACTCAAAACCTTTTTGTAAAATTCCACCACGAACGTACACATAATAATACCTCAAACCATATTACTTTTCAGTCCAGTCCAAAGTAGAAAGTACAGCTACTGTAGTGGAGTAAAAGTAAAAAGTATCCAATGTAAATACTACTTAAGAAAAGCACAGAAACCTAAAACTTTGACTTAAGTACAACACTTTTACTTGTGTACTTTGCCACTTTCCACCACAGGTTTTCATATTTAAAGGTGATGGGGAACCTTTTAGGGTTTCACTTGGTCTCTTGTGTATATTTTTCAATGTTGTAGTAGAGGCATAGGCAGGAGAAATTAATGGACCCCACGAAATGAATTAAGAGTCCAAATATGATATTCATCATAGCCCGGCCACCCAAGAAGTTTCTAGTCAAAGTACAAGCTATTATTTAGTCTAGTTTGATCACTTGGGGCTATTCCGGGACAAAAATGGATAAACATATTATTAATCACACAAAAATAACATTGCACAAAGCTTATTGAAGTATCTTTGGTTCAACAGTATTAGCTTAGTGGTGAAAGGGACAGAATTCAAGACTCAAATATTTCAAAATACTTACACACCCTGCATCCATTAATTTTGCCTGTCCGTGTCTAGTATTTTGGGTCTTTTGTGTACTTCCTTCACACTTTGTAAACTTCAGCAGGCTGTGATTGGACCTCATCGATGGACACTCCCCAGACTTTTCTCATTTTATCTTTCTCGGTGTTTTGGGACTCATTTGTTTCTGTCTGTTCTTCCCTTTCTTCTTCCTCCTCCTCGTCTTCCCTTCTCCTCAGACGGCTGGTGTTAACACTACAGATAAGGAGATTGAGGTTCTCTACTTGCCCAATGTTACTTTTGAAGATGCTGGGGAGTATACATGCTTGGCGGGTAATTCTATCGGGATCTCCTATCAAACTGCTTGGTTGACGGTGCTTCCAGGTACATATTGCCTAAACGCCCATTTTCTTTCCACCATTTCACTTGAGCACATATTTATTTGTTTATGTAAAAGGCATAAAGTTAGTTCCCGCTGTCTTGCTCTATCCAAGCTCCATCTGGAATCTGTTACCATGTAAATATTTCAACTTATTCTCTACATTATCCTTTGGTTTAGACCTGGTTTAGTCCTCCTTTAGCCCCATTTTAGCTCATCAATGCTACTGGACGGACACATAATCCTAGTTGTGATCCATAATTTCACCTGGATTCCATGGCGCTGTTGAAAGCCCAGCGCAGATAAGAATGCCGTTTCCTAAGACTCCCAAAGCAGCTCGAGTGACTCCAGACTGCAGTCAGCAGCACAGACGGGGACTTGCGTTGTGCCTTATGTAATATTCCTCTTCCTCACTGCTCTGGGACTGTCGTTTCACGTCACATTTGAACTGTGCACGTTTCACTATTGCCCCATAACGAACTAAGACTTTTCCCCGCCCTTTTTCCTGGTGCTGATAATTGGCTACTTCTAAGATCTTTATTTCGTCTTGAAATAAAGGTAGAAAGTCATAGCTTAACACGTTTTGAAGTTGGCTTGACTTTCACAATTATCAGAGCCAAATATCTGAACTTATACCATAAAATGCTTGTTGTTTAATACGACTTTATATCCCTTTGCTGCACATCTGTTAGTTATTATGCTTATGTTGGCTTACATTCATAAAGCGTACCATTCGTGCAAGTTCACTTTAGGTAAAAAAGATGAGAGATGGCTGTCAAAAATGTAGGTTAAAGTAGTAAAACTGGATTTGAGATGATATTTTAAAGAACGATTGATGGTTAGCAGTTAGCTGCCTCAATCCAGCGACGTAAACCAAGGCTATAATTAAAACATATTAGCTTTATTTGACTGTAAACAAGCGCATATGAAGATCACATGGCAGGCTGGGAATCATGTATAATATTTATTGCCCCTTGGCACGGTCTAGCTGCCCGACTGGCGCCTGTGAGGCTGGGGTATCTGTGTTAGTCGTGTGGTTTTTGGACACAGTGAAACAAGGCAGAGGCTGCTTCACGCAGCTTCACCTCCAGCTGGCTCCGCACTGGCCGCTCAGCACAAGGGCCTGTGGTCTGGAGGCCGATGCATTATGGAACAGGCCGTTTTTGTCGAGCACACTTCAACTTCCCCAGAAGGAAGTTCAATAGGATATACAGTAATGGAGTCCTACTGCAGAGTGTGCTGTGGGTTCAGAGGGCAGTGACAGGGCCAGGATTTATAATGCGAACAATATGAAGTCAAGAACTCTGTCCAAAATCTTATTAAAACAGGGTTAATAATTGGTATTTGATATTCAGGACACCACTAAAGCCAAGGTTAAAGAATACACACACAAGAAGACATATTACACATTTTTTTGGGGGTGTTTCGTAACTATAACATACATATTTAGTTATTTTGTTTTGTTAATTGTAAACTGCAGTATTGTTTTAAAACAGCTAAAAGATAAATTCTGTCCCTCATGGTAGCATTTGACCGTAGCAAGCAGCAGATTTTTATTTACATATTTTTTATGTTTTGGAAATGGCTATGTGGAATTTTTTTAATCCAAAATGTATGACCCGGAGTCTACTAATAATTTAAAAAACATGTATATACATAGCATTGGGTGGGGATAGGGGGTAGGTGAAAACAGAAAATACAACGCTGAGTAAACTAATGGTAACATGGTTAAAAGCTCATAAATGTCAATTTGACATTTTATGTACAAAAAAATAGTTTAACAACTTAGTTTAAAGCCAAACTAAGTTGAAACAGATATTTTTCAATAAACAACTAAATATTGGCCAGATGGACTTCACAAACTGCTATAAACGAGGCAAACGTTGGCTACTGGTCCGTACCGTCATTGCCTTGCCACACCACCAACACAAGGTAAAAATGAAAAACAATATGGAGCACTATAACCTAAATGCTGAAGAAAATTCATCTCTCCACACTGTTTGCTTCCCTGAAAGTGGAATATGTTGTGGTATAGTTTAAAAAAGAAAAACACTCTCGTTCCCTTGGTCATGTCTGTTCCATAATACGTGGGCCTTTAGATTTGCCATAAACATAGATATATACACAGGCACTAGATGAGTCATGATTATGGATCTGTTTAGACTGGTCCATCCCACACAGGCCACGATAGAGTCAGAGTAAACATGCAGGTACGTTCAAAGACGAGTTACACTAAAATCTCTGTTTAGTTTACCTGACCAGTGATTACATTCAGCCATTTCTAGCACAAATTGCCAGTGCATCGCCAACCTGACAACCAGATGTGTGTAGAAAAGGGAGTTTATGGACCCTTTACTTGTTATTTCTCACTCTCTCTTCAAACTTTCTTATTCATTAGCGCCGACGGACAGGACAATAGGCCCGATTCCTCCCGACTACGTGGAGATTGCCATATACTGCGCGGGGGTCTTCCTGATCGCCTGCATGGTGGGCATCGTGGTGGTGTGTCGGATGAGGAACACAGCCAAGAAACCGGATTTCGGAGGGCAGCCGGCGGTCCACAAACTGAGCAAACAGATCCCCCTGCGCCGCCAGGTAACAGAAAGTAGATAAAGAGTTCGAACGGCATCTAACACCTCTAGAGGAGACAAACACATGAAAAACACAAGCAGATGTGTAGTAAACTTTCAATATTAGCCTGCTGTTGCAACAATTCTAAACAAAATGAAATATTTCAAACATACAGATGATTTAAAAACATGAAACTAGACCAACTTAACAAAAGTATTTTATAATCACCAGGTACATTTGATTTCATCTTAAAAGTTTTGCTCTAAACTTAATATTTAGCACTACCACTTTGATTTGAACATTGCGTATACCTTTCTTTTTTCGCATAATTTGTTGTGCTAAATTCGCATATTTGTTTTATCAACATATAGCCATACTTAAAAGAGCCAATATTTTAAACAAAGCCTTATTAATATCACAGAATATCACAAAAATATACTAAAAATAATTCAAGTTAGTCCAATAACCAAGTTATTTAAATTGAATTTAAATTATTTTTAATTTAATTTATGAAACCCAAAACAGTTTCGCCTCTGTGCACAACACACCTCCAGGTAAAGTTAAAGAGGTTTGAATTTCTGAGCAAGTTAGCACTGCTGCCCTGGAAGATTGTTGTCTATGTTTGAGCACTGCTTTTCCCTCAAGGGAAATTAAAATCTACACTCCAAAGGCACAAAAGTGTTGGATTGCTTTCTTTGGAGGGGCTGCAAAGAATCCCGGTGTCAAGGTAAGGTTAAAGATGGACGAGCGCCGAGATAACAGTGGGCGAAGAAATCACATTCCACCAGTCTAAATAATTGTTGTTTTTAGCTTCCCATTGGTGTTTACTGCCCTTGACTTACTTTCTTTAAAAGTTTAATGAGAATTGTTAATACCTATAAACTAAATCCAGTCTAATGAACCTCCTCTAGAAATGCCCAGGTTTTAAAGCATCAGTGAGCCTAGACTTTGGTGATCAGCCATTATTTCTTTTTTAGGTTTCGGCGGATTCGAGTGCATCTATGAACTCAAATACACCGTTAGTTCGAATAACAACAAGGAGAAGTTCTGCGCATGACGACCCCATACCGGAGTACGACCTGCCCGAAGACCCTCGCTGGGAGTTTTCCCGGGACAGGTAAACATGTTTTCTAAATGTATTGAATTATGTATGTTAGGGCGCAGCAGTGCAGAGTAAAGATGCACGGGGTATGCTAGCTGCTTGTGTCCGTGAATATGTTAAGGTTTTGCATCAAATGTTCCAGTATGAATGAATGAATTTAATTACAGATTTTTTTATTGCTCAGAAATGCCATGAAAAGATGCATTCTTACTATGATTGGCGTCGCCTTTCCACAGATCCGACCTGTAACTTGGCTTGTAGTGTCGCTTGCTTGTTGTCTCCATGAAGATCATTGCGTTTAATGCAATGCTGTGGAACATTCTTGTCAAATCAAATATCTGAACTGACACAGGCGGGTGGTGGACCATTGCAAAGACGATACTACTGATGCTGCTCAAAAAACAAACATTCAAAAACTAAATACTGATTTGAAGTATCAATACAAAAAAAAGAGACATGAATAGGACAGAATTTGACCTTATCAGAACCACAGGTAATTCAAGACCACATGGAAAAATTAAGAAAGTACTGTTATTCTGTGTAGAAAATTACATTTAAAACAAGAGAATGTATTATTATCATTGTGGGATCGAAATCAGTACAGAGTATTGCACCCTTTGCTTAGTATCTAAAGTGAGTTTGACGTTAATTGCTACTGCTGTAGAGTAAAGGCATTACCTATTTATTTTAGTAGACACAAGATCATTTGGCACACTTTTAAAGAGTCTTTTTCTCATGGAGTCAGATTAACCTTCAGTAAAAACTCATGTGATTTTAGATGAGCGCACTAATCTTTATACTTAGCACAGCAGACGCTCAGCAGACGCTCAGCAGCCCTTAGCAGCCCTTAGCAGCGCAGTGAACAAGAGCAAATCTAACACCTATTTACAACGGATAGAAGCTTTGCAAACGTGTAACATCATGTGAAATGTGCTGCTGGATTTCTCACTACACCCTGGTCCACAAAGCCAACCCTGTTGATCAAAATGACGTAATAATACAGTTGCAGACGCGCCCATATTAGTACGACAAAGAATGTGTCTGGTCTCATCTCTGTTACTTAACCATTTAAAACATTTGCGCTCTGCTAACATAGGCGGGCCGAATAATCGCTTACTACTACAGTGACGTTTGCGCCTGTTTATGCCTAAGTGTGTCCTGACTTGGCAACCGTACAACCTCCGCTCTCTCATCAACAAACTCCTCACACATGGTTAGGGACGGACGGTGCAGTGTTAATTAATGGTTTGAGCTTCTGCTGGCTTTTATCGGCGGCGCGTTTGGGCTCAGAGTGGTGTTCATACCAGAAGAATTCAAAGTGCTGAGGTTTCACTTAGTCAGAGCTGCAGCAGCCAACCGTGATCTGCAAGGCTGGATTTAATAAAACTGCAAAGGTTAGAGACGATTAAAGTGAGAGCTGGAGAGTGACTGTACTTCTACTGTTGCAAAGACCAAAACTTTTATTCTTAGAGTGCCTCTAAAGGGGTAGCACAATGTTTGGAATATTGGAATTAGCCGTAGTTTTATAGATAGTCATTGCAGTAGTTATAGTAGAGCTCAGTACAGTATTAGTACAAAGAGTAATAGTACTGAACATGGTAATTACTGGAATAGTAGTGATAGAGGTACTGTTTTGAATACAGTAGTAGTAGTAGTTGTTGTTGTAGTACCAGTGGTAGTAGTAATGCATAATAATAATAATAATAATAATAATAATAATAATAATAATAATAATAATAATAATAATAATAATAATAATAATAATAATAATAATAATAATAATAATAATAATAATACTACTACTACTAATAATGCATTTGATTTATATAATGTGTTTTTTTGGACACTCAAGACGTGATAAAAAAAAAGTAAAACTAAAGAACGACTTTATTTGACCAGGAAGTCCCAGGCCAAGGCAGACAATAACAACACCAAAGCAGGTTAATTCAGTTAAAGGTGCACAGTGTAACTTTTCTGGTTGTTCCCATTGACATTGACCATTATTGTTATATGACTGGACAAGCATATTACGCCACCAGGCCAGGTTACAGGTCAGATCTGCGTAGAGGCGAGCCTGCTCACAACAAGAATGCGTTATATTTTAGCAATAAAAACACCCGTAAATGAATAAATTAAAGTTGAATAAGGCTAATGTCACACTATAACATTCAGGTAAAATAAAGACAAGCTCCAAGAGAAAAGTTACACTGTGCACCTTTAAATCCAATTATAAAACGTCTAAAACATATGCATTCAGTAGTAGCGCCTTTTTTCAGTGGCAAATCAGTGACAAATCCTAACTATCAAAACAAAAGCCTGTCTTTTATTAAAACACTGACGTGAAATTATACCCTCACCACACCATAAGTTCTGATTAAATTCATTTCAGACGTGGTCATTTAGCCGTGAATATCAATCGGTTAAAGCTTTGTTTCACAGCGATGAAGCGACAGCCATTGGGGGGATGTTTAGTTTGAGCTAAAATGAATCTTGTGTCTTTGGGTCTTTATTCCCGGCCTGTCATCTCAGCGCTGGAGGGATCATGTTGGGCAAGCCGAACACAGAGGAATGCTAACGTTTGCGGTTTGTGCGAAAGGGAAAAATAACACTGATTATGTGTGGCTGGACCGACAGAATAGCTAGCATTGAGCGTGCCGAGTGGTGAGGACAGACGGGGGATTGTGTTACTACAGCCGGGCGCCGGGCGTAAGGCTCTAAGCATCACAGAACGCTGCTCCACTGTTTACATAGGCAGACCCGTGTGCATTTAAAGCCAGGACCAACACATGTCAGTCACAAGGAGGCAAAATACACTGACCAGAGTGCACTGCGGGTTCAGAGGTCAGAGGTGACAGGGCTATGATTAATCACGAGAGATGTGGCAAGAGGAAGTGGGATAAATCAGCCACTGTTACACTCCAGAATAACATACGAGCATATTTACAGCGGGTTTAACAAATGTAAAGGCCGGGCGTGTATTAGGGTTGTCATGACACTGAAATGGTTTTAAATAAAGCTCCTTTTAGTCAATAGAATGTCCTTTTCAACCCAAAGTCATAACAGTTTCTTTAACATGGTTTTATTATTTCGGTGTAATTCCTCAGTTGTCCAGGTTGGTTCCATCGCAAAAGAAAAATGTAATTCTGTCAACTGGACAAATATTTTGGAAACTCATCCACTCCAGTCCAATTCACAGTATTACATTTTCTTTTGTCTTATTTATAGCCCAGAAAAAGGCTCGACTTGGTCCTATTGGTACTATTTCGTCAGTAGGTGTTGAAATATTGTGTCTGTACTAGTTTTAGTCAATTAGTATTTTCTGATAACCCTAATTCATAGCAAAAACCATGTAAACAGTGTACTGTAGAGGTCAATTTTATAATTAAACTTATCTAACTTAACTTAACAGCTGAGCCCAGTTATTTGCCACAACACTTTACAATTGATAATAAAAAAAGGCATTTAAAAAAATCCATAGGGACAATACAGAGGCTTTATTGTAATTGTATTGTAAATCATTAAACCATACAGTCGCATAATGTCTGTATCAAGGTCTTTTACAATGACCCATAATGCATGTATCCCAGAGCATGCCAACATAGGGAAAACAATTTAAGAATGTGCATATGCTTTTGTAACTGCGCACAACCTTGGCACGGTCCGCAGCCACCGCACACATACCAACGCAGTGAAACAGAGAAGGCAATCTAGTAAAAAGAAAAAGCAAAACTCCAGGGCGGGGCAGACGTGGCATAGTGCCTAGTTTCAATCCCTCTCTAAATCTAACCTGTTTATTCTGCACTGTAATGAATGAATGCCCAGTCAGTTCAGGTCAGTGGCTTAAGCTTACGTCTCACTTTGTCTTTCTTGTCTTGTGTTTTGGATACAGGTTGACACTGGGCAAGCCCCTTGGTGAAGGCTGCTTTGGCCAAGTTGTAATGGCAGAGGCGCTTGGCATCGATAAGGACAAACCCAAGGAGGCCGTAACGGTGGCAGTCAAGATGCTGAAAGGTAAGATCATTTCCCCTGCCGCGACACAGTTACAACGGGGCTGAAATGGAAACGTCTGGCTTGTGCTGGGAGAGAGATATGGGCCCATTCATATACAGTCATGCAATCAGGACGGTGTCATCAGATCGCAGCCAGACAGAATAAAACAGTGTGGATGACCTACATTGCGCTTGAACATACAAATATAAGTTTGCATTTCAACCCGAGTGGTGTTATTTGAGATAACAGTCAGATATTTTGTAGTTCTTCTGTCCATGAAGCACAGCAAATCTTCTGTTGTAATTTACCGACCTGGAATATTTTTTACTGTCTTCTTGAGTACGTTATCTTAAATTACCGCATTTATCTAAGATTTGGAAAGTACACTATGTGCCCATGTTCACTACCTATTTTTGAACACACGATCCAAGATATCATTTACCTCTATTTAGGATTTAGTTTCATATGTAATTGTCCCAAAGTGAATGTAGTATTGTTAATTGTTTTTTACATATCAGAAGCATCAAGTCCAGTTTTACAGTAATTACAAAGATATATAATTCTCACAATAGAAACCTAACATGCCCCGTAGAATATGGGTAAAAATGTCACAATATTGAGCATTTGTCAAGGCAAATTCATTTTATTTCAGATGGCAATGCAAAGGCGTCCCTTCTCAAGTAAAGGACCGTTAACTCCTAAGAGGGCCTCAGGATTTCGCCATTTTTGCCCACACTATTTTAATGTTATAATCAACAAGATATTTTCTTACTCTTTTGTAATTAATACTTGTATGCTTGATGACTGTAGAGTTATTTGTAGAACCAGTGCAGCAGCTCTGTTTTTTAAAGGTGTATTACAATGTTTACGAGGTTGTTCAGACAATACAACAGAGAAACAGAGATAAAATGAATCATAAAGTCATATTTAAATAAGGTGTGATGTTCAGCCGGCTTCATGTGTCTGCACGGCTGAAAGACAAATTGAAATAGTGCCTGAAAAGGGGCCATAGACGACTCCATTATGACTTGTGGGCAACCCGAGTAGACTTTGCATGTGATTTATGCTGCGGTGTGTGGGGCGAGCAGAGGCTGAGGGGGCGGGGCTGTCATTATGATTGGTTATTGGTGCTTGCTGAGTGAGGGCAGGCAGATTGGGTGAGAGGTAAGAGTTTGGGGCGGTCACATACCTGACCCGAAGCTGCAGCTGGAGCCGGCTCGGCACAAAGAGGCGAGTCAGAGTGGCAGCAGCAGCGAGGGAAGGAGACGCAAGGAGGAGGGACGCACTCGGGCTGGACCTAGGCAGAGGAGAAAAAGTACTGCATTAGTCAAGTACTGCATTTTTCATACAAATACAACTAAATTCATGTCCGCTGTCAGAATATACAGAAATATTTAAAGATAGAAATGAAATAGACAATGCGATATCAACAAAATCAGATAATGTTCTCCCTCTTTTGCAGCTGAATCATCGATTATAACAAATCTATTACAGCAACTTTTCTGTTTCACTTTAACATCAGCAACTGCTACTAGAGCTACAACTATGCAAGCACGCAAAACTCGAACTTGAACTACTGAGTAAAAGAAAAGTTTAAAGTAGAAATGACAAACAAAGTAAATAGTGATTGGACGAGACAAGACCCGAGATTGGGTCTGCAAGAACGAGATAAGACAGGATTTAGACATAGTTTGAATTAAATAAATTGCGCTGTTCAGTTCACAATTCTGGCCTTATTTTTTTTTACATTTTTGCTGTCATTGTGGCACTGCTTTTTGGAACTACAATTTTTCGACAGATTTTGTCCAAATCAAATGGAAAAACACATGAAAAAAAAGCTCAATTTTCCACTCGTGTACACAATCTTGTGGAACGAGAACTTTTCCCATCCCTATAAGTACAAATGATCCAAGTTAAACCATATCTTCTACTCCTACAACTTCTTTCCAAACTTGGATTCGACTTTGCTACTGCATATACCCATAAAACCACTGTATCAAAGATGTAACTCTTTACCAGTGAATCTAGGTCAGCTGTGTGTTTGGACTCCTTCACCAGAGAAATTCATGGGATGCCATTTTGACTCCCTGAAAAGAACTTTGTGCCTAAAGATAGTGAATCTAGATTGAACATCTTTAATTCCTCCTGCTCCGCCCCTCGGTGCTGAAAGCTCTCCTCTGTAGTCTGTGTGAACGCGAAACTTTAGCCTGCATTGTCTGTCAACCGCACTTAATCAGGGGCACCTCCAAAACAAGGTGTTGTCTGACAAAGTGCTGTGTCCACCGGGTTAAAGGATCATCGGATTAGTTTGTTCTATGTTGTTGTTACTTGAAATATATTGTTTGTATTGTAGATGATGCAACAGAAAAGGACCTGTCCGACTTGGTATCAGAGATGGAGATGATGAAGATGATTGGGAAGCATAAGAACATTATCAATCTTCTAGGGGCCTGTACACAAGATGGTGAGACTTTTTTATCCAGTAGTAAATTGTTGTATTTGTGAAAAATCTGATTGTATAATGCATTTGTCAATCGATTCTACATTTACCAAGAATATGCTTAACAATTTCCCTAGTAATTTATAGTCTTCATTCTGGTTTAGGTGTTAAAGTTACTCATATTAGTGTGAAATAAAGTAGATTTTTGGTCTCAAAGCTATTTCCTTTTATTTGCTATTACTTTACAGCAAAGTGCTACCAAATACCCTAACTGTGTTGTGTCCGATGCAGGCCCTCTCTATGTGATAGTGGAGTACGCCTCTAAAGGAAACCTCAGAGAGTACCTCCGAGCCCGCCGGCCGCCCGGGATGGAGTACTCCTACGACATCGCCCGAGTCTCAGACGAACAGCTCACCTTCAAAGACCTCGTGTCCTGCACTTACCAGGTGGCCCGCGGCATGGAGTACCTCGCATCACAGAAAGTAAGAACGGGACCGACTACATGGTTATGTATTCAAATCAAATCATCTCCAGAAACTTCCTTTGCAGACAATTTCAATGTCAATGTGTTATTTTGGTTGGGGTTGTAGCTCATTCTGGAAAGTATGAGATTAAGTGTAGTACAAGAGACCATGACAACTGCAGGACTGACAAAGCACCTTTAATTTCAGTCAGCAATTGTACACTTATTAACCTGTGACTGCTGCATCAAGGCTGAATCTGCCGAGCTGAAAAGTGACTTATTAAAGGGAAATTGTATTCTGATATTAAAGGCCATTGTGAGTATCAGGATAAGTGTTGGTTGTATCGTGAGGTACAGGGCAATACCCAACCCTAATTAGTAAGATAGAAACATTTTAGAATAATCTTGCACATTTTCAACACCTGTAACTTTAAATAACTCACTTCAACAATCTATTTGCACTGTTAGTTTTGCACTGCTCTAGTTTCATTCTAACACCTTTTGAATGCATGCCTTTTATTATATCATAGTTTATTTTTCACTATTATAATTCATGGCTTTATGTTGCATCAGTGATACGTTCCCCTGGGTGTGCTCTTTATAAGTATGGTTTCTTTTGTTTATTCTTACTTTAGTTACTTATGTTATTCTACGCATGTAGTTGTCCACTCTGTATCTCCATTTTGATCTCGCATTAGAAAACATAATCCAAACCCCCTGACCATCCTTGTCATTGTTCCCCATTGGCCCACAAAAGCCCCTCTGTGTGGCGGTGGCATTAGGAGGTTTTCACAATAGGGGGTGCAGCCACGTTGTCTATTCTATCTGGCTTTAGGAATGTGACAATGTGAACACGCAACACAAACACACTCGCCCACACTTACTGTATGTTAAAAGTATGCAGAGAATTTCTACCTATCTCAACACGTTAGCCAGTGAAGTCATGGTAACGTCAGGTCGATGAGTGGACAGGTGATGCTGAGTTGGTGGCTCGCATCAAAAACACATTTTTGCTGGAACGCACAGCTGTTTGGAAGCGTGATTTATATCTGTATGAAGTCAAACAATGTACAACAGCATTGTAACGTTTTACCCTCTTGTTTCTCCTCCCTTTAGTGTATACACAGAGACTTGGCGGCCAGGAATGTTCTCGTCACAGAAAGCAATGTCATGAAGATTGCAGACTTTGGCTTGGCCCGAGATGTTCACAATATCGACTACTATAAAAAGACAACAAATGTAAGTGCTCAACACAAATGAGACTAAATGAATGAAAATAATTAAAGGGGCACTATGTACATTTTCTGGTGGAGAATCTGTCACATGCATGACAATGTTCCTGCTTTATCTAAAATGTTCCACAGTCTAGCATAAACATTTTGTCTTTCGTTTATTGAATTACACCCGTTTTTATTGCCAAAATAGAGCACAATTATTTATTAGTAGAGCACAATTCGTAAAGTAAAGAAGAGTAAAGTAAAGTTATTCAAAGTGCTTCACATAACCAAAATAATAGTAATTGAAATCACAATACAGGCTGGCTAAGTTTTATGCCATTTTGTAGAGAATTCGAGTCAAAACAATAACTGCTCCATGGAGAAAATAAGGTTTGGGACCATTCACCTAAAATCTTACTTAGTGCCCATTTAAAGCAGATTTGTACAGATTTGCTTGCAATTCTTCCAACTTGCAGAGCCTGACAGCCAAAAGAAGGGTGAATATTTGACTCAAATATGTGTAAATGTTTTTCTTAAGTTATTTTAATGGTACTGTTGTTTGTTGTAACTGTTTAAACATCGCTGCCTCTTGGCCAGTGCTCCCTTGTTAAAGAAGTTTTTAATCTCAATTGGACTCTCCCGGTTGAATAAAGGTTAAGTAAATAAATACAAAATATTAAGCATGTAATTGTCCAATAGATTGGACATTTAATTAATGAATTAACAGGTCAAAATATAAAATGAATGCATCTCTACTGACAATGATCGGCTATTCATTTCTATTCAAATACATAGGTAATCACAATTGATCAACAACACGTAAACAGAATATGTTAAGAGTCCTCATTCAGGTAAGAAATTAAAGTTAAAAAAAATAAACAAATAATTTCAACGTATGGACAAAGGTTATGTCATTTCTAAAATGCAGCAGAAGATACATGTTGCTCTTAAACAATTGTTAAAATGGCATCATTCTTTGTCCAATGCACTCAGTTCCCTCTGCTCTCCATCTTGGCTGAACTTTTGGCAGAAACTTCAAGTTCCCATGAAGCCTTGTGAATGTAGATTGTTGATCCCTCACTCTCTTGTTCCTTCAGCTTCATCACCACTTATACAATTAGCTAAAAAGACCAAGAGCTAGGGGAGCGAGAGGGCGAGCAGCTAAACATAATTGACGTTTCCAAAGTGGCCCAGGAGTGGCGTCTTTCGTTCCCACAGCGGAGCAAAGCAAGGCAAATCTGCATTGGTTGCGCATCCTCATTTGGTATGCATGGTTGCCCCCCGAAGCATGCACGATCACGCTGAGAACAACAACACGGGAAACAATAGAGTGTGATGCTGATGGAGCTGATGATTACGACAATAACAGTGATCTGACGCTGAAACAAATTCACACAGAGGAGCTTTTGTTGGCCTGTCTTTGTCCGCTCACGACAAGGAAATACTACACAATTATTCTCATGTGATGAATAGCGTGCCATAATTCCAGATAATTTCATATTATTAAGTTTTGGTGAAATAGATCAAGTCGTAAGAGTGAAGATATCAATTTTGAAGCACAAATAAACTGTAGTGTGCTATGTAGGTTCATTTAGTGTAATAGAACACGAGGGCACTAGATTGATTTGAGTGACTCATTTTAAAGTAGTAAGTAACCTGTGCTCTTGTATACTTTTGCACTAAAACGTCTGTTTGTACTACCTTTAAAGGGGCACTATGCAACTTTTCTGGTAGATTGTCTTTATGGAGAATCTGCTCATTATTTGCTCTAAAATAAAGGACTTTCATTTGCATCAGATTCTAAACCCTCATCCACACACCACAACACTGAAGGTTCTTTTAACTTGTACATTTTTATTTTTATTTCCAGACCCAGCGCTCACAAGTATTTTTTCTGGTTTTTCTGTGTTATTTCTTTTTCCTGGAATGTTCCACAGTTTGGCATTAAACGTATCCATCTCGCATTTATTCTATTGGTTAACACACCCAAAACAAAACTTGCATTTTGTGAGCCTGTAACTGGCGCCATCACCTGCTTGTTTCCATGGAGAAAAACGTACATACAGTAGCTTCTCTTTAAATGCCAACGTTTAGTTGACTTCTGCTTAAGCACGCACTTATGTAACATTTATATGAATAGTTGCCTCACAGCTAAATCAGATAAATAATAAAGTTTGATAAGGAGTTACTGCAACAAAAACACCTTAAGAAAATATTACAAAAATCCTCTTGTATGATATCAAATCGTGCCTTAAGTGATTCACACGGGCACTTATTCGGCTGCTAAAACTTTTTTTTTTTTTTTTTTAACAACATGCTCGCTGATAAGATTAACAGCATCCATTAAACTACTATTCTGATACTGACCAAGGTCGTTTTGTCTGTCGTGTTTAGCGTCTCGACTGCAGCAAGCGCAGATAAACCCTGCTTTATCTATGACCTGTTTATCTGCTGTGTGGCTTTAACAATGTAAATGTTCCTTTGGGAAATCCTACAGATTCAACAGGGCCTTTTCCCCAAACAACTCTCACTTATCGGGCTTTGAAGACGTAATGAGACCATAACCGGATTTAAACAAGCTGATTGTTGCAGAAAAAAAGAGTCTTGTTGTGTTTCTGGTAGATCAGATTTGACCTTTCCCCTCTTTGCGTCCGCAGGGTCGTCTGCCAGTAAAATGGATGGCTCCTGAAGCACTTTTTGACCGCGTCTACACACACCAGAGTGACGTGTAAGTATCTTCAATTTATTTTTCAATCTAAAATGTGTCCAATATTGATTGAATCTGTGTGAACAAGCATAATGCACCAACAGCCAATATGAATGTATACATTTGGGCAGAACTTATATGAACATTCAGGTCTACTTAAACTGATTATATAGTATATGCATCACAATAAATACTACAATATGTTTATAAACAGACACAATTTGTATCTCCATAACAATATTCTAACAGTGCATCAGTAATGTGCGTGTAAACATTGATCAGAAATGGGCAGAAATGTCACTTCATACCCTTGGTTGGGAGATTACACTAGACGCTTTTGTTCATTTTATTTCTAATCTTATTTAGCGGCCATTTTTAATAGTCAGAGTATTCAATACTTATTTTGCGTATCTCCAGCATGACAATTGCTGTATTATCAATATTTTGATAGACCGCACACTTTAGTACCGGTAAATATATTATATTTTTCTTTATACAAGTAAAACGTGTTTGTGTGGCTTTGAGAAGAATTCTGAAGTACATTTAAACTAGTCAAAGATTCCCAAGATCCATTACATTATGGTGTCTAAGCAATTCAAGATATATTTTATGTCTTTGGTTAACTAGAGAGACTTGTTTTCGAGGTGTTTTGGTGTTGTGTTGGCGAGCGCAGGTCGGGGGGTGGCGAGTTACAAAGACCCCGGACGGTCTGCAGCAAAAGTGAGGATTTCACGCTAGACTTGTAGCCAATGCCGTGTTACTAATCTGAGCGGCTTCAAAGGCCCCTGGAAGGAGTAAGAGTTCGGCAACACCTCCTCCTCACTGACTAACCGCTGCATCCTGGAACCCGGCTCGGAAGTCTCCCCTTCTCTTTGCCACCATGGATGTTTGAAAGCATAACAAAGCTTTGGCCCTCCGGTGCGGATAGGCCTCATCCTTCTCTTTTACCCCCTACAAGCCCCTCTGCACTCTTCGCCGAAATTCAGTAATACTTTGAACATGTGGCGCTGCGTATTGTCAAACCAATCCCAGATCAAAACAGAACCCCCCCCTCCCCCCTTGTTTCGGTGTCTTTCTTCCTGGAGTACGTGGATTGCTGAGCCGTCTCTGTCTATCTTTTTACCCTCTTACTCTAAAAACAGAACAAAGGCCACTCGTTTTTAGTGGTTGAGTCTCATGCGCTTTGACAGCGTTGTTTGAAGTTGGTGCTGCAGACACTGGCGGTAGAAAGTGTATGTGGCAATTAGATAAATGCCTCGCACGCTGACCCCTGGGAAAGTAGCTTCGGTGCGTGAGTGACTCATACAGCAGCAGTAGCAGAGTAAACAGATTTCATACTGCGAGGCACTCGGAAAGGCACGATTTCTACCCTGGCCACAAAGGAGTGTCTACATGTGCGTGTTTGGGCATACATAATGGAACACTTATGATGCCCTTTGCCTCAGTCGTAATCAATAACTTGAGTAGAGCGTCGTGCAGCAACCACACTTCTGTCGGCTAATTTCATCACTCACTTTTAGTAATTGGCTCCTCTTACCATAACGTATCAATGGACGAGAAAAAGGTGTTAGGGAAGTAGGTTGTATCCTCCAAGCGTCGCAGCGGTGCAAGCGATCCATACATGACATCAGATTAAATGAATACATGAATTCCAATGCAGGTCAGTTTGACAAATATGCTCGAGGGCTTTCTGGTAAGCTTTCTGATGATGGTTCAGACTGGAAGTGGGCAGTGCAGCAACACAATGAAATTATACCACACCGTAAAAGCCATGCGCGTGTATTGACATTGTTCTGATGTTTATATTCATGTAGCTTTTAATCAATGCAAACCAGAAAATTAGGTCGCCTCGTCCCATCGATCTACCTGAGCTTACAGTGTCTTTAGCCAGGTTCACGGCATAAAGGGGTGGAGTCTTTAAGTCGATTAGCCGATCGATGGAGTCTTGAGTTGACTAACAAATTGTTTTATTGGCATTCTAAAGCTTTGTATGGACAAGAGCAGAAAAAAGGAGGCTTGGAGTGAGTTTATTTGAGTTTATTTGGGTCAGAGCGCACTTTGGGTCAGATATGTGGTCTGTTCATCAAACCACTTGATAGTTTTGAGAGTTTTCACCCTTAGTCCGGTTGGGGTTTCTTTAGTCGAATGGAGGGTCATTCAATGTGACCCAGAACATGTCAGTATGTGCGCTTGTTTGCTGTGTCAGGGTTGGATGCAGTTGAACACAAATGTCCACCGAGGAACAAGTTGACAGGCGCTAATTTGGGACGGAAAGGAGAGCCAAGTGTGTCAACAAAAGATACTACTCCAAGATAGGGAACAGGGAACAAATCTGCTTGTGTCAACAGATGGAAGAACTGATAAAAACTGGTTCTCGATGGCAACGTGCCTATTTCAGGGTGTGGCGTACAGTGTATACATTTCCTCGTAGGTTATAATACGGGCTTTGTGTGCAAGTGCAAAGAGATATAAAACCACAAGGAAGTAGTTTAAAGCCATCTTCGGACTTGTGTTTCAGCTGGGTGGTCTGCTGTTTGTTTTGGTGTGGTGAGAGCGGACAATGTCAGTCTGTGTGAGTGTCCAGAGAGGCAACAAAAGACAGCATTGACCCCAGGGCCAAAGTGAGTGGGTCCGTGCCACAAGCCACCCAACTGCAGAAAGAAGCCATTGACACCACTGCGGCGACATTGTTGAGCACTAGAGGCTGGGGCGGCTAATGCAAACGATCGTGTGGTTCAAAGATAAACTATGCTTTTTATTCCAATGCTTTTTTATTTAGAATTGCCACAAGCCATTCAATTATTTTTCTTTTCTCTTCAAAACGTTGCTCATATATATTGGAATATGCATTTTAAACAAGCGGGTCTAATTTACATCAAAAGTCACTATATAATTAGATTGAGAAATTCCAAACAGCACCAAAAAACTAGGAAATAACACAACTTTACTACAAAATAATTGATGATATTTCTTCTATTTTGTTGCCAATTTTATGGTCCATTCACATTTAATGCAATTCTTGAACCTCAACTAAGACATTTACAGACACATTGTAGCAGAGGCTTTGCTAAAATATTGCCTGAATATAATTTTTGAGATAAAGCAATATTAATTTTTGCCAATATACCTAAAAACGTATAAAACATTTTAGGTCCGTATCCAGTTTTAATTGTTGAACTTATAAATGATGTTTCTTTTTGTCATCTCCCCAGCTGGTCGTTTGGGGTGCTGATGTGGGAGATCTTCACCCTTGGAGGTTCCCCTTACCCTGGCATCCCCGTCGAAGAGCTCTTCAAGTTACTAAAGGAGGGGCATCGCATGGACAAGCCCGGCAACTGCACCAACGAGCTGTAAGTTTGCTCTTTAAACCATTCCACATAATGCCTTTTGTACTTATATATGTAAATATGTCATTGACTATTATGAATGCAAGTATTTACAATTGAGTCTATGGAGTTGATATAATTTAGACATAGTTTTCACCCACTTTGTCATGGTTTAGTCATGGTTTAAGTCAAATTCATTCAACTTCTAAACTTTGTGTAATTGTAAATGTTTTAAATGACTAAATGTACATGATCGGGTGACTTTAATTGTCAATAAATAAATAAAAACCACAGAACACGACTAGATAGCAAAAATAAAAATAAAAGGAACCCAAGTAGCACCGAACATTCAAAGAAACAAAATCAGTCAAAATAAGAGTTCCAAAGTCTGACAAATGTGTCCATTTCCTAATTAAGCCTGAATGTGATTTATTTTTTGAGACAGATACTTTCATCAAGGTTCTGCAGAATGGATATCCACTTCTATGTCTGATTGTTTGATAATGTTTCACGTTATTGTCATTAATGTACTGATGCCAGACTTGAAAACTGCTGCATAACCTACCTACGTACGGGTATAAAAAAAGTAAACTGAACTGAACAGAACTCAGTCCTGGAAGGCCAAATATTTTGTGAGCTTGTACTTGGCATGACAAATAATAACAAAATAAAGCAACATAATGCTTGGTGAAGTTTAAAGTTTTGCCTATCAAACACCACATGTTCTGTAATTGTGAACAGACAGAATTTCTTTTGCCTAACTCACTTGTCACTGTTTCCTAAAGGTACATGATGATGAAAGACTGCTGGCATGCGATCTCGTCCCAGAGACCCACCTTCAAGCAGCTTGTTGAGGATCTGGATCGGATATTGACCTTAAACGCCAACGAGGTGGGCACAACCCCTCACTTTTCTGCATGCTTGCTGAAAAAGAGCTGTATAAAGTTTAGTTTTCCATCTTGAAACCATTCAGGGTGGTCGGTCGAGCTATAATTTCCAGGCAAATCGAGTACCGACATTTCAAAACATTAAAAATGAATAAGCTACATTCTTATGCAGAGCATGTTCACAGTCCAATCTAAATGGAGTGAGTGCCAGTGCGTGGAGCCTGCTACACAATATTGATGATCGTTTTAGGAGCACGAGTTGCCAACGAAAGGTACCAATATCGACCTAAACACGGCCTAACAATTTGATCCAGTGTGGCGGCTGTGGCCAATTAAAATTGCCAAATCATCACCGCAATGATTCCTCTTCTATAATGGCTATGCTTTTCCATCCCGTCCTGTCTAGTGTGATATCCGCAAAAAGACCTGAAATGAGGCTGTCTATGTGGAAAGCTGTCAAGACAAGTCTGTTTTGGAAAAGGGAACTTTGTGAATTTTTGCCAAAAAAGCCCAACTCGGAGTTTGAACTTTTGAAATGTAATAAAGCAGCATTTTTTCCTCCCTCCTCCCTCCTCCCTTGAGCGTCTCTGCCCCAAACCGCTGGCAGATGTGGAGGTCCTCAGTAATGCGAGCCTGTTCTTGTTGAGCTGGGAAAATAGAAGCCAGTGCTCATTTTCTATAAAACGCCAAAAACTTTTTCAAAACTTGCACTAATAACACCCATGAAAGAACAGAAGGAGAGAGGGTGCCTGACACGAAAGCCATCACGGCAAACTCAAAGATTAATGTCAGGATTTGGGGATTGTTCGTCTTTCTTCATCATCATTTTTGTGGGACGTTTGGAGCTGCCAGTTGTCAGAGATGTCAGATTGCTGTGTTTGGATTGATCTTTAGAGGAATGACGCCACATTTGAATGATACTCGATAAGTCACTATTCTTTGTTGTTCTAGTACACATGGAATTATTTTCACAAAACAGGTTTTTATTTCACAAGAATTTTGATTGAAGGCTTGAAAAAACGTGGCAAAAAACATCAAGTGCACAGCCTAACTTTCCTGGAGCTTATCTCCAGGAAAATAAATAAAGTTATTGCTTTACCTGAAATGTTCCAGAATGCATAAACCTGATCTTTCTAGCATTTATTCAAAGACGTGTGTTTTTATGGCACAAAAATAGCTGTGGGGTTGCCTCTGGTCTCATTATCAGCACGTACGTACAAAAATGTTTCTTACACGACGTTCCACATTAAGTTTAGATCTATAAAAAGACAATTTTATATAGACATGTGTGGTCTGGTCCACAAACCCTGAACCCTGCCTGTCGGGGCTTTCAGAGAAGAGAGGTTTGTGTTTTGGCGTACAGCTTCGGTAAGAATTTATAAATGAGACCCCTGACCTATAAGTTGGCCCTCCACAAGAAAAGTGAACCTTTTGCTCTAATCTAAACTGCACAGTGATGGATGAACAGTAGACGAACATTAAAATCGGCTCTAAGCTTTTTCCAAAATCTTTCACGAGGCCGTGTTGGACCATGTCTCTGTCCAGACATCAATTCTTTGCCTATTATTCCAGCAAATATTTTTATACAGTATCAAGTTTGAGGTTATTTTCTCTGCGTTGTTTCATCAATCCTTCCAGGGTGATGTGGTTTGGATAAATATAATAATGGAGGTGATACGTCTCTCTGCTGTTCTCAGGCTTTTTTGGAAAATCCCTGTCTGTGTTGACTTGGTTTCATTGCACTTTGTTAGCTCTCTTATGCCCCTGATATTCTTTCATTAGAGTCCTTCCTATAGGTCACTTCCTATAGCCCTTTATTCATTTAGTCGATTGATCGGTTGATGGCATCTTTGTCGACTAATTAGTATTTTATTACGATTATTAAGATTTATAGGAACAACAACAGAAAGGAGAAAGCATAGAGTGAGTTACCTGGACAGTTAAACCTGTCTTTTCACTTATAAGATGCTGTTTACTAGTAACTTCTTTCAATGCAAAGTTGTTTTTGTGCAAGATCATAACGATTTTAAGAGCTTTTGTCAGTGCCACGCCCCCTTTTATATGAATAATCATGCACAAAGCAAGTCTTTAGTCAATGAACCGTTTATTTGGTCAACTACAACCCTAGAAATCTGAAATGTTAGCAGTTATAACCAGTTCACATTGTGCCGTTTGCGTCTTTGAGCAAAGTGTGTAAACCTTTGTAAAATTAGCTCCACATAGGATCAACTAATGGGCATCAACTGTTTCTGAATCTGGGCCAGACCAAATGCCCTTCACTTTAATACATATATCATTCAAAAACAGGGCAGTAACTTGTTTTATGAGTTATTTATGATTAATAAAGACTCGGAACAAAACTAATATTTCCGACACTTTACTTTCACTTCTGCATCTACGCGCTACTTATAACCTAACCATGTGTCTTCTGTTGTTGTTCTAGGAGTACCTGGATCTGTGCACCCCGACAGAGCAGTATTCCCCCAGTTTCCCGGACACGCGCAGCTCGTGTTCCTCCGGTGATGACTCTGTGTTTTCTCACGACCCATTACCGGACGAGCCCTGCCTACCCAAATACCAGCACATCAACGGGAACGTCCAAACATGAGCGCTCGCCTTAACAAAAAAAGACTTCAAAACTGCCCCAACAAAACCAACTTCTTCGAGACACTTCCTCCAATAGCCTGGTTCTCCAATTACACCTCTGCGGTCCCAGTGGACTCATGGACCTAGACGGGACGAGGTCAAAAGTGCTCTTAAATTATGGAGTTTGCAGAAAGACTGAACGGACTAAAGCTTCTCGCAAAATTCTTCAACTTCTACGTTACAAGTTCTCAAGTTTTAAGGAGTGTTTCGTGTCTTTAACATTGCCCTTAAATGTTCGACGAACCTCACAGGCTGCCATTCCAAGACAGATATTTTTGCCCTTGGAGGAATGTATGTATGGACCAATGTGAACTTGAAAAAAAAAATGGACTAGATTAAGCATAGGAAAACGGACTAAACGAAAGCTTCAACTAACAAACCAGAGGAATAGGAGATATGTTTATTTTGTAATATTGATGCATTTCTTTTTACATTCTTTATATGAACCCTTCCAATTATTCTGGAGAAAAAAACAAATCAGTATAATGTATAGTGCTGGGTATATTTGTAAATATATTCAAATATGTAAAAATATATATTATATATTTACATGAATTATTTTTTTGTATGGACTCCAAAATAACCACAACCCTCACCAACCATGGTACGCTAATGGATGTGTCCTATATTTCTGTTTCATGCACACATGCACTCAAAACATAGACAGTAAAAATGGTGACTAAGAAACTATGGGGCCTTTAAGTAAATGTACAGTGGGAGTGTGGAAGTTGGTGTGGAAGTCCATGCCATATTTAAAATGTTTGTAAAAGTGTCACAAATACAGGTACTTATGTATAGCTCGTGATGCTTATGGTACTACCTAAAGAACATATAGCATTTATAAGATTTAGCTGATGGTTTAGCTAAATCTAAGGTATGCTCTTCAATATTCTTTAAAACTGTAATTCTCAACTCGTTATGAGGAGATTGAATGTAATTTCAAAGTTCAGTAACAATTAAAATACAAGTGCCATATACCATTATATATATATATATATATATATATATATATATATATATATATATATAATATATATATATATATATATATATATATATATATAATACTATTATTACCAGTTGAGAGCCACAGTTTTAGGTGTAATAATGAAGCGAGTAGCACGTTGTTGCAGTTTGTCTCCGATGTTGGGAAATTAGCTGCTAAATTAAAAGAAAAAAAAAAAAAGATAAATTAGCAACAAATAAACCTCCAAAAGTGAAGTGGTGAATGTATATAGATTTACAATGTTTATATTTTTGAATGGGAGCCTATTGGAGCCAATCTTCACTTTTACACCTTCGTAGTCTCTTGGTCCATTATAATTTCTACTGTCTATGGCCACACATATCTGTTTAACTCTCTCTCAGTAACACAGTGGAGTATTGGCTTTTCAGGGACTGAGGTAGCACGTTAATTTATTGACTTATGTTGTTTTTAAATAAATATGAAAAAATTGAAAAAAACAAAAGATTATGAAAGAGTATGGCATTAATAATGGTTGTAATACAGAAATAATCCATGAAATTTTATGGTAATTTAAAATGATCTTTCTGCTTTAACAGAAAAGCTATTTTTAGTTGGTTTGAAAGATCCAGGTTTTTTGCAATTTTTATATATGAATGTGAATTTTAAGTTAAAATTTTACAAACTGTACATTTTATAGTCAGCTAATCCCTTTTGTATGTAGATGTTGATACCGTTTCTATCCAGACGTCTTTGCTAACTTTAGGAAAAGAGTCAGATTTCTGGATATTTATATACAGTTTGGAAATGAACAGCAATTTGGTCACTTCTAGCTCTTCTTGTAGACTCAAAATTTTACTTGACAGAATTGAAAGCTGAAAACAAAGTATTAAATCATTGAAATGTTGTTTTTTACTGGACCAAGGTTAAAATGTTTTGGTTTTTGCAAGTGTTCATGCCACATGCAAATAAAATAATGGAAAAATACTTCATTGTGAATGTCTCTTTGACCAATTGTTAACCACATGTGTTTTTAGCTACAGTATGTTATTTTTCAACTCTAGTCCCATTCCTTTCTCATAAACGTGATCTGGGTGGAGATTTTTCAGCTGTCAGAGCTGTTAAGAAAGCCTAATATGCTTGTACCACAATTCTTTACTTACTTTGAAAAGAGTGGGATTCTTCACTACTTCAGACTAATATATAGAACAGGTCCACTGGGAGTGTGGAATAATATATATTTTAATATTATGTTGAGGGTGCGACCGTACTATAATATTTTTCCTATCTTATTCTTGGAGACTGGAGGCTTATCAAGGACGGGATAACGTGGACTGTTACCTAATAAAAGCAGCAAGCATCAGATTATTCAGAAAATAACATATACAATATCATAGTCCTGGGGTCATGACCTTGTTCTGGTACACAAGGTCCTAACAGCTCAAATATGCGATTGATTTATCTATTACTCTTTATTTAAACAGGTAAGAATCCATTGAGATCGAGACCTCTTAATCAAGGGTGACCTGGGATAAACTGCAAAATTTGAAACCTTTACATTTCATTTAAAAAAATAACCAAGTATCATGTACAAAAGATTAAAAAGAGAACAGCATTTAGAAGCGCTAACAATTTTGACAGGATTTACGTTCTTTGTTTTTTTAAATGGAGTGAAAACCCCCCAGTGACACTTCAGTTCAGACTGGAGAGAGTTCCAAGCTGTGGGAGCAGCATATAAATAGGCTTGCTTTCTCCAGTCAATCCGAACCCGAGGGAAAGACAAGCAATAAATGTCACGTGAGCGCAAGGCATTGTGACCATCTCTCTGCACAAGAGCACACAGTACGTCAGCGGATGGCCACAAGCAGACTTATAGATCAGAGTCAACCAATGAGTGAACCTCCGAGTCCTCAGCCCTGACAAAGTTCACAGTGATCCATTTGTTGGACCTCCTTTGGGTAATTTCTTAGTAAAAACGACTGTAATGATATTTAGACCTTGTTTAAAGTTATTTTCTCCACTGCATTTGATACATCCTTCAATGGCGCTGAAGCCAGCTGTCAAGAGCAGTGTGGGACCCATCGACAGATTCTAGGCTTGATCAGGTCTACTGCACCTTGTGCATGTTTTGGAGCCCAAAGAAAACCCACCCAGACACAGGGAGAAACAGAAGGGCCTGAGTGGTCCAGGAGTTGACCCAGCCTTCTTGCCGTGAGGTGAGGGTGTTAGCCCCAGCCCTAGTTTAGACCTGAAATAATCCTATAGACCTGGTTTGGGAGCCAAATATTTTTTTTACATGGTACTTGGTATGACAAGAAACAGTGATTTACGACAGCATTAATTAACATGCTACAAAATTAAGCATTTTGGTTCAAAAAGACCACCATGAACTACAACATGACTTCCAGGTTTATCTTCCAGGTCCTCCTCTGTGGTTGCACATGGCATCTGATCATTTGCACCAGCCAAAAAAAGATCTCAAATGACAGCAGCATCAGATTAGCAAATGAAACAATTAGAAAATAAATAAGAGCATTTGAGAAGCAGAGTTAAAGATTGCAGTGTGTCTCGTTCATTATCCTGGCTCTCGCTGGATGCATGTCAATTTGCGTCTGATTCTGACTGCTGGCTGCCAGACTAAAATGGTCTGATTGATTCACCAGTCTGTTATCAGTATAGATTTAATCCAGCAGAGTAAGCACATGGTTGAAGAGTGAGTTATTAGTAAGTAGATGAAAGTCGATCTAATGCAGAGTGGCACTGGAGTGGCAGCCATGGATGTGGTCTCACCAACCAAAAACATGTCAAGCTCAACTGCAGCCATCAAACATTGAATTTTAATGTAGTCGCGGTTCAGGCAAGGCAAGTTTATTTATAGAGCTCAAATACATCCAAGGGCTTTACAGAACAAACGTGTGCATTCAAATCACAACACAAACAAAGATACAAAAATAAAATGAAGTATGGAAATAATTGTCAACTAATTTAGTGATAAATTATCTGGTCAATGCACAAATGCACGCTGAGAGATGTGGTTTTATGACTCAGATAGACCATCAGTTATCAAAATTCTGTGTTTTGGATGGAAACCCTATGCTTACGGGTCTTTTGCAATCCAACCAACTAATCAATGAATGAAAGAAAAATCGCTTGGTGAATCAATTAGTAAAATAAGCATTTGTTGCTGCCCTAAATAAGAACAAAACAAAAACATAAATAGCAGTAAAGAAGAGAAGAAAATAATTTCAGTCGGATTTTATCATTGTCAGAGTAGAGGCCTGTCTCACATCTTCAGGAGACTATTCCATATTTTAGCTGCATAAAAGGTTGATTCTCCATGTTTAGTCCTGACTCAGCAGGAGGTCCTCAGAGTCTGAAATGGTAAATGTGTTCTTAGATTGGTACACAAAAATAAAAGGAGGTACACAATGGCATCAGAAATATAACATTAAAAAAGAAAATAATTGAACTGAAGTGTATGTCAAAATCTCTTGTCTCGTTCTTGTGGACCCAATCTCAGGTCTTGTCTCATCTTGTAGGAGTTGTATCGCATCCTTACCACATTCATAAAAAGTGCAATTATCCTCATTACTTTCCTAAAGCATTGCTACTAACACCCCCAGCTCATGCCGGTGGTGTTCAGCTATTGAAGACTCGCTGAATTACTCCCCACACTAGTTCTTCATCTTTGCTGTTGAAGAATCCATCAGCTCTCAAAGTCTCCATCCAGAAAAATACACCATTATCAAGAAGTTTCCATTGCCACAGTCTCCAAAACAAAACAGATAAACCTCTTTCCAGCTCACCTGTCTCAGTGCAGCCTGTTTATTGAAACTGTAAATAAAGTAAGTAACCTGAGCATGTATTTGTGTCATCGAGGCGTGCATGCACATCAGCGGGCATGTCGAGATGATGGCACAATCTACGGTAAGCCTTATTTTGCCCTTCTGCTGTCACTTCCTCTTCAGCCGGGAGCACAATAGACAGGAATAGTGATAAAAGTGCAGTAGTCGATGTGCATATCCGGCTTCCCCCAAAGTTAATAAGGGAGTACGCAGTATCCGACCACTCTCTCTTGTATGGAAGAAGAGGAATGTTTTTTGGAACCAACTTCTCGCTCCAAGCCTCTTTTCAGGATCCGGAGACATGAGAGAACACGTCTACAGCGGGAAAAACTCAGCGCGTCCAATGTGAATGTTTATACTGAGCAAGTCCAAGCCTGGTAAATCCTGGCTAATGCTGAAGAACACATTCATCTACTCAAGCGTTACCAAGGACGAAGATCAACTGTTGGTAATCTCCTTTGAAATATAAAGACAAAATAAAAAGCATGTACTTCCCAAGATATTATAAGGATTATTATTATGACTGCACTAATCATGTAATCAAACGTTCTTCCATTGTATTGACATTTGATTATTAAAGCTGTACTCTTAACACATCAACAATGATCAAAAATATGCTTTGATTGTTATGTCATTGGGAAATATCTTCTGATACATAGTTGTGTACTTGAGGGTAATACATGCAATTTTGGCAATTACCTATGTTTATTTGAGCTATTTGGCTTCTTGAAAGGCGCTGTACTGATTTTTACTGTCTTTGGGTGCATTCACACTTGCAAAAACACCAAATAAAAATTGGGACTAAACTAGGGCTGAACCAGGACTAAAACAGGACCAAATCAAGTCTGTATCAGAATTAAACTGGGCTCAAACCGAAAGCAAACAAATGTTTGCAGTCCAAAGTTATTTCCTAGTTTGAATGCTGTGAAAATAATTTGAACGCTCGGAATTCAGAGGCCAGAGCGGAGTTTTTCCTTCACAATAATGCTGACTAGCACATTCAACTTTGCGATATAATTAGATGCAGACAGCACCAAGCGGTCTCAATTTGGACCCTAAGAGCTGCTTTTACAATATATCTCTACTGGGAAAAAAACAAAATTTACTTTATTGGGTACAGCCCCTTTAATACCTATAAAACCATCATTAGTGGTCAAGTCCTGTTGCACAAGTTGCATGAAAGCATTGTTAAAGCATTATGATATGATACAGCACTACACTTTAATGCAGACATGTTAAAGTCTTTGCAGATGGGTGCATATTCATTTGGAAAAGCGGTCAGTAATAGTAAAAATCAATGGTCTGAAGTGTTTAATAAGTTTCTCACCCATGGTAAACATGACCCAGCAGTCTCCCAACCAGTTTCTCATTTGGAGGACTTTTCTCCACGGTTTTCAAATGCTCTGGAGATTAACCTGGTGACCCACAAATATTAGCTTTGATTGACTTTGGTGGGAGAGGCCAGCGGCTGTGGGATAAAAAAAAAAAAAAAGGTACACTGTCTGGTCCATAAGGAGACAAATAAGCAGCAAAGGACGGCAGTTTTGTCCAAAGACACAACACGGGACCATCTGGCAACACGACTTACAGGACTACGCTGACATTTGATTTGATTTGAGGTCATTTATATTCTGATCTTGTTGTTTCTTCTTGCTCTCCTCGGTCTTAACACTGTCCTCCCTCGCTTAGCCATCTGGTGGGGCCTGGTGTGTTTGCACAAGGCTTGGTCCTCTGGAATGTCAACACCGGGCTTTGTGAGAGCCGGAGGAGCCCACATCCAGAGCAGATAAGCCCCCAGCAGCAGCACACGGAGGTGGGGTAAAGGGGTCCAGCGCTGGGGGGTGGAGTTTGAGCTAGTCTTAACAAAGCTGCTAAGTGACCTCCATAGACAGGGCTTAATCCTGAACTTTCTCTCCCCACCGAGTCGCTTCATCTTCTGCAAATATTATTTCAAAGTGAGATGCAGAGTTTTCGGACAAGCCCCCTCTACTGGATAATCAGGTCAAAACATGCTTCTATCAGATGAAGATCTTGTTTCTAGTCCCAAGTCCAAGGTCTTAAACATCTTCAGGCAATGCTTTGAAATAAGGTTCTTTAGTAAAATATATGCACTTATAATTTTCATTTGTAGTATTTGCAGATGGCTTATGATGACATGCATGTGTGTTAATAAACCATGTACAAAATGTTTGAAAGAGCATGAATAAGCTTCTTATTAAACTACTTTCAATAACCGAGTGATGAAGACTTAAAACCTTATAAGTTCTTAGAAAAAATAACAAGTGCTTATTAATACCTTATAAATAGTTTACTAAGGAACCTAAATTTGAAACACTTTTATGTGGCTGCGTTATATTCCTGGAATTTATGTCTCTGAAATGTACTCAACCATAGGCAGTGACTCTCCATCTGATATAGTTTTTACTGTACTGTACTTTATTAAGCAATAGTAATGAATATAAATCCAACTTGTCTTTACTTACAGCAACCGAAACGCCAAAGCACTGGTCCGTCATCACCAAATCCTCACATTGAACATTTAACAACTACGTGTAGTTAGTGTTGCTGATCTCTATCTTCTAATGGTACAGATTCTTCCAAAAACATGAGTCTGTTCACCAGAGCTCAACAATTAGAGGAGGGTGATCAGTGATATTGACAAAAATGTAATTTATTCTTATCTTGTTAACAATATTTAGTGCATTAGGAATGTGCTAAAGTGTGTCTGTAAATGTCATGGTTGAGGTTCAAGTGTAACAAGTGAATGGGCCATAAAATGAACCACAAAATGGTAGAAATATCACTTTATACCTCATAAAATATAAGTGATAATCAAATTTTGCATATCTCCAAACAACAATTGTGACATTCTCCTCTTTTTATACCTCCCTCCTCTATAATATTGTCACGTGCTATTCTTGCCCTTTTCTAATATTTCAAAAAGTGTATTTGCACACCTGACTAAAGCTTTGCACATTGTTGAACTATGTCACGTTCCTGAACACTACCATTACAGTGAAGTGCAGTGGTAATGACTGGTTCAGCAGCGGGTCACAGCTTGGGTGCAAGAGGGCTACACTTTGATGAAGCGCGGCAGAGGCCTGTTTCTGCGTGTGAGAATAAACAAGTCAAGAGTGTTGGTTTGGGCGCCCTATCAATCTCTTTAAACTGGTGCAATTTTGAATGTTGTCATTTGTAGATTTCACTCTCGTTTACAAGGTTATGTTTGTGCTGAGTTTGCTCTGTCAAAGAGTAACAGAATGCAAAGACAAATTGTTTAGAGATAATAGGGTGAAGCTTCCAGATTTAACACAATTGCATGTTTGAGAGTTTGATTAGAGATTTTATTTGTTCAGTAAGCAAAAGTTTCAAGTGTAGAACAGTAGATCTTTCGCTGTTGTAATAGACTAAAAAATGATTAGTGTCTTCTATTGTTTAGCGATGGATGTCCTGACACCAGTTAAAATCAATACAAGTAAATTTGGGTTTAAATCTGTCTTTCAAGGTTGAAATGCATTTTTGATATGGCACTACTGTCTGAAATGTTGAATCTGACTAGTCAACTATTAAAATAATCATTAATATATTTTGATAATCAGAATGGTTAACTAGAGTATACAGACTCTAAAAACCAGAATAAACCTTTTCTGATTTTCACTGAGTTCTCCTTCTAGAAGCCTTCAGTCACCATCTTTAAAATGTTCTAAATGTTCTAAATATCTCAGTGCACAAAATCATTTGACTTGATGAATTATTGAAAAACTACACTAAAATACTAGTTGCAGCCATAATGTTTGCAATAACATGATAAAATATTCATTATGAAAATTCGGACTATTCAGACATCCATTTAAATAGATATTTAGACAAAAAATAATCATAAAATAAAAGCAATTCATTACAACGCATTCGGGAATTGATTTCTGAAATAACAACTAATGCATTATGTAAAAACAAGTTCGCTTCTAGTCTTTCACTACTTACTTCCTGCTTGCACACATCAGCAGTCAAGTGTCCAAAATGTCTGACCACACCATATTTCTAGTTTGAGGTGTGAGAAAAGCTGCCCTCTGTAATGACACAAATAACAAGTAGCCTTATTAGCTGTTGAGCTGTTACACTGGACTCTCCTGGCTTCTCCGCCTTCTTTGGGTGAGCCGTATAAACACTCTGAGTCATTGTGCCCCTGTGCCCAGAAAAACCATTCACTGCCAATGCCCCCCAGTCCTGTCGCACACTGATGATGTCATGAGCCTACGCCAAAACCTATAAACTTTGATGTGGTTTTGGGATGTAAGTCCAAGTGTCAAACCATTTTCCAACCCACAAGACTATTTCACTTTTTTCCTAAAATAGTGATTTAATTTGAGAAGGAGTCAATACTGTTTCTGAGAGACAAACGTTACAGTGATATATTCTTTCTTGGGCAAGACACATTACGGATCCTTTGTTCCAGTGCATATAATGAGTTCCATGTACTCCACTGAGTGTGAATATTGCAGATTTCCCCCAAAATCAATTAAAAAAAAAACAAGGTTATCACAATGCAAATCCCACTTGTACCATTTCTCAACTTTGAAACTAAAACTAATCACCACACTGCAATTTATGTAGTGAAACAAACAAACAAACAAACAAACAAACAAACAAACAAACAAACAAACCGAAAAGGGATGAAATAGCTGTAAAAGTTGGACACTGTTGGGCTTACCAGAACATTTTTTCAACATAAATCCTATTACACAATATAATAAGGTACAGTGAGATTGTGTACTCCCTCATTGTAAATGTCCTGCTTCTGTCTTTGCATTAGCTGGCTCATTTCACTTATTTACAGCTGCAAAACCATTTCACTGTATTAAAACCATCCTTTTTATTCCGTGAGTTGTGCACGTCTCACGGCATCCAATTTA
>BJKM01000714.1:0-50000 GCA_015082035.1 Chaenogobius annularis | reverse complement strand
GTTTTTGTGTGTGTTTTGTGACTTTATGTTTCACACATTTGTGCTTTTAACGCCATGTGATGACTATTACTATTGATATATACTATTGATTCTAATTTCTAATACACTTTGTTTTGTGCAGTGTGCAAATTCTGCTACAAATGTTTGCTTTAAAAAAAAAAAAAAAAAAAGTCTAATATCATCTTTGTCACGCCTTTTACGCCCTTCTTCAGCTCGTTTTCCTGCGGTAGCCGAGGCGATTGTGCGCTGCTGAAAGTGGTGGGGGTGGGTTTGCAGGTTGGAAACTGTTGCCTCTTTGTCATTCTTACCGTCAGGAGGTTGTTAAATAAAAGTGCTCAGTGAGTGACGTGTCTCTATCCCTGGCTGTCTGAGGCAAACAACAGGAGCCAGCCCCGTCCTGCCCAGGCAAGGCTCGGCTCCGAAACAACGACAAGTAATTATAGCTCTGTGTTAATGACTTAGCTCAAAGCCTTTTTTAGTCCTACATGCCTTTTTTCCCCCCTGTAAGTTCTTCTCCGGTTTGCCGCCATTTGCCAAAAGTGAAGCGTTACGACATCTTTTTAATTGACATTTAAAGGTGATGAAAGATGAGTGGTTTGACTTACTGTTGCCACACTAGGGATGCCACACTATCAAATTGTAATGCTACAATTATTGTGAGAAAAAAATAATAATCATGATTTAACGATTATTCCCCATTATTGGGACTGTGACAAAACAACTGTGAAATCTTTAATTTTCTTTCATTCCTGAGGTCTAAAATGTTACTGTTCCTCAAGTTTGTGTTTTTAAATAGTTAAATTTGACAAAAATATCTAGATAAAAACAGTTCTTTACATTTAGGTACATTTTTTGGACTATAACTTGAACTAAAAAGACTTAATTTTGCTTCTAAAATAGTCACGATTAATATGTTTTGCTTCTTACGATTATACTGAATAATCACGATTATCGATTAACCCAATAACCTTGTCATCCCCGAACACTCTAAGAGCAAATCAGGTTTCAAATCAACAAATGTTAATTATCCAACTAGTCCTGACCAAACCTCAACAGTTTTGGTCACAGCCTCAGCGACAGCAAAAAAAGTCAAAAATGCAGATAAAAAGTTCCCTATGAACACAAAACTGCACAACTTAAACATATGTATGGTATAATCAGGAGCACACGATTATAAAGAACCACTTTCAACCAAACTAACCATTGCTATGCAGGAATAAATGAAAAAAACAACAACCAAATGCTAGATTTTTGCAATTGAAACATTTGGTGTCACTTGCACAAAGACGTGTGTTGCAACATCTTGAATCATTGTCCGTTTCATTCAAAAACAATGATGGGTGTGATTTCCGAGTATATTTTGCGCTTGAGGAGGTTGAGCGCTCGCAGAGGGCCAGGCAGTTCAAGGTGTGCTGCAGGCATCGAGGCAGACATAAGACGAACGCTGAGAGAGTTTTGGGTTCAACTGTGGGTTAGAATCCATCTCCACTAAGGCTTGACACTTCAGTCCATTTTTCACATTTTCCATACAGAGTGAGTGTGCTTTAGTGAGTTCAAATGGCTGCAGTAAGTCTGGCTGTGTGTAAGAAGATCAATAGGTGAGTGGTCAATAGTTCCTCTGCTGCTCGGACATTCGCTATAGGTCCACGGTGCAAGATCTAGAAGATTCATGACCTGAGATAAAACTCACATTTTATTGGTTTATATGGCAGATGTTCAAATGGTTGGGCAAGGGTTAAACATTCTACAAAGAATATATCAGGCTGCTGAAAGTACTTTTGGACACTTTTGGTCTTTCAACTTGGTCTTTCACATTCTATAACTTCAAGGAATGTAAATGAATAGGAGACAAGTGGATGCAATCTGCTGGTGCACTTAGGCGTGAAGCAATTGGATAGACTGACTTCAAACACCTCCAGGTCTCTTTTTTTGTTGTGGAAACAGGAGCATACATGATTCATATTTGCCACACTGTTGGAAAAAGCAAACAAAATATGCTTTATTTGATCAGGATCATCAGGAATCAGGAATCAGTGGTTCCCAATCTGGGGGGCGCTGAACCTCAGGGCGGAGTCAGAGATGGCAACATGAGAATCAGCTGTGAACTGACGCCAGGCGCTTTTCAAGATGCCTTTTTTGCATGATATTGGTAATTAATGTACACACTGTCACTTAGGCCTGTTGTTGTTTTTTGTAGCTATTATTCAAGTACAGTCTACATTTCTATTCCATTTGAGTGTCTTTACTTTCGTTGGGTTCTAGTGTGGACATTTTCAACAAGTAACGCCTCTGCTTTGATCAAGATGAATTTTTAGAATACTCAACTTTTGTTAGATTTTTGGGCTTTGTTGAAGAATCCTTTGGCCCCTTCCTCTGTTGGTTCAATTTCTTTTTGCTCTTTTTCTTAACCTTTTTGCTGCTGGTGTTGTGAATAGTTGGGGCTAATGTTTACGCAACATCAGGGTGTGACGGCTCTTCCATGTTAGTTTGGGTAGCCACTTCATCAGTCAGTGTTTCGAGGCAATCTTCACCCTCGGCCTCTACAGTTTTGTCATCGGGCTCAAGTTTAACCGATCCCCGTAGTCTCCCTTGAACACTCGATTGACGATGTGTCTGGAGGCGTTTCTTCAAGCTTCAAATATTGGTCCTTTGTGACTTGAACTGCAGCTTCTGTATTAAACTCTGATGCATTGTCCTCAGTCTGGACCTCTGCAGTGATGGCCAATTCAACAGCATTTGAGTTCAGAGCTCTGTTGAATACTGGACCTCAACTAGACCTATAATAAATAAATAAATAAATAAATAAATAAATAAATAAAAAAAAATTAAATAAAAAACAATAACAATAACAATAAATTACATTAAATTACATTAAATAAATAAAAAGATGGCCAATCTTTTTCTTATTTATTTTATTTTATTTATTTATTTTTCCACTTCAGGAAGGTCAACTGGAGTATCTGGAACCTTTAGGGATACCATAACCTCGGACTTTTCAAGAGTTTCAAAATGAGTTGCTTCTGAAAAAGTCACAGTAGGATTGTTAATTACTTCAAAAAACTACCTAAATGTCGTCCTCCTCTGCTGGGTTGAGGACTCTCCATGGTCACTACGGCGTGTTTCTAAGCAATCATTAAGTTCAGATTTGGGCACCTCAACCTCAGCCTTTGTTGTGGTGTTGTTGGTCTCTGTAGCCTCCTCTGAACACTCACATGCTGGCGTTTCTGGAGACATGTCATCAGTCTCATCATTGTGGGCAAAAGCCTGTGTTTCAGACTTGTTCTTCCTCAACCACAGTCACAGAAGGTCCCTCCATAACCCTTGGTTCTTGAGGAAAATGGCTCACTGTGAATGTTACGATGACATTGTTGACGTCAGCAAAAGGAATAAATCGATAGAACAATGGATTTATAGGATTTATGCGCCCCAGGAAAGTAGACATCAATCCGGGAGCTTCTCTTTACCTGCACACTTGCTTAGGTGCTAGTGGTGTTTGGGGACCAGCGATACAGCTTTATGCACAGCTCCAGTAAATGGCCCGCTTTGCACAGCCAGCCATTTAGTCATAAGTTTGTTTGCTTCTCTGTATGTGTTATATTTTGGAATATTTGAATTTAAATGTCAAGCTTTAGCCCACGTCTGCATTCAATATACTCCCTGCGCGGCTCTGTGAGGTGTCTGCCCCTGACCGAGCAGTGAGCAGAGCGGAGGAGGAGCGGTGCGGGCGGGGGGCTGAAAGGGTGCTTTGTGCTGCTTGGGTCGGTCCTGCGGCTGGAGCCTGTCAGGGGTTGTGGTTCTAGGCTAAAGTCCAAGCCTTCAGACCCTCTCTCTCCACTGGCACACGGCTCTGCACCATCTGGAGCGGAGTGACGAGCACCAACTCTCCATGAGCTGTTCGCGTTCGGGACCAGCCTCAATCGGACCGGCCCGACTCAGACGCACCACAGAGGGCTGCACAAATAAACCAAAGGGGTCCTGACAAAATTCCTTGGCTGTGGAGCTCCGAAAAGAGAGCAGTTCCCATGAGAGAGTGGCTGGGTGGCGCTCACAGAGCCGGGGAGCAGAGTGGAAAACAAGATACTGTATAAAAAATACAGAAATATGAAACACGGGAAAACATTTATGACCTACAATAATCTACAGAAACAAGGGGGGTTCAGTTCTATTTTTGACGATAATATTGTGACATTAAAGACAGTAGCTGAGTGGATGCCATTGACTTATTGTTCAAAACTGCAGAACTGAGAAGTCCTGGATCTTCTGACCTTTTAGTTCTGACCTTTTTGTTCTGACCATTATCGGTTGAAGAGAACCGATAATGAAGAGTGTATTATAACGATTATGATGTGTGCCTTGTTGCCAGGGACCTGCCCAGGTTGCAATCGGCTCCCTTTGTGTGAAATCTCTGACAACTGATGAAGATGAGTCACTGAGATCCATGGTGATTTATTATGTTTATGAAGTGCGGGCCCTGGCTGTCAACAGAGGAGCAGAGCGGGAATAAACGGCTCAAAACGTGGTGCTCCAAACACAATTAAGTAAAGTGGCACAGACACAGTGACTCCCAGCTCGCTCACTGTCTCTGGGCTGTGTTTGGTTTTCCCAGCCAAAGAAGAGTGAGGAGAGAGAAACTGCAGTCAGACTATTAGCTTGACACTTAAATGTACAATAAATGCATGATCCCATAGTTTGTATTATATCTTTTAATTATTTATTTTTTTTATTGGTTTTTTGTACCTAAGTTTAGCTGTCTTTTTTAAACAGTATAGTAAGTGTAGTATAAGCAACAAAGTGGGAATTTGTAATGCAAATATATTATATATGCTGTTTTTTGACAATGGGAAGAATTTTAGATATTTATATATTATTTATATATATATTTAGACTACTTACTTCAGTATTTTTGTTTTTGTATTATCTTCCTAAAAAAGTAGGGAGCACACACCTTGCTAAAGTTTAGTAGGTGTAATACTCTAGGTGTAGTATCAGTAGTTGTGAATGCAAAAACATCTCATCACTTTTCTTTCCTGCTGTCACCATGGCCTTGAATCTTTCAGAGATTTAATAGATTGGCACCAGATGCCCTCCCTGACATGTTATTCTCTTAGGCACAAGTCCTTACTGTTATTGAAACAAATCCTCATTGTTTCTAAAAGATTGTTTTACACTCTGTGGCCTCCTACTGACACAGCAATCCCATGCAATCCAAGTAATAGTAATAGTAATAATGGCAGTGTAACAACAATGATGGTAGTTACACTCCACTACAGTGCACTACAAAAAAAGAGTTTTAAGAAAAAAAGTGGCACATGCTCTAATATTCCGTAAGACCACCTTTAGCTTTGATCACAGCGCACATTCGCGGTGGTGTAGTTTCAATAAGCTTCTGCAATATTAATAGATTCATTTCCATCCAGTGTTGCATTATATCTCACCAGTTGAACTTGTATTGATGATGTGAGAGAGTGACCGCTGCACAAAGCCTTCTCCAGCTCGTCCCAAACACTCTCACTGGGGTTCAGATCTGCAGTAGATTAGTCTGCTTCTCCTTAGATGTTTTTTCTGCTTGATGCCAATGATTTGACCCATCTCAAATATAGTGACATCTTTTCCATGACCACAGGATTTGTCTCTCCACATGGTTGTTTCAGAAATGAGAAGCCACTCACTGCATCAGTCAGGTTTAAATCCCGTGTTGTAGCTTAAAGATCATCACCCATAAAGCAGTTATCCAGCAGGAGGTTCGGACCTACTGTATTTGCTTAGTTGAATCCAGGTGGGGACTTTTGGGGTTTTTTGGACAAGCAAAAGTAATAAGTAGTTGCAGTTGTAGTTGATATAGTAATGTCATTGTTTTTTTTTTCCATGTACTTCAGAGTAATAAGTGCTAGACTCATTGTAGGGTCACAAACAGTAATGCAAAATATGACTGTAGTTTAATGGACTTAACTAACAACAGATACTCCTTACTGTAAACAACTAGGGTGTGTTAGTTTCAGTGTAAGTTCCTCCCTTCAGATAGATATTTAGGCCAGTTCCTTATCAGAGCTGCGTCAGAACTGAAGAAGCTACTTGGATGAGTGGCGAAACATAATCACTCAAAACTTCATCCAGTTGACAGAATTCAAAACTCCTTTTGCTATTTTACAATTGTTACACCTTAATTTTGGTCGGATAGTAATCATAATTTAATAATGCTAACGATACTTTGTTCCCTCCATTACTGCGCAATACAGACAGTTAGTCTGAAGGCAGCTCTACCACATTCAAGATCAAATCAAAGTCTCGCCTCAGCTCCAAAGCGAGATAATTCATGGTACGTTTACAGGCAGAGAAAAATGTGAACCATATTGAGCTGGGGGTTTTAGTGCGGTAGCGTTCTGCACTGTACCGACCCCCTCCCCCTAAAACAGACCAAAATTCCTATGCCGTTCTGGAGCAGGCCCAAGCCAAGCAAATTATGGAGCGAAGTCTTTTTATATGAACCCCTGTCACGCAAAAACATGGCTAAGTCTGCAGCTCTCGCCTTATCCAGACCAGGCCCGTTTTATCCCTTACATATGAACAAAGTGAATTCTTGAGGCCCCTATAATCAAATAGGAAGAGGGCAAACAGAGGAACATGAACACAGAAAGACCACTAAAGACCATTTCAGTGATGAGAAATAAAACGTGGTCCGGGATGTTGCGGAATGCATCTTTAAGTCTTCACGTCAGTTCAGATGAGCGTCAGAAACCTCACTGTAATCCCAGATACAACCGCGAAATAGGAAAAAACGCTTCATTTGTCACAGCTTTGGTGGACTTCAAAATGAGACAGAGGGAACAGGGAAGGAAAACATATGTTTTTAATTAACAGCAATAACTGATACTTTTGTCCACCAGTACTCCCAGTCGAATGTGGAAAGCCAATGGTCATTTTTCAAACAAGAGGAGCAGCAAGATAAAGATTATTCACTTAAAATGATCAAATATAGTATGTATTTATTACACAAATCACCCTTCTTATTTCTATTAATTAACACAAACTATAATAGTATAATATTGATGGTCGTGAGTCATGACTAAAGTCTTCCAGTAGTCATCTTGGAGAGTGAATTTACGCATGATTTTTTGGAAACAGGTGTGAAAAGCAATCTTAGTTTGTGACCTCGAGTAATGCTATTACTCAAGTTGAAGTACAAAGTTGTGGCTCAAATAATTAATCATGTAAGAGCAAAACGTACTTGAAGAAACTACTGCTTGAGTGATGTGTAGCATTTTGAATGTAAAATGCAAATAGAAGCATATCTAAAGGTGTAAAAACCGTTTAAATCATTCAATGTTGTTCATTCTATAAAACCATTCACAGTGGAGTAAAGTAACCACAACTTTTACTCAAGTAAGAGTAGTATTATTCAAACTAAATATTACGCGAGTGAAAACTACTCTGTGAAGTATAATTTGTACACATTCTTTCCTCAAGTACCCACCTCTGAATTTAAAGCAAATAGTATGTTTTATCTAGAATATATGGGGAAGTCAACTGTAACAAATATGCAAACACAATTAGGTCAAAGATCATAGACCATGCTTAGAATTAAACATTTAGCAACTTTATATTCACATTTTACTTTCTGTAAAGAAGTGTTAAGACCAGAGACAGCCCAACGGACAACGAAATGAAAATGTATGAAAAGAGTTGAACTTGTGAACTATATAAAATGTTCTGTCTAAGTCTGAGTGCCATTAACACTCAGGAAATATCCCAAACTTCAAAGTACAAAATCTCAACATAAACCTTTAAACGTTTTAATAGATTAAATTTTCCTCTGGGGCATAAAAGTCAGTTGAAGGAAGTACAGGCTGACGGGCACTGCTTTATGTCTGTGCCAGAGATCTCCGCACTGGCCCTGCAGCTCTGAGTTCAGGCTGGTGTGAGGCTCTCAAATGGGCCTGTTGTTTACAGTAGTGTTAAGTGCGTGGCCCTCTAGGATCAGTGGGAGCAGTAATCCCCTCTTCGGCCCCGCGAGGCCTGGAGACTGTGTAAGTGGACATGGGTGATGGCAGACAGGCACCGGCCCACCTCTACTGCAGCTTTTCAACGGACAAGCTGTTTCAGGCCTACAAATCCAGCAATAAGTGTCAAGCGATCGTTCTTTTCTTCGGATGGGAAATCTAATACAAAATGAAATAATCAAATGTTAAAGTTTCAGCCCCTTTCCTGGCTTCGACCCCTTCTCGCTGGCTCTCCCTGTGTTTTTATGTCGTGTCACCTTGTAAAACGGGCTTTATGGTCTTCCCAGGCCTCGTTGTGCGGAGTGTAGAGGTGCATTGTGGGAGCTTTGGGTCCAGGCTGCCGCACTTTAGAACGAGTGACAGAAGAGCATCTCCAGAGGCTCACGCACAGGAAACAGTTGAGGAGGAGGACCGCGGCAGGACTACAGTAATGCGCCTCTGCTGTACGAGTGAACTTACAGTGACTCCAAAACAGGAAGTGATTGAGCCTGAGCAGGTTTAGGCCATAAACAGGGACAATATATTCACCTGTGCGGCCAAAGTAAGCTACACCTGCACGAGAACAGATGTTGGAGTAATGTACTGGAATTTAGGCTCTTCATAATCGACATTACATTGGATTTGTTTTCAGAATGCAAGCTAATATGCTAACATGCTAGACAACCTTGCAAACACAACTTTTATTTTTTTAGTAAAGGGGCTGTGCCTGACTTTTTTCATGTAATAAAGTAACATGTTTTGTCTAGTATAGATATATCCTAAAAGCAGCTCTCAGGATGAAAATGAGACCGCTGTGTGCTGTCTGCGTCAAATTATGGGCTATTAAGTGATAATGTGTTCACTCTTACATCAGGCCGTGTCCAGCCCTTTTTATTATAATGGCAATTTGATGATTTTAACCTAAACCAGTGTTTTAAAATGTAAAATGTGCACAAAAAAAAGTTATATTTTCCATTAAAATCAGGACCTACAAAAAAAAAAGAACGATATTTTTGGTGTGATACAGTTTCAGTTCTGTTATATTGTTCAATGTTAATAAAGTTCTTAAAGGTGCACTGTGTAACTTTCCTGGCAGAGCGTCCGTCACCTGCTTTTTCTGAATGCTTGAATATGTTATCGCTTTGCCTAGAATGTTCCAACGTACGGCAACAAACTTACACCTTGCATTTATTCAGTAAAAGGTGTGTTTAGTACTAAAAGAATACCTTGGAAAACATGCATTCTCACTTTGAAGGGAGTCGCCACGCCACAGAGGTGACCTGTAACTTGACCTGGTGGCATGGCGATAGACAGGTCTAATGCCATACGGTGGAAAATCTTTTAGAATGTCCACTTATTCTGTATTTTTAACAATGAAAAAATACTAAAATGTACTGAACTGAATCAAACCATGGTATTTGCTCAGACTGTAAAAACTATATCCTGTCTAAACAAAGAAATTAATTAACTTTTGGCCTCTTCATTGTAATGCCTCTAATTAAACTCTTTCTCAGACTACGCTTCCCTTGCCCAAATCTAATTACATTTGGAGTAGAAGAGTGCTTCCACAGAAACGAGCCAAAGGAAGGGAGTATTTTGTTCGCGTGTTAATCTAATCATGTAGGTGTAGCCTGAAGCTCTGCGGTCCCATATCAGCCATTGTAACCTTACTTCCTCTTTACGCACCCCTCCTGCACTGGGACGTCCTGCGCTTGGATGGAGAAAGCTACACTTTAAATCAAACAATTAGTGCTCAGCCGGGGCATGAAACTTTTAGTACTTTTTATATAGTTCCAGGGGGAGAACCAGATAAAGAAATAGAGCTGATCGTTTGCTCTAATATTACGTATACAGATATCTGGGGCCCATTTCCCTTTTCGGAACTAGGTCACAATAGTTACAAGTCTCGTAAGGTTTGGATATGGAAACAAAAATATTTTACACTTACTGTATCTTAAAACTATGAAAAATCTAAGCCAATAAAGAGATCTTATGAATCTGTACTTGTTGCTTTTAATTCTTTGGAAAATGGCAAAGAGTCTCCAAATGCAATGGAACACACTTTGTATATTTAGTGTCTTAAATAATCAAGATTTCCTCCATCTAAACATAATTTAGTTCTTAAAATCATTACATGGTTGATGATCCCTTCCCAAAAGTAAATTAATAGTTGCATCAGGAATTGTGTTCGCAAACAGATGTCATTTTCCCTCTTGTTTTCATTCACTCTGCAACAAAAACATTCTTATTCAGATTAAAGTGGTCCACGTTTCTCGCCAATACCAAATCACTCTGTTTCTGGTTAATCTCGAGATTGCATGAACTCTTTTGTGGTTTTCCGAACAAGGTCAAATGTACTGGAGAGTGAACACAAATCTAAAAACCCTGCATAGACACAGCTGCATTAACAGTAAGTCTGCGTTTTTACCGTTAAGTTAAAGCCCACATTTTTGTCTCAGGCGTCTGTCAGGCTACTTTTATGCATTTTCCCAGAACAAATAAACACAGAAAATGAACATAATGAACACTGAGTGACTTACGGAGCCTAAATATCGTCACAGAAGAAAGTAGTGTTCCCGGCTAAGGCATTTGTCATTTTTTCCCCCTTGGTGTTTCAGTGATAGACATCTTGAGGCGCACTCAACACAGTTCCTAAATAAACACACATAAACCAGGCAGAGAGCGTTCTGTCAGGGGCGACTGGGTGAGAAACTGGGTGCTACTAAAGAGGCGACCACACCGGAGAGTCATGGACGCAGTCATGAAAACTAAACCAAAGTATTTTTTCAAAATAACTAAAAATGCAGAAAATGTCTCACTGAGTTCGTGTGTCAACACTGTGGACATATACTGAGCCTGTGTCCATATCAAGTACATTTGAAAATGAATACCGCCTGAATAGAGTTTGGAAAATATCTATAAACAGAGGTGGTACTTACGTTTATTTACTTGAGTAAGTTAGAAGTAAAGATATGGTGAGAAGTACAATTTTAGTTTTGGTTTCTCTTCTTAAGACATAACAAAAGCTTTATGTTATTTGAAAATGTGTTTCTGTGCCTCTCGTTGATCGAGTGGCCGGCACTCATATGTACCTGCCACGTGGGTGGGCCGCAGCGTCGTGAGTTTGATTTTGACTCCGGAAGTGTGCTGCAGGGTCCTTCCCCTGTCTCCTTCCCGTTTCTCGGGCCTACGGCCAAAAAATCCTTTAAACACATAAATAATAAAGACAAGTTTCTAGCACTGCTCATTCAGATAAGATACACTTTTTTGCAAGTGTCTTGCATAAGGACACAACAACATTTCCTCTAGCGCCCCACTGTGGCACCTGGTGGTCTTGCGGTCTACCAGGCCCTGTCCTGCTTAGCATCTGAGAGCTGACAAGATCGGGCATTGGCGAGTATGTGGCTACTGCCACTGCTGCTACTATATTATTTTAAAGTAAACTACCGGTACAGTGTTTTTCCAACTCAAACCTCCTCTGACAGTAAGAATATAATTGTTTGTCATAACAAAGTAGAATAGAAAATCCATCCACACTAAACCACAGAGTTTGTTGTTTCTTCGTGACATTGTTAGGGGAAAAAAGTTCAACAAACCAGACTGCACCGTAACCTGATTACCTTCCCCTGACCTGAAGCACTTGGAAAGCACCTTTGCCAAGTAAATTCCAACCTAAATTAACACAATGAACTGAAACTTGTGCTGCTAACAGACAATAGGGTCCTGGGTCTGGGGATGATAAATATCTCCAGAAAAAGTGCTTGGATTCAGACCAACACAGTTCCATACGTAAATAATGTGAATTTCTGGAAATTGCACATGCACATAGAAACATGCACATAGTTATTTCTCTAAAAGGTAACATTGACTAATAGATCTGAGGCCTGTACGAAGTAGGATTAGAGGATTAGCAAAGTAATGTTGCGGTTAACCCTAGTTCAGCGCTGCTATGAAACTGGTTCACTTTCTATCGGGGCAGATCTCTATCGACATGCCGTGAACAGGTTAAGTTGCTGAAAAAGATAAGAAGTCTATTCTTTGACCAATCAGTGACAAGAATCCGTCAGCTGCAAGAGTGATTGGTGAGAGGAGAGAGAGCGCCAAATATTTAAAAGCTGCTTTAAAGAAAACTGAAGGATTTTGAACTGGAAAAAAGTTCATAACCTGAAAATAGGCCCTTTGGGAAAAAATATTTCTGGGGAGTTTAGGAATTTTTCACTGCAGTACCATGGACTGGCCACTGAACCGTATCACGACAGGTTTAAGCAGGCAATACCCTATTGAGAGTAGCACAGACAAATGATGAAATGCATAATCACAGCAAGTATTCTTTCATATCAGTGCGCACGGATTTAGAATGAGGAGGAATGATATTTAAATAGACTACACTTATGCAGGTGATTGCTAGATTAAATATTTCCATCATATTTAATTGTACTGTGGAGAAGGATGATTATGGCAGATTAAATTGTATTTTTGTTTTGGCTTAGTCTCGTTGCTGGATTTTAATGACGCCATATTTATTTGCGGTTTAGGTGTCCGAGGAGGTCCAAGCATTTGAATTGAAAATTATTTTAAAACATTGTCTTTGTTTATTTAAGAAAAAAAAAAATTAGAAATAAAAACATGATGTGGATTTAAATGGTTTGTGTTGATAAGAATTCTACATAAAAATACATCAAAAGACAATTAAATTACGCCGGACATGTGCGTTAAACTTCACTAAAACGTAAAATGCGGTTACCGCGGTCACTTGAGCCCATTTGTGGGTTTAGTCGTTTAGGTATTGCGATATTGTGGTAACCGTGACAGCCCTAGTACTCTATTACATGAAACACACATTAAAATATGTTCAGAATTGAACATAACTGCACACATTTGACTGCGTGTCTTTACGCGCTGCTTGGCTCAGTCTCAGAGCCGTCCATGGGTATCACAGTCATTCAGACATTATTCATATGTCATTCATGACTTTAGCTCATTTGTGCTTTGGTCTGTTTTATTGATGAATGACACTGAATGGAACTTTCTCCGTGGCGTAACTCGCGGGGGCCGCTTAGTGTTGACTCCACATGAACCTGCCTATGAGGATTATGTGCTTCCTCATGCCTTAGTTCTGGTTTATGATTCTGGTTAGTATTAGATGTAGATAATGCACAGCCGTTTCATTTTGTCACAAAGCACTGCTTTTATACTATAAAACTGTAAAACTAATTTACAATAATATATTCGGCTACCCCAGCTTTGTATACATTAAAAGACTGCAACCACCCGCTTTAGGCTGAGGGGGCAGGAATGGCTTTCCCACAAACATATTCTGATCAGATTTAATCTTCATAATGATGCCATCCATCAATGAGAGGTAAATATGAAGACTGTGAGATGGCATGAATCATGTTTGGTAAATGAGACCCATTTCATCTGTGGAGACAAGCTCTGACGTAATGCTGTTTTGGATTTGATTTCCTATTAGTTTATTGAAATGAAGAGGGGCACATCACTTAGTGCTGTGCAGAGAAGGAGTGACGCAGATGGAGCTGAATGTGGCCAATAGCTTGAAGATGATTACTACACAATTAGGACAACTTGTATTAAACCAGAACTGACATTTAATTTTAGTTTGTTTAATTTTGATAACTCTTCTTTCTGTTGGTCGGCTGCAGGTCTGTAATAATAATAATTTCCCCTTGGAGATGAAGAAGGGTAATTCTATTTCTGAACTAAAGCACCACTGCTGCAGCTACTACCATTACTGCTAACACAAGTACTACCACTTTCACAATTACACAATTACTTTTTTTAAATAACAAAGCCTTTTAGTTTTTTGTTTTGTTTCTATACATCATAAATTAAGTTAAACCCAGTGACTATTGAGAACTTATGTGTTTTTTTCAACCCCATTTGTCTTAAGAACTCATCAACATCAATAAATAACAAGGCCCTAAGTAAAAGTGATGTGTTTTTCTGCCAAAGAATCACGTCCATGACTCGGATGCTGTTGTTGACTGGAGCAGTGATAAATAATGCTCTGCCTGCACCTCCTCGACCTGTGCGAACGACTCTATGGTTTCCTGTGTGGCATACTCCCGAGTCAGAAAATTTACGACAGAGGATGTTTGGTCTTCCTCTCGCCGCGGGGCAGGAAAAGTGTTGAAATATGTGCAAGCAATAAAAGACCAACGCATGGGGTTTCAATGCCACGAACAGCAAGCAAATACTGACATGTATATGCAAATAGAGGCGCATAATGCTGGACTGTGCGCTAGGAAAAGGGAGCTGGAATTGAGGAAAGAGAGTAAAATGATACCTGAGAATGCTGTGGGTTTTTTGTTTACTGGGAGGAGAGGGACATTTCTAAAATACAAAATTAATCAAGGCTTGACCTCTCACACTGACGAGGTTTTTGCACATAATCTATCTTCAGCGTTTATGTGCTTCCTCAAAGCTACCGTATTAAAGAAATATGACTATTTCCTTAAAATGTTGACAGAAAACCTTGACGCAAGTCATGTTTGTTGTTCAAATTAAGTTTGATCAATCCATCGCTTCTGTGTCACATTTGGTTTTAGTTTGGTGCATTTTGAGCTTTTGTGTGAGCAAACCACAATTAAATTAACTTCCCTGATGGAACACAATAATTACAGAGACGAATGACAAGTCAACATACACACATTTCTATTAGCACTATCCTCTGCTTCTGATTACTTTTTCTATCAAACAATGTTTAGTATTTAGTTTATCTTGCAATCTGTTGCTTTTCCTTCTTCTTCTCCCGCTTCCCCACCAGGAGTGAAACAGGCACATCGATGACCTGTGGCTCCAGGAGAAACGGTCCCTACTCCATATGAACGGTTCTTCATCGCAAATTGAAGTGAGTCCGCCGGTCCGTCCGAGGAAGTCGGATCTCTCCTTCACTTTTTCCCAAAGAGGTTTGGTAGTTTTTCCTGGCCGAGAAGGAGGGTCTAAGGCCAGGGGAGCTTGGGACATCTGTCTAAGGACACGGGATGCTGGGACATTACCAAGTCCCATGGACATTGTTTAATCTGTTTTTAACCGTCGCAACTAGAGGCAAAATAAATTGAATTGAATTATAAGGACACCAAGTGATTTGTCTGGCGCTTGTCTCCATGGAGAAGTTGTGGCTTTGCTTGAAATGTTCCACAGTATAGCATTAAACTTACATATATTGCATTTATTCAATTCCAGGTGTTTTATTGTCTAAAACAGGGGTGTCCAAACTATGGCCCGGGGGCCAAATGCGGCCCGCAGACCAATTTTTTTTGGCCCTCAGGCTTCTTGCTAAGTTGACCCAAACAACAAAAAGTTTTACTTTTTACTGGAAAATATGAAAAATTCAAACATTTTGATGGAACATTAATGTTAGGGTAATATAACAAGGCTTAATAAAGGTGTGGAGGCCCATCGAAACAATGTCAAATCCAACATTTCAAATGATTCACGTCATTGTCGGGTCATCTGTGGTCCTCTGCTCCGGATACGTTTCAAAATCGGCCCTCGATGTAAAAAGTTTGGACACCCCTGGTCTAAAACATACATGTAAAAACATGGATTTTTACTGTGAGCGGGGTCACCACTCCACAGATCTGACCTCTAGTTTATCCTGGTGGCATCATGTGCTTGTGTCCATTGAGATGGATAAGTCTAATGTCGTGCAGTGGAACATTCCGGGTAATGCAATCATTTATATTACTTAACGTAACAATTACAGAGGAATGTTTATGAAATCTGCTTCCTAAACATATTGCAATAATATGACTTTTTTTATTCAAAGGGTTTTTAGAAGACAAGTTTCAAGTCAGCTTTTAACTCCATTTGAATCAAAGTGCAAGTCGTGTCCTGTTTTACTGTACAGTGTTTTCTCTTTTTGTATGAGGTTTTCAGTTTCAAATTGATTGTATTTTTATGGACCTCAGGAAGAATAGCAATAGCTTTGTTCTCATGGAGATCCAAATAAACATAAAATAACATATCCTTGAAAACAAGAAGGCGTGTCCCTCAATAAGAAAATTATATCATACACAATTTAGAAAAAGAAGAGTGTGACTGATTTGAGTGTGGCATGAAAGTTTGGTGGTGATCATTTTATATTTTTGAGCTGAAGTGCTGTTTTAGGAAAAGAGTAATCTAAATTTGAATTCAAACCATTTGGATCACCACAAATATCCTTTTTAATTAAGACACGGTTAATTGTGGTGCTAGTGAACTACAAAGAATGCACTGCAGCTGACACCAACCCACAACATGGAAAACTGTTGCATTTAGAGGCAAACGTATTTCTCCCTGAAAGAATGCACAGAAAATAAGGCATTTAATTTAGGCTCAGACAGTTCACAGCCTTTTACTATCACTCACCGCCTTGTTGCTTATAATTAACTGCATTAACATCCACCATTGTCAGACTAAAAGTGGGACTGGAGCGCTGACAAGCCGCTTTGACTGCATATGAAGGGACTTTATGAGCAGCACTGGTATTAGGAAGTGGGATTTTTCCATTGGTCGAACGTTGCATTCCTTTTTAGGTGTGAATCTTGGCGTTATTAAAAACCTCTGCATATATGGCCAGATTTAGACAGAGTTGGAGGAAAAATCGCTGAGTAACAGTGACAAAAGCTCTGTTAACACAAAATACATATGTAGGTGAACGCATGAATATACAACTGTGGTAATGTTTCCTCATGTTAAGCCGTGTGGGAAGAATATAAGTGTGAGGACATTTATATCAGAACTGCCTAAAGTTTGACGAGTTGGTGCTTACACAGTGGAGACATTGTTTCTCTGGGTAACAAGCTGATTGGAAAGGCTCCAGTTAAAATAGTATGAAGGACGAGAAGGGAATCTATGTACCTCACATTCTTGAGGCAGCCATGTTCACCTCAGTGCTACTGCTGCTGAGGGGAAGGCATTAAAACTACACTATATTGTTTTATATTTAAAGAAAAATGCAGTATTTTAAGTGTTTTGCAGAGGTTTTGATTAAATGGGTCTTTCTACACACAGTAGAAGGCGTGACATGTATTAAACTGTACTGGTGAAAGAATATGAAGTCATGTTACTTTTCTGAAGGAGGATCCGCCACCTGCTTGGCTCTATGAAGATGTTATTGCTAGAATTTTCCACATTTGGTCCTTAAATTTGTCTATCTAACATTTATTCCACTAAGACAGTTTTCATTGCTCAAAAACACCTTGCAGAAACATGCATTCTTATTCTGAGTGGGCTTGTCTCTCCACAGATCTAACCTTTAACTTGCCCAGGTGGCGCCATGGAAATAGCAACGTTTAAAGTCACACTGCGTAGTATTCAAGGCAAAGCACTGACTGAATCTAAAATGAAATTGAGTGTAACTTTAGTGCAAATTTGTTGTGTATTTGGACAAAACTGAGTGGTAGAGAGCTCATCCTCTGAATACTGTCGTTGTGTGCAAGGGAAACACACTTACCCTTCTCTGACCCTGAGGCTTTGAGTGGCCGAAGGTAGAAAAGTATTGTAAACAATTTTTTGGACTGGCCTTGAACTGACACAAAGGACTGCACTTCCAACTCTCACACACCTGGAACAAAGCCTGACAAAAGGATGTCTTTTTGTGTCGTCACTACAACGTCATCACCAACGGTTACATAGTGGGATTCAGAGTCACTAACCTAAGACCTGAATTCAAACTAATTAAGTCCGTCTGAATCCAGTTTTATTCTTGTTTAGACATATTTTATGCCTGGATATCTCGAAAATCGTACTTAACAGTGTGCCGATTCTTTATTTTGCTGTGACAAGAACAAATGTTTGGTGTCACTTCAACCTCTGCATGAGTGATGATTTTGGTTGGAGTTTAGACTACCCCTGTCACCCCTGACTGTGATTATATTGAGGAATTCTGACCCGAACTGAAACTCTACCTTATGGGGTAAATGAACACTGCTGAAATCCTTTAATGGGGCGTTTGGAAGGGCCCGCTCCCCACACGGGACACGTCTCCAAACCGAGGCATGCTGTAAAATTATGGTCCAATTAAGTCCGGGCCGAGGACGGGGGCTTTGCGGTTCAGTTTCAGACTCTAAGTGCTGCTACTACTTTTGGTGTGATGCTATCAGCCTAAGCTCACGAGGGAAGCAGAAATCTTGCCTTAACCCCCACCCTTCACGGAACCGAGGGTGCAGACATTTTGGTGCCATGAGGTCCGGAACCGTAATGGGCCAAGTATATAGGGTCTAATAAGTTTCTCTAGCAGAGGGAGGCTGTGGTCTGAGTTACAACCACTACACTTATCTACAGTTTGGACGTATGCCAGTTGTGATGTGGATAATTAATACTGTGCAAAGCCGTGATGAGGTGAAATATTGGCACTTCATTTGTATTGTTTATGGCTCGCAGAAAGGAGCTTAAGTGTTTGCTTATGCTGGTTCGCGAGATTCAATTTTGTTTTGTTGGGAAGGGTAACTTATTTGGGGCCGGTTTGTCAAGATATTTTGGTAGCTCTTCACAGCTCAGTGACTAACAACATGGATAAAAACGCAAAAAGCATGGTACCTAAAAGTGAGCATGGAATTACAAAATAACTGACCATGGCACCCACCGAGGCAGTTTGTGTTTGCAAGCTCTGCGCTGTAATGGCGGCTTTTTCCTTTCTTATTTATGGCACTGAACGATTGTGGCGCATTGTTGACGTTCAGTGGACAGGCATTAGCGGACCTTGCCAACTCGCACAATTTTAAGTTGAATGGGTCTGTACTATCACTGGATCTGAAGTACTTTTTTATTCGTTCCTATGACAACCATGGCACAACATCCAACAACAGGCTCGCTAACGTTGAGTCTCTGAAACAAACTGGACAAGCTAAGAGCCAGGATCTCAGCACAGCAAGAAGTTAGAGAATGCCGCACTCTGATCTTCATCCCAGAATTTGACGTCCAGATACAGAGGAGACCAATCAGACTCTGTGTGTGCAACTGGTGCACAGTACGTGATCGTTCAACATCTCGTGGGGTGGAGGTGTGGACTATTTATAAACTCTTTTCACTTGATGTGGGGCTTTTGCAGTGATACATCTTTACGCATCTTTACTTACAAGCTGGATTCCCTTGCAGTTTCTTCTGATTTCTTACGTCTGCAGCCGCGTGACCTGCCGTGACAATAAACACCGCCAAAGTTTTCTCTGCTTCATTCTGTGCGTCTCATTTCCGTGAGCAATTTACATGCGGGAAGTTTAATCCAAGCTTTAGCTCAACAACTAGTGTGCGGCCTCTTCTCTGCAGTCATTGCGATCAGGGAATCAGAATCAGAATTAGTTTTATTCTTTCGATATATATAAACATGCAGCCGACCAGCAGAAGAAATAGAGTTACAAAAAACAGAAAAAAAACTAAAATTAAATATCAGTATCAAAGTAACAATAAAATACTATAAATTTGTCTTTTTATCAGCAAAAACTACACAGAAAACATTTATATTTTAACTGAAGTACCCAGTATCCTCACAACATATTTATCCACAATTTTACAAGTGAACTGAATATTGCTCTATGACTTTAAAAAGAGGATTTTACAGCACAGAGTTCATGACATGGTCAGTGCTGTTTGTCCAACATTTTAAAAATTGATTAAGACTCTGAAATCCTGTTGTGTGTGCCAGCTTTTACAAACAACACGATTATCAGCATTACGTTTACATATTATATTCAAAGTTGTAAAGCTCAGAAGAGATCAAACTATTGGCACAGTGGTGTTGCATAATTGTGGTATGGATGATTTCATGTCACAATTTAGAAATGTTGTGCATCATTAAAAATTGCACACATCTATAATCATTCCTAACCAAATCCTCTCTCAGCCTTACATCCTCTTTGTGGTGAGTGTCAACATTAACCAAAGAGCCGTATGTAACTTATTACTTCTATTAGTCACACCCACAACAAAACAATGCTTTCATCGAACAAAATCTCAATAGATGTTTTCCACAAGCCTAAACACTCCACTCCATTTGAGACGTCGTCCTGACAAATTACAAACCAATGTGAAGTCATGAAGCATTGGGCAAGCCGGGATGGTTCGAGCGCCACATGGATTGTTTGTGAAAGCCAAAAGGTTGTCAAAAATGCATCTTTGACTAACAACACTAACCATATGGAGCTACTTATGTGAACAACACACTTGTTTAATTCCACATATGCATGCTTAGGAAAGAAAAATGTTAGTTTACTTAAGGCCTAATGGATTTGGGGTTAGTGCAATGGATAAATATTTACAAGCAGCTTTATGAATGATAAAAGTCATTCTTGATTAGGAACTGTGGTCGGATCATGATACTTAAAGGGATTTTGCGCCTGCCTGATGCAACATCATTTGGATGGATCGTTTGTGGCCCAGTGATTCTCCAACTGCACTCTATGTAGCACTATAACAAATGTCTGGCATCTTTCACTGACAAAAAAAAAGGAAATCAGGACAGGCCAAGGTCAAAAGACATCATGAAAACAGCATACCATTCTCATGACAGTTCAGGTCAGTTAAGTTGACCTTATCTGCATAGCCCGTAGGTGGAGTTGTTTTCAGGTTTGGCATCAGTACATTAATGACAATAACTTGTGTGACTGATGACTTTATTACAGCTAAAATTGATTCATACCGGAACAGGATTTGGGACCAAACTTGGCAGTACTTAAGTTTAACTATACTTGTCATTTGTAAAAGAAAGAAATTACTTTGGGGACAATTGACGGTTTTCATCTTTAAACATTTCCTGTGTAATACCAGCAGAACTAAACTCAAAGTCAGAGAATGCGTTATTTAACTGTATAATACATATGCAAAATGTGTCCAACTTGGCTCATAATCATCTGAATAAGATGCGCTACAACATGCAACTGCACTCTACTATATTGCCTCCAGACACGCAAGAGCAGGCACAAATGAACCGCAACATTGCATTTAATTTCAGCCACACAATATCCAATATACATTATACGCAGATGCTCCATAGTGCACACAAGAACACAGGGCACACCGGCAATTGCAAGTTAAGTGAACCTGAAGCAGCAATATAGTAAGCTAGTTTAGGGTTACACAGCGGATGACCCCCCTTAAGCAACAGAGAGGTGCTTCATTGTGAGGCTAAGAGGTGACCAATGGTCCATTGCAGCAGATAAGGAGCTGACTGGGTGGTGGCAGAGATCCCCACTCTGGAGATCAGTATAAACAAAGTGGGCCCCGAGTCACCCAAGAGCACCCAAAAATTAAAACACAATCAGGGCTTTTGAAAGTGGCCAGTGGCTGGGGTGAACTGGTCAAGGGTGGAGAGGAGTGAGGGGTCTGGGGGGAGTAAGGGTCTGTCAATAACATCAAAATATCACAAGTTAAAGCACTGGGTTGGGTTTCATGGTTAATCAGTTTGGGTCTTCCAGTTAATGAGGATTTTTTTTGTATTTTTTATATTGAGTCACAAAATATAATTTACTACTTGCTGGCCTCCAAAAAGTCTGCTTTTTAAACGGACATTTATAGGCAACAAAGTATTTCAAGCTTGTGGTGAGGATTTAGGATGCTGTATTCTATAACAGATATATTGACCTTATTCCGGTAGTTGGTCTGGGCGCCACCATCCAGCACAATCTTTCTTCTGGTTGTGTTAGTTAACATAGGGCTGCCGACCACGAGAGAAATATGTTCAACACAGACTAAAACGTCACTTTCAGGCCGCCCAGGGAATCGGTGCATTTTTGACTTGTTGGTCACTTGAACATAGGACATTTTACACAAATCAGTCTACCGTATTTTCCGGACCATAAATTGCTCCAGAGTATAAGTCGCACCAGCCAAAAAATGCATAATAGAGAAGAAAAAAACATATATATGTCGCACTGGAGTATAAGTCGCATTATTTGGAGGAAATGTATTTGATAAAATCCAAGACCAAGAACAGAAATTTCATCTTGAAATGTAATTTAAAATAATAACAGATTAGAGAACAACATGGTGAATAGGTGTACGTATGCTAACGTTACACCTTCAGGGACATGACACATAGACAATGAACTGTCGTAAGTGTCTGGTATGTTAACGTAACATATTAACAGTTATTCAGAGAACGATAGCATAAAGAACATGGTAACAAGTTTACCAAAAAATCTGCATCAACATGTGAAATGCGGTTGCCAGTGTGAAAATAACAAAATTATATAATAATGTGTTAATAATATCACATATAAGTTGCTCCGTGTTGTCTTTTTATAGATGAAATGAGAACTCTGAGATCTCATTTCCAAGCATCAGATTTGCAAACCCAAAGCATCAGTATCAACATGTGAAATGTGGTTTCCAGTGTGAAAATAACAAACAAAATGACATAATAATGTGTTAATAACATCACATAAAAGTCGCTCCGGAGTGTAAGTCACACCCCGGCCAAACTATGAAAAAGTGTTGGAGTACAATACAGCGGAAGTGCTGATCTGTGGCAAAAAGAGGCAAAATGGGACAGGGCGGAATAAGGGCAATAAGTTAAGATCCCATCACTGGTGAACGGTCTTGAAGTCTTTTAGTTGTAATTGGCACATAAACAGATGTAGGTTAGCATACATGTAATCAACAGGGTTTAAAGGGAACATATTATGCATTATTTCTATTGTTATTAGCCTTTATGCTCTTGAGTAACTTCAGTTTGGCATCTTAGCATGCAGTTGTACTGATCATGACAAGATGACAGAAAGTCACAGAAATAGTCTGGTGATGATTTATGGACTTAAAAACAGCAGAGACGATTCTCAGCACCACGTCACGTTTAACAATCTGAATAGAATTAAAACAATTATCAAAATGTCCAATACATTGGAATTATATGAACAAATTGTGTACAGTATATTTTTGTATGAAATCCCTAATTTTGGTGAACTGAAAAGAAACTTATAATCCTACATTTGCACCATGGTCAATAGAGATGGGACGATGTCTCAAGCTTCGAGAGCTTGTGAGAAAAAACTGCCGCAAGATTGTAAACAATTATTTTATTTCTCTTTTTAACATATGGCTTGGACAAAAAAAAGAGTTAAAGCTGGTGAGTTACATCCCTTGAGAAGACGTAGTGAAAAAAGCATTGCTTCAAATGTAAGATACATTTCAAACATTTTGAATTTAACGACTGAATGTTTCTAAGAAAGGCTGTCGTTATCATCAATTATTCATATCCATTAAACCATGTGTTCAAATCTTTTATTCTTGTGGATCCAATCTCCACCCTACACATATTTACCTATTTTATAAAAGTTTTTGCTCGCAGTTTAATATAACTGACATTAGTCCTAAATGTTGCAGGTAAAGATTTGCGATGGATTTGGTGTCTCTAGACAGACGGTGAATTTCTCAGAGCTGTTGCTTTGTGTTTGGAGCGAATCAGTCAGACAGTGTTTGGCGTTATGAATGATGGATGATGTGGTAATGGTTGAAGATGAGCCATAGATCGCTCCAGATGGAGAGAGCCAGAGGTGAGCGATGAGCTGAGGTGTGCGCGAGGGCCTTCTTGGTGCTGCTCAGTGGAGGAATGATCTCCCAGACATGAGGAGACACACCTGTTAGCGCAGCGCTGATGTGTTTTAATAAAAAGACTAGAATCACTAAACTTCTGTGGGACTGGATGCTGTATGTGTTCCAATTACATCAATAAAATACATGGCCTGCACTGACACTGCGATAACACCGATGAAGGAAAATAGTTTGGATGTTAGATATACAGTTTTGATTAGATGTGATATTTACATTTTAGGATCAAACTTCAGTTCAGAGAGCATATTTTCATAGGCCTACAGTATGTGAGCATTTAAATTAAAGATCGTAATAAGACCTCATGTAGACACAAAGAGATTTTCTGTTTGCAGAAGTCCAATGCCTGTTTGAAAACATGGAATACTTTGTAGTTTGCAGGGCTCTGTGTTATTTGCGAACGTTCAAACTGAAATTTTGTCTCAGTTGGGATCAATCTTTCAGGCGTAGGGTGAAATGCCTTGCCAAAAGACACAGCGGCGTATGCACAAGCCCCATGGGTTCATTATTAAAGCTTTTCGTGAAGCTCAAAACGCAAACTCTTCTCATTTATCATCTGTGAACACAGATCGCCTTCCTCGACTCTGAAAGCCCTGGAGCGCAAAGTTATGATTTTTTGGACCGGAACGCGCAATTCTATGTCCGTGTTGTCTTTTTATAGATTACAAACAAGGAAAGTTTATAAATGAGAACTCTGAGATCTCATTTCCAACCATTAGATTTGCAAATCCAAAGCATCAGTATCAACATGTGAAATGTGGTTGCCAGAGTGAAAATAACTCTCTGCCAGTTATCTAGTGTCTATTCTATATAGATTTAGCTTGTTGCCATTTTTGCCATTATGGTTTCAATTAGATCTTGCATCAAAACTGTTATTCCCCAAAAATCTTTTACTTTGTGTCCCTTACAGGCACATATATTTTGTCCTCCATGACAATAGAATCTTGTCACATTGATACTTGTACTACGTTGTTATGCAAGTACAGCAGCAGCATTGTGCCAAGACTTCCATTACGTTTAATAAATCCCAGTAGCATCACTTGAAAAGCAAATAATTGTCCTCTTTCTCCTATTGTGACCTCGTATCTCACGCACATCTGCGCTTCATAATTTAGTTTCATTCATAAATCTAAAAATATCTGGTAGACTTCCTGCTGAACCTCCTGTTGTCTTTGCCCGTGACAAAGGCCTGTTATTTACATCTAGGTGTTGTCAGACTGTTCAGGGCAGACAATAAGGTGAGCTGTGGTGTGGCCTCACTTTTACCTGGCTTTGTGTGGCGCTCTTTGCTTTTGTAAAAGGCAAACATAGTCACACTCATTGACACACAAAATCACAATAGCAGTAGTTTTGTGTAAGCTACAAGTTTCAAGTGAAGGTTTGTTCTGTCACGTCAGTAATGTGGGCTGTGGTTTGGAAACATGAATAACAAAGGGAGCGATGCATTCGTCATATCAGACGCAAATGAATGAAAGGGTTTGAGTCGTCCACAAGAAGGCGCAACTCTGGCAAAGCAACTTTTACTAATTCCACAAAACACATGCACTTAATATAATCAATATTGCTGTATATATATATGTATTTATTTATGGTTTGGTTTAATCTAGACCTTGAGAATAAATAGGTAGAAAACAGATTTGCTTTAGACCAGGGTGTCCAAACCTCTTGCACTGAGGGCCACATATTGAAACATATCCGAAGCAGAGGGCCACAGAATATGACAATAACACCTTTAATAAGGCTTTGAACATTAATTTGTAGGTCTGTATCACATCAAAATTGTTGTTATTTGGTTAGTTATGATAGCAGATTTTTTCCAGTTTTCCAGTAAAAAGGGTTGGTTATTTGGACCAATTTAGCAGGAAGCCCAAGGACCAACATAAATAGGTCCAAGGGCCCAAGGGAGGTTTGGAAACCCTGATTTAGGTTAATAGTAGTTGTCATAAGTAAATACATTTATATTTGGTGGTGTTTTGTGCCTTTTACATCCCAATGCACAAACTGACCCAGTGTACTGGAGTGTGTATGTATCTCACATTTCTTGGCGCGTTTTGGACGCGTCCAGCAGGATGTTGCATTTGAAAAGATACTTCACTTGTCCTTATATGACAGCAGTGGGTTTTGTGCGTTCAGCCTGAAAAGTGCTTGTTAGTTCCTTTTCTCAGAAATGCCTTCTCCAGCTCTGGGTCAGTTTGAGTTTATGCTTCAGCTGTAAATCGGGCTTTGACAACAGAGGATAAGTGCCGACGGACTGTGGCTGCTTTCTGTCAGAGCGATATCAATGGAATGAACCAAACACATGATGCAACATTTGTGTAAACCAAAAGAGAAAACTAAGCAAATTCTTATATTTTGCAATATTCTGTGTTCAAATGAGACGATTACCACAATGATAAAATTACTACTACTACTATAGCGACAGAAGGTTGAATTGTTTCAGCTGGACTTAAGTTTCACCACTCATCCAAGTGTCTTCTTCAATTCTGACTTCAGCACTGGTTAGTACTACTACTACTACCACCACCACCACCACCATGACTACTACTATGACAATGACTATGGCTACTCTGTATAGTCAATGATACACAATGCAAAGAGACAAAGCTGGCATTTCTTTCATTTGCTGCTACCTCGCATAATATATATACAAAATTCAATCACTTCAAATTAAACATATTTAATTGAATGAAATATTTTTTTTGTGTTCAGCATTCTTCACTTTATTGGATTTGCAAATGAGCTTTGAAATACGGTTTGAAAACATTCCTAAAATACAAACGAGATCAAATAGAGTCTGTTTATTTTAACATGTTGTGCCATTGTAGGGGATCATGAATCACAGGTATACAATTATCCTAAATCGTCTGAGAATGTTCTAAATGAGAACGAATTGTTAATCTGCTGATAGTTTTAAAACTCGAGGAGAGCAGTCTTTCAACGCTTTCCATCCCGACCGAACTGGAAAAAACTCTTTCCCTCCCTGCGTTTTTGTACTCAGAAGATGTCTTTAAAATGCATTGAACTTCCTCCTTCAAACAGGCATTCTAGCCTTACTTATGGATACACGGCAACTGTATCTGGTCAAATTAAATCAAGATGTACATTTTGCATATTTGTACATATACCCCAAAAGGCTTAATGATAATGCGAGGGAAGCAGAAGGCTATAGGATGGAGACAGAAAGAGAGAATGAAAGAGGTTTTTCTGTGAGGCTCAGGGGGCTTTTGCTTTACGCATTACAGTAAAGATGGTTCTGCTTTATTGACTGTTTGGCTGAAGGTGAAGCGACTGAGAAATGACTTATCAGGTTGTGCTTTCACCTGAAATACATATAATCCTCCAAGAGTTACTGTCTCTTGCAAAACTGGCCCAAGAAAACACCCCAGTATTCAGAATTTGAGATGGGAAATTATTAAAGCCAACTTTGCATGTAATAAATAAAAGGTTTTTCCACAGTGTTGAAAGAAGAGAATATGGATATTATTGTTCATATTTTAAAAAAACATGGCAAGATGAGTAAATTTTTTGTATCCCTCATTTAGAGAGAGAGTCTTGTTGCCATAAACATGTTATTTTATCTAGATGTTTTACAAATTGCACCCACTTACTCAGTGCTGCAATCATCTCTTGTTTCTTTTCAAATCAATTCACATAATTTGCTGTATTTGAGGTTGTGGTCACCATTGATAAAACTGCATAAGAAAACAGTATGCACAATAGTGGTTAGTTGAGTAATAAAGTGGTTTAAACATTGGTTTTGTGAGTTGCATAAACATAGTCAAAGTCAAAGGTTATTTTTGGGTAAAACGGTAGAAAAGAGACAAAGTTGCTCATGAACAGTAAGTTGTAAGTTTGTAAAAATGTGCTTTGTTGCTTCATAGTTACTTAATTTTCAGTGAGGAAACAGAAAGCTATGGTGTAATAGTTTTTTTTGCATAATTAATTCTGTTGCCATCTCACTGAAGGCCAGAACACAATACATTTCGGCATTTCTGTAACATCCACACTCTCTTCAAGATCGAAATAGTTTTGACAAATTTTTTTAATATAATTTGTCAGGATTAATTTAGCCTACGTACCTCATAAGTTTGTTTACCTAAAGCCGAATCCATTTAAAACAATTCACAATAGGAAACAAAACTATACTGATAATAATGTGAACACCTGCTCTAATAAAGTCTGTGGGGAGTTACAGGAAGTCACTTTGATTCGATTTTACAGCTGTACTTCCTTATTGTTCTTGAACATGATGACACATGATGGCACACCTTCTCCTTTAGTGCCAAAACCGGTGGCAATAAAACTACCACAAAATCGCTGCGAGAAATATTACTGTATTGGAAGCGGAGGTGCCCCTGTTTCAACAAAGTCAGTTTCACACAATTGGTGAGAATAAAATAGGTGGAACGTTAGATAAAACACATCTTTTAAGATTTGTTTAACCGTCTCACAAATGTACAGGGTGTGTTTCCATCATTTTGTAGATCCTGGAGCTTTTTGTGCATGTTTTAGGTCAATGACGGAAACCAAAACCCTCCAGGGAGAACATGCAAACTCCACACATGGTTGGATTGCATAGGAGTCAGACCCAAGCTTGTTCTGTGACCTTTTTAATTTATTACAGCTCATAATCTCTACTGGATAAAACAGTAAGCAGCAATGGAGCAAATTGTCAGAGCCAGGAATTGATCTCACTCCTGCGACGAGCCTCTCCCATTAAAGTGCAGGACAAAATAAATCATAATTGCAAAAACTGCTTCTTGTTTGGTTTCTGAGGTGATGAGATCTCCAGTACATTTACATGGGAAGCAACAACTAAAGTGATGATTTGAAAAAGAAGCCAATGTTAAAGTGCAAATGAAGTTTTTCTAATTATGACGTCATTTGGTGGGATATTACCTGTGATCGATGTGTGTCATAGTTTTACATCAGTGGAAATTTGAGACTAAAAGTTGAAAATTTCACAAAGTATTGCTAAGTTCTGTAAAGGAATTCCTCTATTATGTCATCAGTATATAAAATCATAAATGCAGGTACAATTTTCACCCAACTAACACAGTTTTCTGACAAATGACATGAATCTAACAAAAGAAAGGTGTTATATTTATTGAATCAAATTTGGCCTTAGTTTATGGGTGCTTGGTAACAGTTATTCCATGCCCAACCAGGAAGTAACATTATTAACTTCACCAAAAATATCATACTATCGTTAACAAGGTAACATTTTTAGCAGAATATAAATATAATCATGTTAATGTTGTTTATTTGACAGAACAATTTGATGATATTTAATGCCAAACTTGTCTTATTCAAGTTTTAAGTCTAAAACATTTATTTCAGTCAGATTTAGTTTACTCAAAAAGTAAATAGTGCCCTCTGTATTTTTTTTTTTAAACTAATATGCCAGGAAAATAAAGCAACAGATATAATCCTGGCCATTTTTCACATTTAAATGTCCCAAAAATGTGCAAAAACAACTTTCTTTCTTGCATTGATGCGAGTAATTTTCAGGAGAATTTATATTTTCCATATGCACTTTATACCTTCATCTCTTGCTCATTGCCAATGAAACACAACATGCAAAATAAAAAGACACCATGCAGTCGAGGCGTTGTAACATGCTAGATCCCAGACAGAAAAAATAAAGACTTAGGGCTGCAGTTGGCTGCTAAAAAAAGACTAATTTCGATTGAGGCTTCTCCAAGTATGTTGTTTATTTCTGCCCTTCAGTCTTCCGGGGAGTGGAGCTCTTTCTCTCTGCCTGGATGTGGTTAGAGCTTGCCAAAAAGGCCTCGAGATAATACGGGCAAGCCAGCTTTATAACAACACCCTGCGATGGCATGAAGTCATTGGGCAGGACTGTGCACGTCAAACAGACACCCAATTCACCCAAGAACTGTACACTTTCTCTTTCCCACTGAGTCAAGCCGCCCAAGGGGAGAGAGAGGCTTGGAACGAGAATAATCAGGGAATTAAACTGTCACTGAAGTTAGGTAAGAAAATTAAATTGTCATCATTCATTTGACCTCTTCAACCCGTAACAGTATATTGTTCAATTTCCATGTTCAGCAGAGTCTGGGGAATTCCCGCTGCTCTTAAATAACGGTGGTTATCTGTCAGACAGTTACACCACACTCTAATAAACAGGCTACATATTAAAATCAATATATTTTACAAGTTTGATTTGCCTTACAGTGACGTGACAAAGTTCTAGTTTTCAGTGTTAGAGAATTTGATAGTGCTTCAAGTCTACTTTCATCATTTATTTATACAGGGAACACCCAATGAGGAAAAACTCTCTTCTTCATGAACCCTGTTAAATCAAAATGCAGAATAAACAAACAAACAAACAAACACAGGATATCCAGATAAAAATACCAATAAAACATTATATAAGACAATCCTTAAAATCAACAATAAAAACAGGTTTAAAATCACGCAAAGCAAGCGCTCCGCCACTGTTGGTAGTCCTTAACCTGTGCTTTAAAATCATTAAAAGGCATACAATAATTGATTTTAAATAGGCCTTTTTTCCAGTCTCTGTTTTGACTCGGTGTGACTGTAAAATAAGAATGCCCATCGATCTCAAGCGGTGAATACTTGATCTGAAGTTCAGCAAACGTATTAAATAATCAGGTGAAATGCCAATGAGAGCCTTATAAACAAACAAAAGGCAGTGTTGTTCTCTTCTGGCCTCCAGTGATTGCCATCCTACTTTAGAGTATAATCACATTGATGGGTTCGGTATCCATCTCCTGTAATGAAGCTTAGTGCTGAATGATTGATTTAATTCAGAGGTTTTAAGACTGTGGCTTTAGAATATAATATCACCATAATCCATCAGTAAAAGCATTTTAGTCTAGATTAACTGTTTTCTACAATTAAGAGGAATACACTTTTCTAAATTTCTAAAGAATGGAAATCTGGTTTGAAGATTATTTGTCAGCCATTTTACGTATTTGTTGAAAGAGAGTTTATAATCAATCCAGATGCCCAAGTGTTAATAATAGGGTACTTGTTCAATCATATTACCATCAAGCGTAAGAATAGATACCGGTAAATTTTACCATCACAAGAGCGCCTTTTCGTCAACATACATTTCGTTGTACTTGAATTCATTGATCATTTTTAAGTGAACACATTTATGTTAGATGGAATATTTTGAATCTCCGTGTATCAGAAGGCGCCCTAGCATGTGGAATTACATCTGCATACAAATAGATGCTACTGTGTTTTAGATTGTGGCCAATTGAGTTCATATAAATTGTAAATAAAAGTGGTTCTAGGACGGACCCTTGAGGACGCTTAAATTCAGCAGAAACAACTTGAGCTCTATTTGTGAGGTCATCTGAAAACCACTTTTTTGCATTTGAATCCAACCCAATAGCATCCAATACACTGAGCTTCAGAATCAAAGGCCTTTTACAGTTCAACAAAAAGAGCAGCATCCTGATTGTCCTGATTGTCCGGTGCAATACCATTGTAATGTATAACTTTGGTAGCAGGTGTTATTGTACTATACCCGTGTCTAAAACTGGACTGGTAGCTATGTAAAATTGAGTATTTGGTTAAGAAAGCACTGCATACACACTTGTGGTTATTTGGTTCTAAACTTGGTTTGGTCCTGTTTTAGTCCTTGTATGTCCTGATCTAACCCAGGTTTAGTTTTTGGCTTAGTCACAGATTTGATGTGGTGAATGTGCAAGTGTGAACCTAAGTCTACAAACAAGCTGAATCCAAATGAAACGAAGAGTAGAAAGCATGCTACTTTGATTGCCTGGGATGCCAAAGACCACATGCTTTGACTCTACTTTATAAAGACATGTTGTGTCTCAATTTCTGATGGGCATGACTGACAAGCGGATTAACCAAGCAGAGAAACACATGGTCCGTTCTTGTCAACACAAACATGGTGGCTTACGAGTAAACAAGAAAGAAAAAAAATGCAACAGACGACGGAGAAACAGCCAGGATTTCTGCAGAATGCTCAAGCGAAGCACTAAACTCTGTAAATCTAAGGTTACAAAAGTTATATTTGGCTCTGAACTATCCGAGAATTAGTATATAACTTTTGGTCATCAAATTGGCCAGACCATATTATCCAATAACTTGCAATTCAAAGATCTTCTACCTTTCAGATGACACACCAATCTCATCTCTTGTCAGTCAATCCATCGGCTAAAAATACCAGACACTTCACCCCAGGCTGTAATAGTGAGCGATCAAACATTTGTGGAATTATTGTGCTTCCCACACCGTACAACCGTCATCATTACCTTTTAATAAGCAGTCACACAGACAGATCATGCCCTACAGAATAATTACTAGTACAAACAAACATACTTTCATGCCTTCAAATTGTGTAATGAATGGATACACTGAATAGAACAGAAACTAATCATTATCAGGAAGGTGTATTGATGGTGGTATTTTTCACTTTAGAGTGGCTGGATTATACATTTCTCTGAAAATGTGGCCGGTGACTGTGGACGTCATAATGGCCATTTATGTGACAGTGTGTTGATGGTAAATGTATAGTAACACGAGTTAATCAGCTCCGCTCCGCACGCAGTCTGTTTAAGGTTTCAGGCGACTCGCTTATAGAAATGTGATGACAGCAGTGCGGCTCTGTGGCTTCATGTGGAGGGCTACTGACCAAAAACAGCGAAGGTGCAGAGGAGGGCACTATATAATACCAATATCCCGAATTTAGTTTGAAAGTGTGCAAGATCGCTTATGATAAAAAATAAAAAAAACGTGCTAATGTTGTAATTATTTCACCCTAAATAAATAAATAAAGTGATATTCATGGTCGCTGCATCGGACCGTTGTGGTAAAGAAGGAGCCGAGTCGAAAGACAAAGCTCTCGATTTACCGGTCAATCTACGTTCCTCCCCTCACCTATGGTCATGAGCTTTGGGTAGTGACCGAAAGGACAAGATCGTGGATACAAGCGGTCGAAATGAGTTTCCTCCGCAGGGTGGCTGGCGCTCCTTAGAGATAGGGTGAGGAGCTCAGTCACGCGGAGGAGCTCGGAGTAGAGCCGCTGCTCCTCCACGTTGAGAGGCGCCAGCTGAGGTGGCTCGGGCATCTGTTCCGGATGCCTCCTGGACGCCTCCCTAGGGGAGGTGTTTCGGGCATGTCCCACCGGGAGGAGGCCCCGGGGACACGCTGGAGGGACTATGTCTCTTGGCTGGCCTGGGAACGCCTCGGGATCCCCCGGAGGAGTTGGAGGAAGTGTCTGGGGATAAGGAAGTCTGGGAAGTCCTTGCTTAGACTGCTGCCCCGCGACCCGGCCCCGGATAAAGCGGAAGAAGATGGATGGATGGATATTCATGTTTTGTTGGTAGTTTTAAGTCCTTTTAAATTTGTTTGATTGACACTTAAACCTCAACGACAGACATATGTATTTGTATTATTATTTAGATATTCTGCATACATTCTACATACCCTATTACATTTTTGTCACTATTGCCCACTCTAAATATGCATAATATTCTCTAGATCAGGGAAGTCCAAACTATGGCTTGGGGGCCGATTATGACCCCCAGACCAATTTTGGCTGGACCTCAGGCTTGCTGCAACATTTTGAAACATGTGCCATTGTTGACTTTTGCTAAATTAATAACAAACATTTTGATGGTATACAGAACTTAATTATCCTAGCCTTATTAAGGGTGCGAAGGCATATCAAAACTACTGTAATGGAAAAATGTCATGTTACTGTTAGAAATGTCATGTATCAATGTATTAGAGTGTAGGGCCCTATTAGAAGAGTGAAGGCCACGTGTCCAGCATCTGTCGGCTGACGTTGCTCTATTGCTGCTCTATATGCCCTATTTGATTCTATATATGTTGTTGTTTATATTATTGTTCATCGTTGTATGTTGCACTGAATCATCAAAGCAAGTTCCTATGTTTGGGAATTTTGTTCATTGACAATGGCAATAAACCTTTTCTGATTCTGCTTCCAGACCATGGATAAAGATCTACCGGCGCCTCTTTAACACCACCCTGCTCGAGAGAACTTCAGTAGTCCAGCATCAGCCTCTGCACTTGATTGACTTGATTCTGACTGGTTTTGATGTAAACGTAGCAGTCTGTTTTCTCTGCCTTTATAAGGACGTGCACTTTCATTGTTCTGGAGTTAGATTAGGGAGGGAGAGACAACTTTGACAGGGACAGTGATTTGCTGTGCGCGAGCGAAAAAAGATCCCCCTTTTGAGAAAGACAGACTGTTCTATTTTCTTTCTTTATTTATAATTGTTTGCAAAAATTCCACAACACTGCGCAAATTCCACATTTTGATTGATTCCCTCCATTGTCATGTCGCCTGTGGCCCTCTGATCCGTATGTTTCGAAATGCGGCCCTTTGTGAAAAAGGTTTGGCCACTCCTGCTCTAGATATTTGATTTGTATTCAGCTATTGTGCCGTGAAGGATTGCTAGGTGTTCCTTCAAAAAAAAAAATTGTACTGTAATGCTGTTTTGGAGTGCCCTGACTGCTGAGCAAACTTCTATACCAAAAAAGACGCCGAACACTGTTGCAAAATCCAGGACAAGAAATGGTTTTGGAGAGCCCAGATTTCCTCATAATTAATAGTTTGTCCCCTATACTCACACAGGCAATACTTTACCTTCTGACAGAGGTTTAAAATGCATTATGGACAAAAAACTTACAGATGGAAATACGTGAGCATCTGAACCACACAGGGCTTTCAAAAGAGAAATGACTAAAGTCACTGAGGGACTATGATAAGGTGTAACAGACCAGGTGTAAGTCCAAATCCAATTCAGCTCAGATGTGTCAAGACACAGACACAGTGACATGGGATGAACATAAACAATATAATGTTCAGTCAGAAATTATATACAGTTAAAGTGCGATTAAGTTAAGAGGGCAATTTCATTCATTCTTTGCATTAAGTTCAGGCAATAGTGTTTTTAAACCTAAACTATAGAGAATGGATTACAGTGAAATACAAAATAAAACAATGTTGCACACACTAAAGCTCTTATTTCCCTTGTTTACCATCGATTGCTGAGACAAGAAATATGTAAAGAATGAGTGAAATTGGCCCAGGACCAAAAAAATGCATTCAAAGTATCATCAGCATCGGTGTGATCGAATAGAATAAATGTTATAAAAGCAGAACTCAATAGCAAATTTACCATCTGGCAAATGGTTGCATTCTTAAAACACTACAAATAATAAATACAACTAAACAAAAATAGTGATTCATAAGGTCATTTAGCAGATATCAGAGACACAAAGATTAATGGGATCAGTGTTCAGTAAAAGCACAAACCTGTGGTAAATCAAAGAAGCTGGAAGTTTGAGGAGTTTAGCACAAATCCTCTTGTCTGTTTTAAACTGCTCCACATGGGGACTATCTGGACTATAACACCGGTAAGTCTCCTCTCCCTACTGTACAAATCCGCTTCCACATGAGAACATGCAATAAAAGCATTTTTATGTGACATTTCTGATTATAACCAGCATTTTGCAGAGTTTTATCAGTAAGCGGATTAAAATGTGAAATGTGAAAACAGGGTGAACGCTGGGTGAAGCTCCAGAATGCTGTCTCATACAGAGTCAATACAGAGGACAGTAGTTTGTTTGGACCGTACATTTAATTTAGCTCATTGTATCATATAGTGGTCAGTGAAAAAGTGACCACAGTAAAGGTTTGAGAGCGTGTTTGTATTCAAAAGTGTGGATTGTTTACTGAAACTGGCTGTGTCACTCGATCAGCCACGGACGCAGTAGGTGTGTGTGGAGTATATGGTTGCTGTGTGCTGTTCTTTGGGCAGTGTAAAGTTTCAATCTCGTCCAAGAATCCGAGGTTCTCACTGCACATGGACAGTTCGCCGCGAGGGAACGTCTGCTCCGGGTAAAGAAAAGCGAAAAGCAACATTAGATGACGGTGTACAATTTAGCCCTGATACAGTTTTTTAATCTCATAATTACAATCTCAGGGGAGTGCAAAGAAATTAGATTGAACAATAGTTTACAAACGTGTAATAAAGAGCTGGGTTCTCATTTTTAAAACTTACTGTCTGCGTGCGAGCGGACAAAACACAAACTTCCTCAAACTCGGTTGCTTAAGTGCAACTCTGGTCCCTCTGAACGCAGATCGTCTTCTGCCTCGTCCCCAATAGGCAGTGTTCAGTTTGTGGACCGGAAACCGCACATTTCTATGTTAAGTTGTCTTTTTATAGATCACAAAATGGGCAGGGTGATGTGACAAAGAGTAATCAAGTTTCTTTTCCTCCTCATTTTGATCAATCACCATTTTTGAAGCAAATACAAATTCCTGAACATAAACAAGACATCATTTTAGTTGTTGCCATTTGAAAATACAAATAATAATACAATTTCTGATCCAAAGCACATTCTTTCCCATGGCTTTAGACCACTCTATTAAAGAAGAACACAAAGATGACTGAATCTTGATTTGATTTGATTTTGCCCTTTAGTGTATGTATTCTAATGACCAAATATTACCACATCTAGGGTAAGGTTAGGTCTAGGATTAGGGAAACCTGTATTCATCTGTGAAAGTATAAAGCAACAGGAGCCAAGACATGTTTTGTTTACCGTGCATAGACAGTATTTGTGCCTCTAGCTTTGAGCATGTAATCATATCCCGCTGGTGTGTCAGGAGCAGGTTTGGGACATTGGGTTGGCCCTTGGGTGAGCCCTGGAGGGGAACAGGGGTAAAGCGATCCACTTGAGAACTGCCCAGGGAATTGTGCTCCATTGTGAGGCAGTAAAAGATCTGGCCCTGCAGCGTGTGTCCAATGAATGCGGGCCACTCGTGCCATTTTACACAACACACAAAAACACCACAGCCGCAGCCTCGGCCAATCGTATCAGCAGCTCATTCTTCCCGTGCTGTACCGTGACCCAATGTACAAATATCTGCAATTATCGCCTCCCAACCCAACTTTAGTCGTACAATACTGACACCTCTTTCTATTGTTTCTTTATAAAGGGATTCCATACTATACCTGTGTTTGTAAGTAACTGATACAGCCGTTTTGCCCCAGACAAAACAAATGACAAGATACTCAGACAGATGAGCTGCAAATATTAGAGGTGCTTTCAATATATTGTTTTGTTTAAACTTACGCAATAGAGACTAAATGTGTCTCATTTTCAACTTTGCAAAATGAATGACCTGTTGCTTTTATACGCTTTTGTTTTTGCTCCCATTTTGCATTAGCTCAACTCAAAGATATGAAACATAAGACACATTTCTCTCAAATATTGTTCACAAATCTGTCAAAATTACAATCTGTTTTACTTGAGCAATTAATTATCCATTCATCCATTTATATATTTATATATAATACCGGTGCATATTGTGAGCATGGCACTAACAGATAGATGCTTCTTGATATATGCTAACTTCATTATATTTCAATATATGATAATACATTTTAGAATCAGACGATTCTGATTCTGATTTTAGTAAATGTAGTCACAACCGGAGTAGTAAATTTAGGTATTGTCAAAAGTAAATGTAGTTTTCAAACAGTGACAATAAATCAAGAGAGAGTTGTAGAGTTGTTGTTATACAGCCATGACAACCAGTGCATACTGTGTGAACACTTCATCTGAAGGGTAGCCTAAGGGCAGCTGTACCTGACCTACTCCAGTCACATGGGCTCAATACACAAACACATATTACTCACTCCTCCTCTGTTGGACGACAGAAGAATTGATTATTTTTGCCTCCGAGAGGAATAAAAGTCAGTTGTAGCCTATATGTTAAAAATGAGGAGCAGACATGTTGAGTCAGTGGCCTTACCCTTTCTTCTGAAAAAGCATCTTTAAACCTTTGACAGAGCGTAATGGGTTCAGCGCCATAGGCTAACTCATCCTATTCCATTTCACATTTTTCCATTTCAGGCATCCACAAGAAAAGTGCCAGAGCTGCACTTTTTGGTGGTTTCAGGTCGAGACATTTTGGGATGTCAGCAGGTACGCTCACTAAGATGATTTACCATTGGCCCATAACTGACAGCCAAGATATATGTCGTGTTTCAGCACAAGACTCCACAGATAGGGGAGGTTTAGAGGGTCTAAACCTAAACTACATATTTGTCTCATTGCCAAACATCTATGCCATCAGATCAGGCTACAGCACAGCGGGTATTTTGAAATCCTCCAGGTTGAGATGGTAAAGGCTGAGGGCACGCCTTAAACATACAACTGCCTTTTATTCTGCGCTTTCTGCCTGTCACTCTCGGAGCAGAAAGTAGAAGGTGAGAGAAGAATAGACGAAGGATTGTGTTAACAGCTGCTGTCAATCTCCCTAATGACCTTTCCAATGCAGCTTTCCCATCTACTAAATAAACATAACATAAACATTCACTATCATCTTTTCCAGTTATCGCAAACATTAGCAAAAGAAGGTTTCATTGTGAGTGAATCTATTTTGCAACTCATCCAACATGAGAGGCATGTTGCTTTCGAGAGAATTCACTTCAAAGTGTAATATTATTGCAAATCGAGAAATGTATTCTTCTCTAATGTATGAACTCCTTTTACATATCTGCTTCTGATTATTTTAAAAAGATACATATTTTGGAACAAACATTTTGAGTATTATAAATGGTTTTAGTTCTGATTATTATCAGATTGTTGGAGTTATAAGAAATGATGATTATAAACAGCTAAATTCTCATATTTCTTTAGGATCGTGTCCCTCTGATTACACACATCAGATTTTGCTGTTTGCAGCGTCATTTAAATAATCTAAAAGGTCAAGAAATCAGATTAAAATCAGATTTTGGTGTGCATGTAAACATAGTCACTGTAGTTCTCATGCGGGGGCTATTTTTTATTGTATATAATTGTTTGGGAATTCGCTGCTATTTTTTATAAAGCCAATGAGTATTTTTGTACATCTATTTTTCTTGTTAAGTATTTTTATTGATTTATTTATTCATTATTAATTGTTTTATTCAAATTTACCATCAATCTACTTTGCAACCTTTCCACTGTATAGCAGCCGTTTTGCCTTTTAACTATTTATGTTAACTTTTCCATTTGTCTCTGCTCACCCCTGACAGACTGTTGTCGTCCTGGCGACACACTCATTGCCACAAGCCACATGTGCGCTTATTGGGCACAAAAGGTTGCTCTGTTTTTTTTTCCAGCCTACAAATTGAAGCATTGGTCCAGAGTCTGACAGCTAAAATGCACAGAGTGAGAACAGGATGTGTGTGTGGAGTAAACTATGCCCGCCAACACCTGAAGCTTATTAAATATAAATCTCGACCGGTCTGTAGATGTAATAAGAAACCCATTTTGACTTTTTAGGGGCAGCTTCATAAATCTTTTAGGGTCCACTCCTTACTTTTTCAGCAACATTCCTCGTATATCTCAATGCTTTTGGCCAAAATATTTAACACTTGCACTTGTCAAATTATTTAAAGTTTAGTAGGAAAAACCAATCGAGCATGTATAGAGAGACAAACACACAGATATGGATTCGAGAGGCAGGACCTATAGGGATGAAAAGCACAGATGTTAAGAGCAGTGGCATTCAGAGGAAGGTATGAAAATGCTTTGTGGAGGAATGCGAGGAGTGTGGCGTTTGTAGTGACAACACTGCAAATGCTCCCATATGTCCCTGCTGGACGGCTGCAAGTCTACTGCAAAACCTTTCACTGATTAGATCTAAAAAGGGACAAAAATGTAACAGTGTGACATCAAGAGAACTAAATACTAACTCATAAAAACATTGGGTGGACAAATACACTGCCTGTCTAAAAAAAAACTTGCCACACGGTTTTAATTAAGTAAATCGGTCCGAGCCTCCTACTGGATAATTGCTGCATGGGTGATGAGCTTTCAGCTGCAACACGGGATTTAAACCTGACTGATGCAGTGAGTGGCTTCTCATTTCTGAAACAACCATGTAGAAAGACAAATCCCGTGGTCATGGAACAGATGTCAGTATGTTTGAGAAGGGTCAAATCATTGGCATCAAGCAGAGAAAACATCTAAGGAGAAGCAGAAACTCATCTACTGCAGATTTGAACCCCAGTGAGTGTTTGGGGCGAGCTGGAGAAGGCTTTGTGCAGCGGTCACTCCCTCACATCATCAATACAAGATCAACTGGTGAAGAGTAATGCAGCACTGGATGGAAATGAATCTTTTGCATTGCAGAAGCTTTTGAAACTATGCCACAGCAAATGTGCGCTGTGATCAAAGCTAAAGGCGGTTCTACCAAATATTACAGTGAGTGACTTTTTTTTTGGACAGGAAGTGTGTCTATGATAATGGGATGCTTTCTTTGTCACTGTTGACAGTGACTGAAGACTAAACCTAATTTTCACTAACTAAATGTGTGTCTTTTTCATATGGGCATTCACATGGATCAAGTTAGCACAAATGTGCAATACTCAAAGACAATCACTGACTTGAGGAATTTGGATCCATGAGACACAGAATTCGCACAGCTAATAAATTGTAAAAACAAATACTTTTATGAAACAATTCATAGTAGGGCTGCAAGATATTGGAAATATATGACAGTTATGAAACATAAATGTTTATATTATTAATACATTTAAGAAAATAAAACAAGTAACGTCCAATAGATTCTAGAAGATCTCTGTCCCAATAATAAATTACATTGGAACTATAGACACACATAAAATATTGAACAAAACTGGCCTAACTTTTGGCTCATAAAGATCACACTATGTTATATCACACTTATATGCTTAACAGTGAGGACTGGTTGTTTTGTTTGACTGATTACACTTGGTGTCTAGTATAATAACCATCTTGTTTGTTGAATATCAATTAGCAAATGGAGTGACAACGTCTTACTTCTTTACTTTATTTTTGCTCGTTACTCATATTTGTCCGAGGTTATACCTATGGGTGATGTCAGAATAGGTATGTTTACGGGCCATATAATCCCAAGTCACAGGTCAGCACCACATCATAAGAGAGAGCACATTTGAATCGATAACATCTACTCCATTATCTCTACTGCCAGGTAGAAACACCCCCTCATTGATCATTTTTCGCAAATACATATATGTGCAATATTGATGTGGTTTGCAGCGGTGTGGAATTGAACTAAATTATAACAACTTGCACAGAGTTAATATGTGCAAAACTTAAGAAAACTATAAATTACACGATAAAAAATTCGAGAAATTTAGAATTAATAGTGCTAGCCAAACGTACTTGCATAATTTTTCGGTCTTGGTTTCAATATCAAACAAGTCTTCATCTCTCGCCATTTGTCATGTTGAGTCGCACACATCTGCATAATCACCATAATAGTTCAGTGTGTGATCATACATTCTGCAGGTCAGTCAAAAGAGATTCAAGTAGGATTTGCTTGAGGTTGTGTGTGATGAATGAGCAGTAATCTTAAGGTGAAGTTAATAACTTAATTGAGGCATGTTGTATTAGGTGCATTTTTGTAAATGACATAAACTATCTTGTGGTAGCTTATTCAATTGTTATTCATACTAACATACACATCCTGGGTTAATTTCTCAATTTTACAGCTATTTCACAATGAGCTGAAGGTAGGATTGTTTCGACTTCGCACAGAGGGCATTATTGGTTGTTCGCTGGTTGTTGTGAATTTGTGGCGTTGCACTGTAGTCGAGGTTGGTAGTGCGCGCTCATAGCAACACTCCACAGAATCATCTTGAAAAGCACTTCGAGCGTCCGATGGAAAGATTACTCAGGAGCCGGTCCTGCACTCACGATTTGAGGAAACACTTCAACACACAGTTTGTGCTATTCAGAAGGAGTAGTTCATAATGAGTAAAGCAATAATCCGGCTTGGTTGTTGTCCTGGGCAAGAGCAACAACCACACTCATTTTGAGGCAGCCAATTAATCGAAGTAAAGGGGAGATCTTTTAGTCCATATGTGATAGCACACTTAAAAGGTTGTGACATCTTACACATTGAGATCCGATCCACAGCATTCTCTGAGTATTTCAAGTTATCTCGCTGAATACACATGCTATTTCATCTCGCGTCACGCGTGAATTTTGGTTATGTTCTGTCTAAGGACATAATATTCACAACGATTAACTATGTTGGTTAAACGCATTATAGAATGATATGGGAATTTGCTGGCCTGTCCAATGTCCTCGTCGTGTTGGCAGGATTAATCATAAAAGTTAAGTACTTCAGAGTAACGTGGAAGTAATATTATCAGTGTGTGTGATTAAGAACTGAGGTGAACGATCTCTATATATTGCAAAGATATTTAAGATTACAATTGCATATGTACGAATCAGCAAAAGTACAAGGTGAAGCTGTTGGTATTTGCACGCTCGCATTCGCTACAAATAACCTTATCTCGAGACATTTAAGGTGGTGAAAAATGAGTGGTGGAGCTCGAGGCTCTTTTTGAAACTTTCTAAACCATGATGGCTGTTCACTAAATGCATGTTAGCAAATAAACAATTAAATTACAGTAGTGAAATCAGATTAGTTAGCAGCAGCGGATGAGTAAAGGTGTTGAAGGGCGAGCAAAGAAAGTAAGGCGACTGATTTATACATCTACTATGAAGCTATAAGTAGTCGATGAATACTGAGAATCTAATGAACTTACTCATAGTTTTCACTCGTGTCGGTGTTCAGTACTTAAGTTGACCTCGATAGCATGCAGTTGTGTACCAAGTGGAACACATTATAAGACTGTGTACATATATGTGAGTGCTCACTCTATGAGGTGATATTGGAATCTTGCTGTTGCACAATTTCAACACACCATGAGTACAGTTCTGATAAGTGGTCGAAAGATGTTGAGTGACAACGGTCAATAGGGTGAATACTTAGCAGAGCATGACTAGGGGACCGTCTGGTATCGCAGGTCTATTGTTAAGCAAGCGATTCAGTAAGCCGTCATCCAATAGCTGCTACTTCTAGTGGATCTAGGCGTGCCACATTGGAATTCTCATGGTGATTATCTCATGGAGGTGAGGTTATGACAATGAGTATAAGGAAGAGTTAAAGTAGAGAGTATAAGCAATCTCAAGTAGCAGACGAAATACTGGAAGCGATCAAAATAGACGAACGGATTTAAATTATGGGATTGCGTTCCTATCGCGTGAGCAAAGATGGTAGAAACTGTTAGGATTCTGTACTTTTGGAAGAATGGAATGAAACGGGGGGTAGTGTAAGTCAGAAGACTCTTGTTATCTGTTTCATTGCGCTTAAACCCAATCATCTGTCGGGTGGAAGTGCAACACCACCCAAAAGATAGCTACTGCGCACTTGGCTCTTAGAGAGAAAAAAGTATGTAGATAGATATAAAGATTGTAAAAGTACTTGTAATGTGTGCGCCAAAATATTTAGTATAAAAGTAAAAGAGCCTAAATAAAATAGCTCTGCATTGCTCATGACTCGAGTGAGTCAGATAAACTAATGTGCAGACTCAGAGAAGGTGCTTAGATGAACAACATATGGTTAATAAATCCATTGAATACTACTGGGGCCTGGCGTCTTAATGAGCTTTATTACATCTTGAAGTTAATAAAAATTTTAATAGAATCAGTCTAGTAAGATATGATATAATTTGCCAAATCATTATATGAGGAGATAGATAATCGTGATAGATAAGATCGAATGATAAGTGGACATATATGTAAAGGTGTGAATAGATTGAATAAGTATAATAGTTCACATAGAACGTGTATCAAATTAAAATAAATATTAGATTAGACATAAGTAGTGAGGTAATGTAACTCAATTAATTAGGTAGTTTCTATTATTTCATTGATCTTCTTCACATTATTATCTGTCTATGTCGGCAGAATTTACTATTCATATACGACTAATCTGTCCAACTCCATATTTTTATGTGGAATACTCACTATTGAATAAATTAATATAATATTAAAATTATTGATTTTAGAGTAGATCTAATTGTATTATGAGAGGCTAGGATATATATCGAATTATCTCATCGAAACACTAACACAGAAATCTGGATAAATTTCTTCAAGATGAATGAGTTCACAGAGAATCACTTCGTCCACTACAGTAGTTAGATCACACACAGAGATATGTAATTTCTAAATAACACGTAATATTTCTACTTTGTTAGTCACGATAATTTGAAGGTAGAGAGATATGAAATATAACATCATAACAAATTAACTTCCATTATCACACCATTTCATTGAAACTATGTTGCTACACATATATAAATTACTTCAGATAATGTTAAACATGTGAGATTACATACCTTACAAAAAAGTGTCTACAAGACCATCTATGTGCCTTTAACATAATTAATTGTCAATGTGGTAAGACACAGAAGTGTTGTAGGAGCTACAAGTCGTGATAATTTCATATCTACACTTCTAGACAGTCTCGCATTATCTTGGCCTCACGACTACACGGAAGAAGAGAACATATCAGACGAATGAAATGATCGCTATTATTAAACTGACAAGATACAGACATTCTGTGTCGAGAAATTCATTACAAATATAGATCTGTCTATTGTTACTGTGTTGCAAGAGCAATAATAATGTAACACTTACGAGGAAAGATATGCGATCATACCCTCGCACTGATAGACAAAACCTATCAAGGTCAAACAAAAAGAGTGTGATGAATTTATGAACATTGTGCCTATAGTATCCTCTTGTTCTCACATCCCAAGGAGACTGTTCAGATTTTTAACTTTGTCTGTTCTTTAAGATTTGTGACTAAGGTTTAAAAATCCGTCACAACGTTTACTGTGTAAGACTACCAAAATAACTGGGAAAAATAGACAGAAGGAATTTTTAGGTGTTCTTCTTTTTTTGTGTTTATTTATAGGTTAGTTTTGTATATATTAGATGATAATAAATTAATTCGTTCTGGTTATATTTTTACAAATATTATATCCTTATCAGGTTGGCTCAACTCATGTAAATCGAATCAATTAATTCATCGTAGTTAAGGAATTTCAATAGGCAATATTATACTATATACATTATTCAAATGTTTGGCTAATTGATAGAAGGTATTTGGACTTGATGGCATATTGATATACCTTATTTATATTGTATAGAGCATTAGGATTGTGCTTTAGATTGGTGCATTTAGATATTGTCATAGATAGGTGTCGTCTGGGATTATGAAAATATGATAGTATAATCGCATATTCACAAACCAAGGAATAGTCAAAAATTAATAGTCCAGGTTAACTGAATTAGCAGAATGGTTGATTCACGCTAAGATGAGACAAGTATAAGGTAATATTGTCTCTCTACATGTTGTAGTGATGCTAAATTACTGAAAGAAAAGAATAAATCTTTGCTTGAAAAAACAAATAAGTGGAATATATTCCTTTATTTGTATTTAAAAAGGACAACACTGTAAGTGCCGTAGCGAAACTTATAGCCCGGCATGGGACGTATGTCTAGATTACCGGAGCTATGGAGACTAAGGACGATATGCAATACCAATAGCCATTAATAATCTATAACTGTCACGGCGGTACAACAGCCGAAACTCAATTATAGTCATATAACGCCAAGACAGTGATAACAGCAACACCACTAGTTCTCCATGAGGCACCTTCACTCGGGCAACTGTTGCCGGTCACCGTTACAGGCTTGACCCGTGGCGAGGTACAGCCTAGTCATGACGCACAATTGTAGTCAGAAGAGCGATCGGGTATAAACATCAAGAACGGGCTTCGTCGCAATGGCACCGATATCAAAGCACTCCCCCAATTTTATCACCAATTCTAGATATGACTATCAATCTGACACGGCCCAGCACTGCCCCTCTTCGTCACTCCCTCTCTTACTCTCCTATTGAGTTCTTTTACAGAGTGTTGTCAATTTCATGGTAAGTCTTAAACTTGACTAATTTTCCATTAGCCTAAACGTGTATGTTTATATGTCCAGTTCTAGCCTTAGTTATTCATGTAAATCAACTTGAATAGCTTTAACCTCATTCACAGTATTTCCTCCCCTTGTTACTCAAAGTTTATTTGGTGTGGTTCTGTATGTTTGGAGTTAAAAGAATAGTTTCTGAGTGAGTGGGTGCAGATTTGAGAATGTCATGTGGCTCTTTTCCTGACAGACTGAAACATGTCTGTCTAAACTGTCACATTTAAGGATTTTTGGCTCCTGTAATGTTTTATTAGACAGGACGTTTCAACGTTAATTGTGATGAGAGGAAAGGGAGGACATGCACCAATTGTCAAAGCCAGATTCGATCTTGCAGCATACGCAGCGGGCTGCCTCGGAGCCTGGCACGTGCTCTGCTTAACATCGACACCGGGCAGCACACATAGCCATTTTCAAAAATAAAACAACAAAAAAAATCTGCTGCTTGTTACGTGAATGGCCCTGTGAAGAGGGGCTTATCGGTTCTGTCGTTTTGAACAGGAGTTCCATTGCTCTTATTAATAGATCAATTCAATCAATATTGCAGTTTACATTGAAGAAAATGTAAAATGATGATACTTGGAAATGTACCTGGGAAAAAGCATAATATGCCTAATATGCCTTACTTTAAGTTTAATAGAGTTTGATGACAAAAAAACTTTTTGTATTTTGTTTTTTAGTTAAAGACACATTAAAATCTCATACCGTATGACCAAACACATTCAATATTAACTAAAGTCAGTTTACCTCAATGTTTTCTGCACTCATCTGTTTGCTCAGGTTTGTTAGCAATTAAATGTACATTTCAAATCACAATGTCTCTGTCGCGCTCTCTTTGACATTAACAGTGCAGATGCCATAGACCAGGGGTGTCCAAACTTTTTTCACCGAGGGCCACATACAACCCAACAATAAGTGAATCATTCGAAATTTTGCATTTGACATAGTTATGAGCCCCACACCTTTAATAAGCCTTGGAACATTAATATTAAGGTTGTATAAACATCAAAAGGCTTGAATTTTCCAGTTTTCAGTAAAAGTACTACTTTTTTGTTTGGACAACTTAGCAGAAAGCCAGAGGGCCAACAAAAATTGGGCCGCATTTGGCCCCGGGCCGTAGTTTGGACATGCCTGCCATAGACGTATGTATACTCTATGACAGGTAACCACTCCTCCAGGCGGAGCTGCTGTAGTTTCTGTTGTCCTGGAGCTCAGAGGCGTCCCCCACAGACTCGGTCAGGTGCAGTTTGTGTAGCAGGTTAAGTGGAGCCCGGGGCCTTGCACACAGCAGCTTAAGCTGACAGACAGCTCTTTATGGCCCGGGCCCTGGAGCCGGTCCAGGTGTCAGAGCGAGAGCCCGATTAGGACGTCTGTAAAGAGCTCAGCCTCGCTCTGAGCTAAGACTCACCATGCACTGGACATGTCTGCAAACTGTGATTTACAGGCTCTGGCAGGCCTCTGTCACATCTCCATTCTACCTCTCAATCAACACTTATTTAATACTGTTTGAGAATCTTTTAATAAATATATATATGTTTTATTAAACTGGCCATCTTAAAGCATAAGCAGTTTACAGTTCATTTAAAAACTTTCTCAAAGGCGTCTTGATGACACTTTCTGAGTAGGGAAAATTTAAAAAAACGTAAAGCTGCAATAGAGCTCCTGCCCATGTCGCTACACTAACCCAGCATGCGCCACGCCACGCCACGCTTTCAGTGAAGGCGGCGGGGAATTTGCATTGAAACTTACGGCGTCTGCAGCAATTATCAAACTTTCGTGGAGTATCAGAGTGTGAAGATTATTTTTGCCTGGTATGTACAAATTATCATTCTCAGAAGAAAGACAAAGCCTTTTACTGGATTAGCACAGCTGCAGTTTGACGAGTTGATGTGGATTTCTGCAACTAAATGGACTTTAGTGAGTCAAGCCTCACATCAACTAAGCTACAAATGTAATTCTGCATTTATTTGTGCTTTCATTTGGGAAATGATTTAATCATCGTCCCATAATGATTCAAAATCTTTATCAAAATGATTGACAATTCTAATAATTATTAATCTATTAATTAAGTGAAAGGGTGTGATCCCTGATTCGAGTGTTCCATTGAAGAAAAAGATTCAGTTGTAGTTATCTGGACACTGTCTTAGAAAAACAAGTCTGTGGATCTAGTCTGAGAACTCAGATATTTATCCTTTTCTGAGTAAGCCCTGCCCTATTCTGAGTAAGCCCTGCCCACTGAGCGGAACCTCCTGATTATAGCCTGTCCTGTTTATCTATTTGTAGTAAAACATAATCTTCTTTGTTACCCTAACAGCCCTGTAATGGGCCATATGAATCATATTGTTGGCTGGTTGCTGCTCCCTTATCACTGATGAGAACCTGATGATTTTGTTGGTGTTTATTATATTGACATGAGTGAATCAGTCATTTACAACAGCTTCACATTAGTTAGAGTAAAAAAAAAAGGATTTCACTATTTTATGAAGATCCTTTTAGTTATCAATAACAGTAAATGTTATATTTACAGGGTTTTGTAATAAAGTGTATTCCTCACAAACATCTCCAGAGACACTTTTTTTTATGATATTATAAAGTGGACCGTAAATCAGATCAGAAATCATTTTGTAGACTTAGGGTGCAATCCACCGGAATGAACATACAAAAGTAACTGTGCACAAGTAACTCTAATTGTTTATTTTGCAATCTGGCTTTTAAAATTATTTAAATTTTCCTTAAGCACAAACAGGATACTTTAAAAAAAAACATAAGTGATCAAAACCAGAATACTCAAGTCGACCTTCACACACTCAACCTCAATGTTTCATGTGCGAGCCAAGGCCATCCTCCTTCTAAAGTTTGTCAGAATATGTTAGCAAGCCACACTTTATTTACTTCCTGTCAGTTTTAGCAACAGGAAACCAATGGAGACATGGGAGGCAGCACGCATCAGTTCAAACAACATCTGCTTACCTCCATCCGCTGTGTGTTTGGGCCCATTTCTGAACTCCTAACATCCCCTTGGAGACTGGACTCTGTCTCCTCTGCTTATGTCAGCCTTCAGTCCACTGTGTACTTGAATCTCAGCAAATGCAACACTGATGTTGACAAGTGTTTGTGCCAGCATCCAGCCTGGATAATTGAAGAGTGAATCAGGAATGTCATTTGTGTTTGACAACTAAGCCTGCCACGATATTTACTGTATCGACTTATCATTCAATAAACGACAGAACCAATGTCAAATAGTGTAATTAAGATTCATCGTATCGCCGGGAAAGAGGGTGGACTAGGATAGTGCTTTCAACTCACAGGGAAAAAAAGTAAATATTGATTCCTGTTCAGTCCCATTTTTTAAATACTTTTTTTCATTATCTCAATAATGATATATATAATGCATCAGGAATGTGCTAAAACTTGCCTGTAAATGTTTTAGTTGAGGTTCAATTCAAGAACAAAACATGATTGGACCAAAAAAAATTACCAAAAAAGGACAGAAATATGACTTTATATATCCTTGTTTGTAATATTAAATATGATGTTTGTCTCTGTTTGAGGTTATTTTTAATTCTTATAGACAATCTGCTCGATATTCTAAAGAACAATCGCGATATTATGAATGTTTCAATATATCTCCCAACTCTAGTTTGAAGTTTGTATATTGTATCTGCTACAAGTTTCCTGGAAGTGCTCTGGTTTCTCCCATAAAACATGCACTATAGACTAATCAGCCAGCTATTCCCGACCAGAATATTGAATAAAGTAAAGTTTCTGGTTGTGCATTGTGGTCATCTGCTCCAGTTCAGTTCAAGTGTGATTGAACCAGGTCAAATGATGTGTGCAAATGTCTCCACGGGGACAATAAAGTCACCTGAACCTGCAATAAGGTACATTCTTTCAGTTCTGTTTTTGGAGTCAGCCCTATTTGTTGTGCATGTTTCCAGCACATCTCTTCATGAACAATCCTTCAAGAGGGCAAAGGTCAGCCTCCAAGTTGAGTTCAAGTGAAGTAATTTGCCTGTAGCCAAAGAGAGACAAAACCAGCATGACCAAGGTACATTCATCCAGAAAAATAACTGATTTAACCAAAGCCACAAGAACGAGTCCAAACCTGCGAGACCACGGGAAAACACCCTCTGTCTATTTAAGATCACTTCTAATCTTAATATGTAGTTACAATAATTTTCTCAGCATTACTCACAAGCTTTGGGCTCATTATGTCATGGATTATAGCACAAAGACACGCCTTGATACCCTCATGGAATTTCTTGAATATGCCTCAAAAAATGTGTTTCCATGCCCTAGACTTTCCGAAAATACGACCAGTGTTGTAAAAGTATATACATTAAAAAATGGTTAATTCTACACTAATGTTTCCGTTTAAAGGGGAACTATGTTTTTAGGTGGAAGACCTGAAACCTTTTCTCAAAGCAGATGTTGTTTTGTCTAGAATGTTACATCAAACCATGATATATATATATATATATATCATGCACACCTATTATTGTTCCTCTGTATATACTGTCTGTATGATGTTTGTACTTACTGGCAGGGGATTTAAATTTGCATTGTGATTTTTCCATTTCC
>BJKM01000713.1:46105-301503 GCA_015082035.1 Chaenogobius annularis | reverse complement strand
TTTTTACTCAATGTATTCTATGTACACAAGACTGTGTTGTGGCCATCCGTAAATCTCCTCCCGACCTTTCACCGTTTTTCAAATGGGATACTCAAACAACCACATTGCTCCCTGTTTCTAGGCCCGGATTTGGGCTAGGAATAGGACATTGACTTACCAAGCTCAACCGTGTTTTGGATTGGGTACCCCATCTATCCAGATTTATTCTATAGTTCATCTACTCAAGCATACAAAATTCTGTTAATGAAGTAAAAGATCAACTCCTGATGGATGATGAACTTCTGGCAAGATCGCATGGTCAGAATTGACAGCACGATGAGCTAGTGAAGAGATGCTCTCCAAATTTCCATCTGAATTGTGGGCAAAGATGGCTCTGACATAGTCAATGTCTGAGTGTGGAGCCGTTGTCTTGACAGTCTTGCCTGGCAGCAGAATATATGTTCCCTCAAAGGCCATTTCGAACGAAGCAGCAATTCGATGGGTCAACTCGCACTAGATGATTTATGAAAGCAGGAGTCCTGAACTCTCTGATCAACGTGGAATACACCTCTCAATCCTCCCAAACCTGATGGTTCTTTTAGAGCTCATGACTTGCGTTAAATAAGGATGCCGGTACAACGAGTCCACTTCTGCCTGGCCAGACACCACACAAGTGCTTTCCATCTCACACCAGATATGACTTACTTTTCCGTTATTGATTTGAAACATGCTTCTATTCCATACCATCGCTAAAAGAGTAGGTACCAGTTCGCATTCAACATTGTGGAGTTAACTCCAATATATAAATTTCTACCTCAAGGTCACAAAAATAGTCCAGAATTTTTAAATGATTGTCTGAAAACGATGTTTGAAGATACACGGTGAGTGAGGCCAGTGTAGTCATTCAATATGTCGATGACATACTCATAGCTTCAAAGACTCGAGTGATTGTCTCAAACTACATCTAGTGTTTTAGAACAAGCTTTTTAAAGCATGGCTTCAAGTGTTCCAAGTCGAAGTTACAATGTTGTAAGACCACTGTTCGGTTCTTAGGGAAAATTATTTCATCAGGCTCCATTGAACCATCTCCAAACCAGAAACAAGCGATCCTCTCCACCACCTAGACCAACAGACGTCAAAGGACTGTTGTCCCTCTTAGGTCTTTCCAACTACTCTAGAGGACACGTACCTGACTTCACTGGGCTCACGGCACCACTTCGGGACATCATTAAAAAAGCTGGAGTCAGAGAGCTAAATGCAACTCTGGACTGGTCTCCAGAGGCGGACGCTGCTTTTACGCAACTCAAACAAGCCCTTGCTTCTTGTGCTAATCTGGCTCTTCCAGATTACACGAAGACTTTTTACCTGGACACAACCCTGACAGAACGATCAGGACATGGTACTTTATGGCAGAAATGTCCCTCTGGTGGCCGACGCATCCTGTTGTATGTATCTACACTTCTGGACCCTGTCGCGAGAATCAGTCTCTTGCGCGTTATATGCAGATACGTTGTCCAAACTTTTGCTAAATGTGCTCATCTTGTTATGGGGATCTTGGTGATACATACGTCGCATTCTGTGTGGTATGTACAATCCATATTTTTCGCCCTGACTCCACAGAGGCAGCAACGTCTGTCTTCCATTTTGACGCACCATTTGACTTATGTGGCGCCGGATCTATCCAACTCCTCTTCAGGTTGGCTGCGACAGGAACTCCACATAACTGTGAAGTTTTTTCTAAAGCTGATTATCTTTAGATCTGACCTTTACCACACTCCGACCAAAGCTCTCTTAGCTTTTCACTGACGGACATTGTCATCGTCACAGTGATGGAAGTTTGCTCGCTGCGGCTGCAGTGGTGCAATTTGTTGATTCTAAAAACATTCCCATAGTGGCTACTTGGGGCCCAGAGGTTGGACATTCGCACAATATGCAGAACTTATGGCAGTAAAACTGGCTTTACAATTTGCTGGAGGAAAGACATGTACAATTTTTACTGATTCTCAGTATGTGCATGGCGGAATCATTCGTGACTTGCCTGTTTGGTGAAGAGGGGGTTTTCTTACAGCTCAAGGAATGCCAATAGCCCACAGGGATTGTGGGAAGAGATCCTTCTCTTTTGATGATACCTTTGGAGTTGGCTGTGGTAAAAGTTCCCGGTCATTCAAAATCTGGTTCCATAACTCATTTGCCAGCCATACTATGTTGGTGGGCCCAGAGGACCCACAGAAGGGGGTGGAGGACCGATGATGAACAAATGACAACTAAAAAAAAAAAACTAACAGAAAAAAATGACTTTCTCCAGGGAGACGTTCTATCATAGAATGAGACCAGTCCCTCTCATTTTCAGGGCTGGTTAAAACAACCATTTGCCCCTCCCACGACCATTCCACGTTTTTGCCAACCTGGTGTGTGTCCTAATGGCCCTGCTGGCATTAATATTAGTAGCAGGATTAATGATGATAGATGAGTTTAGTCCAAAGAAGTGTGAAAATTTGCTAACCAAAATCCTGATCAAGGGACAAGGCTTTTTCTATCCCAAATTTGTCTGACATAGAGAATGCTGAAAAAGACGAAATATATGCACTCCATTGTAGTAATGAACTGAACACCACCTCAATGACAGCAGCGGTCAGGGACATACAGACCAGTGGAACGGTGGATGGATGGCTGATGGAATGTGTAAATGATTCTAATGATGTTAATAATGTGACGTTGTCTATTTTCACAGAAGGATATGGTTCCAGGAGGAGATCGAAGCGACTCTTGTATCGGACTCACAGTCATGACGACAACAAATGGTTAAAAATGGCACATTATACAGCAAATCAGACTCAGGTTTCCAAGCCCTGTTGGGTTTGTTCTTTCAAACCTCATCATTCTCAGATACTCCTGTATTAGCACCAGTTCGGTGAACGCGCGGATTTCATTTGCTTATTATGGCAGAAACAATGGGATACCTTAAATATTCTCTTTCACATCCTTCAACGTGTGGCTGTTATGATGTTGTTGTTTTTGTTTGCTCTTGCTATTGTTTGCTGTTGTGTCCTTTCCCTTAGTACGAGGTATGTTATCTAGGGCTCTAGGTAACTCCGCTCCTCCAGGTATCTACTACCAAAGACAAACTGCCACCAATGACAGGGTTCCGCCTGAAGGGGCGATGAACAAGAGGACATGGAAATGGAATTAAATGAACGTCTTGCTCTGGAATGGGCAGATCTGGAGGAGGGAGGCGACAGGGAGTGTGGTATTGCTTTTATTGATGAATAATCGTATTTTTGGAAAGTTTTTGTTATGTTTTCTGTTACAGGTTTCTAGTTGTGTGTAAAATGGATTGTTACGGACAGTTAACCACTCCTCTATGTTCTGAGATTTCTTTCATGCATAAATCTCTCATGTAAGGCTTCTAAAAATGTACATTTGAAGGCGGTAAGTATGAGGTCTTCAAAGACCTCAGAAGGGGGAATTGAAGGGTTTTTCTACTTTTATATTACATAAAGTATATGTTTTTACACAGTATATGTTTTAAAGTCACTGTTTGATAGTGCCATGTATGGTCTTGTGCAACGTGTTGTTATCTGAGTTGCAGGAGAGGTACCTCCTGTGGTATTTCTGCTTTGTGTTATCTGAAGGTCATAAATCCCCAAAAAACTGGGTTAAACTGGACTGACGAAAGCCAGGAGTGTAAGCAGGCGTGGTTGAAATAATATCAGAAAAACCAGAACCTGAACCAATCACAGAAATACACGAAGAATGATCCCATCCTCCGCACTGCATATTCATTATTATTCATGTGTTTTGTAATAAAATACTGGCGTTCGGGACGGGTGGTGTGTTCAGAAGAAGTTAGAGGAGAGAACGACCATTGTTAGCGTCCTGGACGTCCAGGACCCTGTATTAGGTGGCTTTGTAATAGGGAATAAATCTTCGAAGGAGAACTTGCTGAATCCTGGTCATCACTATACTTGGTATGTGTTATTAGATCTGTAGCGTAGGAAAGCGTTGACCATTAAACACTCCACTCTTACAGAAAACGAACACGGACTGTTGGCAGATTAATGATTAGCTGTGAAGGTAAAATAAAACAGGAACAAAGAGCAGGCTACTTCAGTGCTTCACGGAGACGTGGCTCAGCGAGCCGATCCCGGACGGCGCCGTGCAGCTCGAGGGGTTTGCCTCTTTCGTGCGGATCGTCATAAGGGTCTCTCCGGGGTAAAAACACGCGGCGGAGGAGTCTGTTTTTACATCAACAACGGCCTGGTCTTCAGATGTGACTGTGATCTCCAAACACTGCTCTCCTGATCTGGAATATCTCTTCATTAACTGCAAACCATTCTACTCGCCACGTGAGTTCGCCTCATTCATTCTGGCTGTTATTTACATCCCGCCGAGCGCAAACGTGCACGTGGCACAGCGCGCGCTCGCGGACCAGATTCTGAGTGTGAGCGGACCTCCCCGGACTCCTTGTGTATTATCCTGGGTGATTTTAACAAGGGGAATCTCAGCCACGAAACTACCAAAGTAAGACAGTTTATTAAAGTTCCAACCAGAGAGCAGAACACGCTGGATCACTGTTACACAACAGTCAGTGATGCCTTCCGCGCCGTGGCCCGAGCTGCTCTCGGCTTTCAATCACGCCATGGTTCACCTGATCCCCACGTACAGGCAGAGGCTGAAGCTCTCAAAACCTGCAGTGAGGACCTCTAAGAAGTGGACCAATGAGGCAGCGGAGGAGCTACGTGCGTGTTTTGGACATTACAGACTGGAGGTTTTCAGAGCTGCCACAGAGAGTTTGGATGAGTACACGGACACTGTGACGTCATACATTCGATTCTGTGAGGACAGCATCATACCAACACAAACCAAAGTCACTTTCACAATGACAAACCCTGGTTCACTCCAAAACTGAGGCAGTTAAGCAGCAGAAGGAGGCAGCGCACAGGGCTGGTGACAGGGGGCGCTACAAAGACGCAAAGTATGGATTTAGCAAAGAGGTTTCTCGAGCGAGATCACAGTACAATACGCGTCTGAAGCAGCAGTTCTCTGACAACAAACCCCGCCTCCGTGTGGAGGGGCTCCGGCTCCTCACCAACCACAAGCCCCGAGCCCCCCTGCTGCAGACAATCGAAAACTGGCTGAGCAACTCAACACCTTCTACTCCAGGTTTGATGTGACCACCCCCTCCCCACGGTGGCCACCTCCGCCAACCCAAACCTGGTCACCCCCACCTCCCCCACCACCCTCTCAGTTCAGGAACAGGATGTTCACAGGCTAATTTCGGAAAATCCAACCCCCGAAAAGCTGCTGGAACAGACGGCGTCTCTGCCGCTACATTAAGACATTGCGCACGAGAGTTAACCCCCGTCTTCACAGAAAATTTTTAACACCTCCCTGGAGTCATGCCATGTCCCAGCCTGCTTCAAGTCTGCCATCATTGTCCCTGTCCCCAAGAAGCCCCGGATCACTGGACTTAATGACTACAGGCCTGTGGCGCTGACGTCTGTAGTCATGAAGTCATTTGAACGCCTGGTCCTGCCCCACCTAAAGTCTTCACCTCCTCCCTGCTGGACCCCTGCAGTTCGCCTACAGAGCCAACAGGTCTGTGGACGACACCATCAACCTGGCACTCCACTTCATCCTGCAGCATCTGAACTCCCCGGGAACCTACGCCAGGATCCTGTTTGTGGACTTCAGCTCTGCGTTCAACACCATCCTCCCTGCTCTGCTCCAGGACAAGCTCTCCCAGCTCAACGTGCCTGACTCCACCTGCAGGTGGATCACTGACTTCCTGACGGATCGGAGGCAGTGCTGCGGCTGGGGAAGAATGTCTCAGACACTCGGACCATCAGCACAGGAGCTCCACAGGGCTGTGTACTTTCTCCTCTGCTCTTCTCCCTGTACACAAACTGCTGCACCTCCAGCCACGACTCCGTAAAACTCATCAAGTTTGCGGACGACACCACCCTCATCGGGCTCATCTCGGACGGGATGAGTCTGTCTGCAGGAGAGGTGGACCGGCTGGTGTCCTGGTGCAGGGTAAACAATCTGGAGTTCAACGCCCAGAAGACAGTGAGATGATCGTGGACTTCAGAAAGCCACAGCCCCCCAGCCCCCCCTCATCATGACAGACTCCCTCATCACCACCGTGGACTCCTTCCGCTTCTGGGCACCACCATCACCCAGGACCTCAAGTGGGAGCCCTCCATCAGCTCCCTCATCAAGAAGGCCCAGCAGAGGATGTACTTTCTGTGGCAGCTGAGGAAAGCCAAGCTGCCAGCGGCAGATGATGGCAGTTCTACACGGCCATCATTGAGCCATCATTCAATCCTTCATGTACGTGAAAAACAGCAGAGACTACAGACTACGCATTGTGCATTCTGCTGAGAAGGTGATCGGCTGCAGACTTCCATCTCTGCAGGACCTGTACGTCTCCAGGGCTCTGGGGACGAGCAGGTCGGATCACAGCTGACCCTTCTCACCCTGGACATGGTCTATTTGAACCACTTCCCCTCAGGCAGGAGGGCTACGGTCCATCCGGACCAGAAACCTCCCGCCACAAGAATAGTTTCTTTCCCTCTGCCGTTGGACTCATGAACACTTCAAAACACCTGCCACTTTAACTGCAACTCTTCATCACTCACTGCACTGTCACTTTCTGCACTACAACTTTAAACATAACTGTAAACTTGTGTACATAGAAATGCCTATTTTATTTTTTATGTATAGTAATTTTAAATTGTTTCCTAATGCATGCCCTTTTTTGATTGAATATATGTTGTTTTATTATTGCTCAGTGTTTTATGTTGCACCTTAAGGCCGAGACAAGTTCCTATGTTTGTGAATTTTGTTCATTGACAATGGCAATAAACTCTTTCTGATTCTGATTCTGATTCTTGTGACGTGAAAAAGTCTTTAAGGATGAAAGTCTTATTCCTAATGGATCTAGCACATTTGGTAGACAGCATCTTGTGATCCTCCACATTAGCCTGGCGTTTTACCGGCCTAAGATTAGCCAGGTAAACTCTACCCGTGGCTCGGTGGCGCAGCAACCAGTGCAGTTTATGGTCTCCAAACTGTCCAGCGACAGGAACCAGCCAAGTGCCCACAGTGGACAGGGAGCGCCCGAGGAGGAGCAGGCGTCTCAGACAGGGCTCGTAATCCTGGGTAAATTGGCTGGAGAGATGAGCAGGGTCCTGGGTTAGCAAAGCTAACGTCCCCGCCGTCCCCCACGCCGTCTCTCAGGTTCAATGTTGTCACCAATATATAATGTTTATTCCTTCTCACATTTTGGTTAAAATCTCTGATCGACGTCCCGCGGGCCATGCGTTTGACACATGTGATCTAAACTAACGGAGTGCCCCCGGATGCCCCCCGGCCACTCCTTGGTCCAATCCTCACAATGAACTGGATATGTTACCGCCCCAGTTCACCATCTCGGCCCTCAGTGTCTGCAGCTCATCTGTACGGTCTGAAATACGATGTTCAGCTTCTTCGATTGTGCTCAGTTTCCCCCCCCTTTCAGTTCTCTCATGTCGTTTCTGAGCGACGCCATATCACGCTGCATTTCGCATTTTATTTCACACATCACGAGCGCTAACCGGTGTAGCGTTACCTCTGTCCTTCCTCCAGCAGGATGATGCCGTGAGATTCTTTATTCGGGCCAGCGGAACCCCATCTCTCTGTGGGTGAAGCGTTACGGTCGTACCCGCTACCCACGTTAGCCTCGTTAGCTTGTGAGGTGGGCCTTTTTTTTTAATGGGGCTGTGGGTCGGCAGGCCGTGGGTTGGTCTTGTAGTTTCACCAGGTCTGTGTTTTCCTCGTCCACTCATTCCTTGTTAGTTTTTTCTGGGATTATGTGGGTCAACCATATTTTTAATGCTAGTTTCTGCAGCAGAGGAGGAAGCACGTGTACACAGCTCGTCTCCAAAACATGGAGTCTCTCAACCAGAAATTGCTATACCTAATTTGATGCATTTCCTTTCGATGTATTGTGCAGACCAAATTTATATATTATTCTCTTTGAATGTTATGATTTATATACGTAAATAAACATAATATTTTCTTTAAATGAGAATAATTACTGTTAGTCAAAAAGCATGGCGTACTAAAACTTTGAATCCAATCTAGAGTTGACAATGTTCACTCAGTCACTCAAAAACAAGTATAGAAATAAGCAATTGAATTGATGTATCAATACTGAAACCAAATTTGAATTTCCTGAATAGTTTTAGAATGATCTTGAACTATAAGAATTACATCTCGGACATGTTAGTGCCATATGAACCATCTCGGACTCTGAGGCCCTCAGGGACCGGCCTCCTGCTGGTGCCCAGAGTCGGGACTAAACATGGGGAATCTGCGTTTCAGTTTTATGCAGCTAAAATCTGGAACAGTCTTCCTGAGGATGTGAGACAGGTTCTACACTCTGCTGGCCCAAATGTCTCAAACTCTAAACTTAAGTTAAAAACTGTTTTGTTTGCTGTGCATCATTGACTGAAATCGCTTTTCTGGGTTGCACTGCTTCTGCTTTTATTTTAATTTAATATGCATTTTTTCCGTTGTGTGAAGCACTTTGAAATTGCCCTCTGTGTATTGAATTGTGCTCTACAAATAAACGTTGCCTTGCCTGAAGAACCAGTAGTTAGTTGATTATTATTTTGGTTGAAGAATTGCGATTCCTTGTGACTTCACACGAAATGAGCTCGACACAACATTTGTCACAGTCCCTGCTCGAGCCACGCCTCCTCATCAGACCCACTCCCTTACACCCTGTCTCTGCTCCCTCTACCTGTTAGCCACGCCTCGACTCAGATCATGACCGCGACGAGTGCGTCCTTAACCGTCTCTGGCTTCCTCCTTCTACCTGTAGCTCCACGCCTCCTCATCACCCCACTCCCTACCGACCTGTCGTCTGCTCCCCTCTACCTAGGTTATCCACGCCTCCTCATCAGACCCACTCCCTACACCTGTCTCTGCTCCCGCGTCTGAGCCTGTAGCAGCGCCTCCTCACTGCAAGAACCCATCCGCTAACCTTGTCTCTGCGCCCCTCCTTACCTGTTAGTCCACGCCTCCTCATCCTGACCCAACTCCCTTACATCCTGTCTCTGCTCCCCTCTACCTGTTAGCCACGCCTCCTCATCAGACCCACTCCCTACACCTGTCTCTGCTCCCCTCTACCTGTTAGCCACGCCTCCTCATCAGACCCACTTCCTACACCTGCAGTGATAAATTCATTACCGACTGATACTGCGTCTGTCTGTGCTGCTTTTGGGCCCTCACCGCACCCGTGACAAACATAAGGTTTATGCTAGGCCTCATGCACTTTCACGACTACATGCAGCTGCGCTCCGCATCACCACGACCTCCGCTGCAATTATGCATCCGTTATAGTGAATGAAGGCAGCTCCACATCTCAAATATGCGCTCCGCCAGTGTCTAACCAAATTGCGACTCAAGTGCATTTTCTTCTGCGGCCGAGTCCGGCCAGGTCAAGTTTTAAGAGCAATCTCATGAAGCACACAAGTTATCTGCACTTCTGCTTTACAACAAATAGCTAATTGGTCTTAAATGTGGATTATTATTATTATTTTTTTCACAAACTTCTGATCTCCACTCATATCATTGTTAAGCTCGTCGGAGCTCCGCAGCCCTGCACGGCAGAACTCGAGAGGAGACGGTGGGCAAGAGGTTTGCGGTGTCTTTGAGTAACTGCATTTGTAGAATTAGTGCTGTCGCAGGAGTGGGGGCAGACTAACGGAACCAAGGCTGCACATCTGCGCCCGCCAACCTCCACCAATCACTCACTCACCACAATCACAGAAACACACCTGGCTTTCCCAGTGGATACCCATCCATGCACTAACCAGGCCTGGCCTTGCTTAGCGTCTGAGGTCTGGCATTAATAAGCAGGTATGACTAATAACATTCAAGCCTTCTCAAAATTGAGTTTGAAATGTGACTATTGTGACAACACTAGGCCATTCATAGCTAAATCTGTCAATAAACGCCAAACTCCTAGCCTTTTTAAACATATAAAATTCTACCTATACATGTGTACAGTTCTTGGTTGAATTACTCCCTGGGTGGACAGCCTTCATGGTGCCCACCCCCATCCCCGTTTTCACCCCCAGCTTCCTACATGCACATTTTAAAAATGACTTTCTTCACATTCATTTATATATTATATATATAATTGCCTGCCACTGGTAGACATTATTGATGTTAATAATGATACAAGTATGATCATTTTAAGCTTGTAACATGAGCTGCTGGGAACGACTTCACTACTCGCTTCGAGCGGGAAAAACCCACTTGGAGCGTATTTTGGGTTGACGAGTGGATTCGGCTGCGTGGCACTTTGGTGTGTTGTTGGCAAACTCTGATCTTCACGTGAAATGGGCCTGCGCCGGCCTGCATGAGGCACTTTGCTTGCCGTTCCGCTCCAAAATTCTCAAGCAGTGTGTTTTGGGCGTTAGGTTGGCCAGGTTTATAAATCAGCAGCAGTTTACGCACAAGCGCCACGGCACATTCACGGCTCCCGCTCTCCCGCTCCGGCGTGTCGCTCTGCCTTGGGTCGGCCCAGTGAAGAGGAGCTGGGACAGGGCCTGCACTATACACTACAGTCAATGCGCCTGCATGAAGCCAGGGGGCGCTGTCCAGACTATAGGCTGTAGGAAGTAACGGCTGCAGGACAGGGCTGATGAAGCGTGACATCTGAAGGTGTGTTGTGTTACAGGGTATCTGACGTCTTCCCTCATGCCGCCCCTTGGGCAACCGCGCCCCGGCCGGCTGCCCACCTCCCCCACCTCAAAACCCGCCACTGCATGTGTACATTAACAACATTGCAATTTTCAAATTGTAAAGGATGCAATTATTTAGATAATACAAGGTCCTCTGTAAAGAAGACATCCTGTCTCATAAAATCTACTTGGACCTGCAGTTTACATCGCAAACGTGTTCTGAAATAAATTGAATTCTTGGATTAGTTTAAAGAGTTCATATTTTAGTCTTCTCTCACATTTGAAAGCTCCTGGATGATTTACAATGTGCACTCTGAGCAGAAGCCTACTTTTTAACCCTTGTGCACAAAGTATGCACGGTTTAACACTTTTTCCTTTCTTACTATTTATTTTTTAAACATAAAACAGCTAAAAGCAACATACGACAAGCAAACAGACGCCTGTGGGTCATCCAGACACAAAGATGGCACAAGGCCGATACATATAATGCAAATCTATTCACAATCCCAACATTTGTCAGAAAAATCCAAAGATGCATTCTGCCACCAAATAATCAACCTGCCTCTCCACTTTTGCCACACCACCCATTCAGAGAGACCCAACAAAATCTGTGGACTTCAGAGTGTGTAAACAGAACGGTCTATGAAGCACTTAACACAGGGGGCCTAATTATACAGAGCTTATGAACGATGTGGAGTTACACTGAACTAAATGATTCACTGAGTTTCTGAGGAATAGATCGAAGCTGCCTGGCGCCTGTAAATCACAGCCCTGAGCCAAAACACTGACAGTCCTCATACTTAACAGACCTACACTTATGCCATTATGATCTTATGTCATCACAAACAAACGTTTCTCTTGACTATGTATTACTATGTATTACAGGGACACAAGTCTGTCTCGCTGTGAGACTAATAAAGTAATATTTTATCATGCCTGCCTGTGACAACACCATTGGCTATTTATTTTGTATATATTTTTCGGTAGATGATAAAAGGATCATCTGCTTAGCATACCTGGGGCCTCATCAATAAAGGGGTGCGTAGGACTTTTACTGAGTAAGTCGTTTTCTACAAGAGCCGTGCAACGTGACTTGTGAATGAGATTTACCTTAACATGAGCCAATAATGGACAGAGTGGGAGGGGCAGTCCCTTCAAGCTTTATGACAAATACACATAAACGTGCCTGATCCCTCTCAAATTAACTTTTAAAATGAGATGTGCGTGACGTTTGACCTTGGCCCTGTTCACGCACATTAATACATGCATACAAAGGTCTGAATGGTCAAAGGAGGGGGCTGTGGTCAGGTTCGGACACTGGCTGCATGTCGTGCACAGGTCATGTTGGATCTTGTCAATCCAAACTCCAGCGCGCGGTGTGTGTAAAGACAACGTGTTGGATCAGAGTCTTGTCTCAGCGCTTCATTAAACTAAACCGCCTCAGATTCAGAGTATCTTCTCTGTAGGATCACAGACTGATACGGTCACAGTGCAGACTGGGAGAGCACCGGGAATGTGCACGCGCGTCCAGAATAATGAGTGGGATAAACCTGTTTAAATGTGCTCATCTCTCCAAATAAAATTATTTTAGGCTAAAAGATGATTTTGCTGACAATTTCTTGAATCAAACTCTCTGACTTGCGCTCCTCTCCTCGAGTGTGGTTGTTTCCCCATGTCTCCAGACTTTGTCCAGAACATACAAGAGGGTCTCAGTTTGAGCAGAGATAAGCAAAGTCCTGCACCTAATGAAAGAGCCCGACATTTTAAAAGCTGGCTGCCTGAAACAGAGGCCCTTTTCCAAACAAGTTCCTCCTCCCTTTACCTCCATACTTCGCCTAAACTCTCGGTGAGGTCTCCTTCGCAGCTGAGCCAAGTATGTACATAAAGCAGGTGGATTGGAATGGTCCCCTCCCCCAGGGGCGACTCCAGTCCACCACTTAACCGTACATCGACTTGCAAAAGGTAATGACACAGTATTGCTATTTCCATACCCACATCTAATAACATAATAGTACATGAGCAGAAATTTAGGCCTGTTAGCCAATATTAGGACTATTCAACATAAGGCCCGGAGGCCAAATCAGGCCCTCCAAGCAATGTTCATCCGGCCCACGAAACATAGTCCAGGTATTAAAGAGAGACCATTGAGTTTACTGGTTTAATCCTGGGTTTAGTCCTGTTGGATTCTAGGTTAGTCCTGGGTCAGACCTGGTTGGTTCTGGTCTAGTCCTAGTTTAATTCTGGTTCAGAACTGGATGGGCAATTTTGCAAAGCAATGTTGGTAATTATTTCTCACAAAAATCAATGATTGAAATTGGGGATATTTGGTTGTTACAGTGTCGTGTTGTGCAGCTCCAGCCCAGAAGCCTCGGCCCTCCGAACAATGACGTTGAATAGCCCTGGTCTATATCATATGACCTTGATCAGGCCTTATTATATAGGATGCAAGATGCACACAGTCACCTTGATTTACCTTGCAATAATAAAGCCTATTTTATTCACAGGAAATAGACCATATATCATCCTAAATAACCAAACCTCAATTATGAGGCTGCTGACAACCCTGATCTAAAGGGTGATATTCGGGTCACTCGCCAGACTTTCAACCATCTGCTGGTCCTGTTCCCTGAAGAAAAAGATCACAGTTCAAACCATGAGGGAGAACCCACGGACAATGCCTATCTGTCTTTAGTGCAACCTTTGGGACTCCAAGGACCACAGTCTTCAACATAATACATAGGGTCAACCGGAGGATCATTTCACGGTCCGTGATCATATGCCTGCCCTCAGGAGATGAGCTCCCGAGGGTCTGCGAGGGCGATGCTTTTGAGTGCTTGGCTGGTGCAGTGCATGGATGCCACATCCGCAGCAATCCACCAGGAAACTTACATGGGGCAGACTACTTGAGTTATGAGATGTTCCCCTCCATACATCTGCAAGCTATCTGTGATGTCTGTTGCTGCTTTTTGGACATGTTTGTTGGCTATCTGGGACCAGTGCTCCAGGATTATCATTGTTTAGGAGCAACTTTAGACGACTGTTGTTCACAAGACTTTGATTCTGAACTAAAAAAAACACAGGAGCCTTTTTAACATGCATCAATCCTTAAAAAAAGAGAGAATTTTAATTTTGTTTAATTTAATTTAATTTTGATTCAATTTTGATCAACAGTCAAATTTGCCTGACCAGCCAAGACCACACGCTTTGAAAATACCATCACAAACACATTTAAACAAACATGGGGGCTTATGACGAAAAAAGAAAACAAAAATAATTTGCAGTCAAGAAGTTATATATTTTGTTCTGAATGTTCTGAGAATATTTGAGAGATGTCTTCTGCATTTGAGAGACACATGCTACAGATTGCTGGTTGTGGTCCCAAGTTTGGAGAGTTTTTTCATGCCCCGCTGTGGTCCAATTACAGACCCTTCTGCATTTGAACAGAATGATGAGGGACAAATACTCGTTTTAGCTGTAATAATTAGTTTGGACGCTGAGAAGGCTTTTGATTCTATTAGCAGGCCATATTTATTTAAAGTGCTAAACAAATTTCAAATCAACAATTTAATTATAAAAATTGGGGGTCTTTACGATGATCCAATGTCAAGAATTAAAATCAATGGTCATCTGACAGGTCCACTGACTCTGGAAAGGGGATCAGGCAGGGCTGCGCCTGGTCTCCCCTCCTGTTTGCTTTGTATTTGGAACCATTGGCCCAAATTATTAAGACCATCAAAAAAACAATCCATGGATGTGATGGGATGCGAACTAAAATTGCATGTTACGCAGATGGAGTTCTATTGTATTTGACCAAACCAGAAATGTCTATACGTATGTCTTTGTCTTGATACAAATGAAATATACAAAAAACTGAAAGTATCACATTCTGGCACCCCCCTCAGTCCTGTAGAAGACTTTGAGAAAAGTAATTTAAATGGCAAACGGAATCCCTTAGAAATGTAGGCGTCTTTCATAAAGAAACTATCAACAATTGAGAAAAATCCTATCCCTGACTTTATTATAATAAACAAGATCTTGGAAAACTTGACTCTAGTATTCCATACTTAAGTCTAAATCAATGAATTGAAACTATAAAAATTTATGTTTTGCCCAGGTTTCTCTATCTTTTCCCAGACCCTCCCAATTACCCATCCCCAACCGGCTGTTTGATGAGTGGAATAAAACAATCTCAAGATTCATATGGCAGGGAAAGAAACCTTGCATCTGATTCAAAACTACAAAAAAAAAAAAAGACTCGGAAAGAGCTTATCAAGACATCACAACCTAAACAAATATGTCAAAATCTTAAACTGGTTGGCTTATGACAGTGACAAAGAATTTGCGCAACATAGATTTTAAAGTCTGGATACCAAAAGGAAAGTATGTTCTACCAGGTTGTAAAAAAAAAAAAAAAAAATCACATGAAAAGGTTTGATATGTTGAAAGAATCCTTTGACTTGGTGTAGTTACAAATAAGAAACTAAGCAATTAAACTAAGCAACAACCACCGTAATCCTTTGACTGAAGTATTTATTGAAGCTTATTCCCCTTCTGATTTATAATATCTAAATTATATAAATAGATAAAACATTTGGGCGGCCACTCTACTAATTACATAAAAAATACCCTCTCCTTCCCGTTTAATCTTATTTACACTGTGTGAATGGGAAAATATATGTACCTCCCAGGGAAGAACCACAAAATCACATGTTTGGAGGGAATTCTGTTGGAAAAATGTGTCTCGTTTCATCATGTCAAAGTGCCCATTATTCAAAAGGAAAATCCAACTGTTGGAGAAACTGTGGCAGCCAGGAGGCCCACCATTACGTTTTTGTTGCTCAAAAATATTGGACTGAGATCAATAAAGTGCTAGGGACTTTGACACCAATATCCCAGCGGATTTCAGAACTATGTATATGGCCCTTTGGACACAGTAAATGGATTCCGTTGGAGCAAAGGTGGAGCCAGACATTCTAAACATGGGCTAAGCCCAAAAAGAAAGACGGTGATTCAGGGTGATATGATGTGGTTTTAGTACCCCCAATACTGTATTTTCTGTACCCTGCAAAGGCAAAGAAAGACCTTTTTGTCTTCTGAAAGCAGGGGTCCTCCCTCCAGAAAACTTTGAACAGAACAGCAGAAGTGGTCGTACTGAAAAGACAAGATCGCAGACAAGATCTAACAAGACAAGAGCTGGGCGCTCCCTTAGAGATAGGGGGAGGAGCTCAGTCACACGAGAAGAGCTCAGAGTAGAGCCACTACTCCTCCAGCTGAGGTGGCTCGGGCATCTGTTCTGGATGCCCCCTGGATTCCTCCCTGGGGAATTGTTCTGGGCGTGTCCCATCAAGAAGAGGCCCCAGGGAAGACCCAGGACACACTGGAGGGGCTATGTCTCTGGGCCCGGGAACACCTTGGGATGCCCCAGGAAACGAGATGGAGGGATGGCTGAAGGTCAGCCTAGATCCCCCAGTCTAGATTGCCCACATCCCAACCCATCGCCCTCCCTGATTAGCCAAACTACTCAATGCATTAACATGATGACATTTCACAATTAAATTAATTCAATTCAGTTTATTTTTGTAACGCCCAAAATCACAACAGTAGTTGCCTCGAGGGGCGACATTTGAAAAAACCGAATAAACAATTTTCATAGGGAAAACTAAGACAAATTACACGAGAATCCGCACATTTCTGTAGTTAAAGAATTTATTGAAATTGTAATTTTGGTATGGTCTGCAAATGACCAACTTGCCCTTATTTAAGACTTAAAAAGATCCAAGGCTTTTGGAAAAAACATCTGAGGCTTGCGGCTGCTAAGCCACCTCCCCCTCTCTTCATGCTTTGGAAAGAAGGCCATTCCAAGAAACATGGATGACTCAAACTGCACTGATGATCAAGGACGGGACCGACATTCTAACGGACTTATGGAATACGGAGATCGCATCAAATCGACAAATCTGACCTACTGGGACCTTTATTTTGATGTATGTATGTATGTACGTACGTACGTACGTACGTGCGTACATACATACATACTGAAGTGAGCTTTTTTGTGGCAGCTATTGTTTTTAATATTATTTGAACCAAATGTTCTAGTGACATTTATTATAAAATAGTCCTGCTTGGGTCCTGCTTGGGTCCTGCTTGGGTCCTGCTTGGGTCCTGCTATATAGTTCATCCATGTTTTTATGGTAGATATGTGTTTTAGTCTTGGTTTAAACCTGGTCTTGGTCCAGGTCTGCTTTGCACTAGTCGAGTCAGGTTTCTGGTAAACACTGGCTTGTAGTGCTTTTGTCCAGTTTCAGTCGTGTCATATTGTTCTGAGGTTTTTACTTCTCTGAACCTAAAGTCCTGAGTTGAGTTCTGTGGGTGGATCTTATAGAGATAAAAACATTGTGGTGGGCATGTTGTAGTCCGGCCCTCGGTCCTTTGCCCTTTTGGCCCTCTGGAAAATATAATGGAGACCCCCTATGTAATGTTACACATTAGTAGCAGCGATTAATCGAATAAATCGAATAATTCGATTACAAAAAAGCTTCGATTATTATTATATTGTTCGATGATTCGTTTAATTACATATTTAATAAAAAAACACGTGAATCTGTGGCGCGCGGAGCGCACGGAACGACTTGTGGCGCTTTTTGTTTCACACGGAGCTTGTTCCGCTCGGACGAAGGCGCAACAGGAAGTGAGCGGCGCGTTTTGAAACTCACTGTGCGACTGGAAGAGTTTGGATGAGTGAAAGAGCCGTGGATCTATTATAATAATTCTGAGCTGCAACTCTCAACACCACCGCGTCTAGCTCCTGCCCACCCCAGCCCCGACACGCCACCGGGCCCCGCGCTCCCCACTCAACAACTCTGCTTCCCCAGTCACAGTCGTACTTTTAAACAGCCAATGCACATGGAAACAGCACGAGGACCGCGGTTTTGTTAGAATAATCTGTTGTGAAACAGAAAGTCCGAGACGCAGAGGCTAAAAATCACACGGAGCCAAAACGGCAAAATGCTCAAAACGCCAGGACCACCGGTCCCACCCAACATAACGTTTAACAAATGTCTTATTTTAAGTGATGTGACAGAGCCACTGTAACTGTTTACAGTCTATGACAAGTTAACTAAGTCCTTTATATATTCTTTATATATTCTTTCTATACAAACAGAACAGTTTGGACTGAAGTGAAATGTTGCTGTTTTGGGGACAAATTTATATGAAATTAAGAATAAAATGTGTTGTATTTTAAGCAGAAATTCCTTATTTTGTATTTGTTTATTTACTATGAGCTATAACGTTTATCTAAAAAAGTAATTTAATATGTGTTAAATGGTTTACTGAATGTACAAAAAAATTAACCGATTACTCGATTAATCGAAGAAAGAATTCGATAGATTACTCGATTACTAAAATAATTGATAGCTGCAGCCCTATTACACATGTGTGTTGCACACACCACATTTTTTGAAGACATATTCAATATCTCATGTCTGGCCACGCCACAGCTCCAAAGACAAATCGCTGAAGGTCAGGCCAGTCAGGAAAAGAAATAAAGTCCTGTTTTAGCTACGCTGCTGCAGTCATGACTGAAACTCAGATGTCCCAATCCTGACCTGTAGACCTGGATTGGGACTTGCTATTACAAAAAATCAAAAAATAAAATTTGTATTTCATCTGAATTTATCTCAAAAGTCTAACAGTTTACAGCATTTTTTTCAAAAGCATGTTTTGACAGAAAGTACAACACGTTGACCCTGAGGGTGGTCTGATAAGGAGCCATTTGGTCTGGAGTCAGACAGTGTGATAACATGCCCGGTTCTTCCTCTGGTTCATTCCACATCAGCCTTCACAAAACCCGGACTGGCCCTTTAAGTTGGACGCATAAAACTTTCATCTAGTTCAAGTCAAGTCATGGCAGTTCTAGCGCCGTCACTCGCGTCCCCGCGCGCCGTCCCCGCGCGCCGTCCCCCGGCACCGTCCCGGCCAGGGCCGCCGCGTCCCCGCGCGCCGTCAGGAGGTCCCCGCGGCGCCTCCCCGCGCCCCGTCGCAGGAGTCCCCGCGCGCCGTCCCGCCGCGCCCGCTGCGCGTCGGAAGTCCCCCGCGCGCCGTCCCCGCCGCGCCGCCAGGAGTCCCCGCGCGCCGTCCCCCGCGCGCCGTCCAGGAGTCCCCGCGCGCGTCAGGAGTCCCCGCTCGCAGTCCCGCCAGTCTAACGTGCTTCAAGTCAATCTCGACATCGCAACGAGCACGTGCGGCCTTTTTTAGTTGGAACCACTCTTTTCGTTCTGGTCCCCTTCAGGCCCCCTTCAGGCCCCTCAGGCCCCTCAGGACCCCTCCCCCCCTCCGGCCTCGCGCTCGTGCCTGAACTCAAGGTATAGAAAGCGTAAAAGGAACGTGCGTAAAAGTATCCAGAGTCCTGAGGCGAGCAAACGCGTCCTCCTGTCAGACTCTTAGTGCTGCTACAGAAGTGTCTTGTGTGTGGCACCGGCACCGGCACCGGCCACGGCCACGGCACACGGCACCGGCACACGGCCACACGGCAGCCCACGGCCACGGCCCACGGCCCGGCAACGGCACGGCACGGCACGGCACACGGCACCCGGCACCCGGCACACGGCCCACGGCCCACGGCACCGGCACACGGCACACGGCACACGGCTGACGGCCCACGGCACGGCCCACGGCCCACGGCCCACGGCACCGGCACACGGCACACGGCTGACGGAACACGGCACCGGGAGCAGAGCACAGCGCGGCCGGGCAGGAGGCGCTTACCTGGGACACGCGTGCGGGAGTTGGCGCGCGGTTTCCTCGGTAGTGCGTTTCTTCTCACTCGTGTGGTCGTTCAGAGCCCCTCCTGTCGGTCCAGGTCCGGCGCAGCGGACTGTGCCAAACGGAGTGCTGCCAATCACAGGCACAAGGCCGCCCCTGGAGTCATACGTCATGGAGGAAGGGCCAATCGCAGCGCGGTGGGTTTGGTTTAGAATCAGGGCTGCCACTAACGCTTTTTTGGAAGTCCACAGTTACAGATGATTTCTATTGTACGGGAGAGCTTTTTAATACATCTTTAACCAAAGAAAGGTTGACATGTGGTGACCAAAGGCTTGGAGATAGAACATATTTACGAATAAAGTGTATTATTAATGAAAATAGAGAAAATAAATAGGTTTTATTATTTGTTGACATTTCAGAATCAGAATCAGAAAGAGTTTATTGCCATTGTCAATGAACAAAATTCACAAACATAGGAACTTGTCTCGGCCTTAAGGTGCAACATAAAACACTGAGCAATAATAAAACAACATATATTCAATCAAAAAAGGGCATGCATTAAGAAACTATTTAAAATTACTATACAATAAAAATAAAAATAGGCATTTCTATGTACACAAGTTTACAGTTATGTTTAAAGTTGTAGTGCAGAAAGTGACAGTGCAGTGAGTGATGAAGAGTTGCAGTTAAAGTGACAGATGTTTAGAAGTGTTCATGAGTCCAACAGCAGAGGGAAAGAACTATTGTTGTGGCGGGAGGTTCTGGTCCGGATGGACCGTAGCCTCCTGCCTGAGGGGAGTGGTTCAAACAGACCATGTCCAGGGTGAGAAGGGTCAGCTGTGATCCGACTGCTCGTCCCAGAGCCCTGGAGACGTACAGTCCTGCAGAGATGGAAGTCTGCAGCCGATCACCTTCTCAGCAGAACGCTACAATGCGCTGTAGTCTCTGTTTGTCCCTGGCTGTGGCTCCAGCAGAGGGCGCTGTAGTCTCCGTTTGTCCCTGGCTGTGGCTCCAGCAGAGGGGCGCTGTATCTCCGTTTGTCCCTGGCTGTGGCTCCAGCAGAGGGCGCTGTAGTCCTCTGTTGTCCCTTGGCTGTGGCTCCAGCAGAGGGCGCTGTGTCTCTGTTTGTCCCTGGCTTGTGGCCTCAGCAAGAGGGCGCTGTAGTCTCTGTTTGTCCTGGCTGTGGCTCCAGCGTACCACACGTGTATGGAGGAGGTGAGGATGGACTCAATGATGGCCGTTGAGAAACTGCACCATCATCTGCACTGGCAGCTTGGCTTTCCTCAGCTGCCGCAGGAAGTACATCCTCTGCTGGGCCTTCTTGCATGGGGGAGCTGATGGAGGGCTCCCACTTGAGGTCCTGGGTGATGGTGGTGCCGAGGAAGCGGAAGGAGTCCACGTGTGGTGATGGGGAGTCTGTCATGATGAGGGGGGCTGGGTGGGCTGTGGCTTTCCTGAAGTCCACGCTCATCTCCCTGTCTTCTGGGCGTTGAACTCCAGATTGTTACAAGTTTGCTGCACCAGGACACCAGGACACCTCCTCCTTGTAGACAGACTCATCCTTCGTCGAGATGAGCCGATGAGGGTGGTGTAAAACTTGATCAGTTTTCCAGTCATGGCTGGAAGTGCAGCAGTTTGTGTACAGGGAGAAGAGCAGAGGAGAAGTACACAGCCTGTGGAGCTCCTGTGCTGATAGTCCGAGTGTCTGAGACATTCTTCCCCAGCCGCACGCACTGCTCCCGATCCGTCAGGAAGTCAGTGCTCCCCTGCAGGTGGAGTCAGGCACGTTTGGATAAATAATTCACTGTCTTTGTTACAAAAGGTTTTTCTCCCATGTGTTTCAGAGTTTTGTCTAGTCCAGATTATATCATTGATTACCATTATTTTTAATAATAGATTATTCTGATGATTTGTTTTACAGGTACTCAGCTTGCATTCTCAAGCCATGTGGGTTGATATTGTAGAAACGAACAGTTAAAGAAAACATGCTCATCACGTCCTGCATGTGAATGCCACAATATATATATGGCCACAGGTCCCTAAATTATGCAAACTGTGTGCACCACCCTATTTGGCGTTTTTTTCCTTGGAGTACTTTTGTTGCAAGGATCTTTGGTTTAAATCTTCTTGCCTGAATTCCAGAGATCTTGGTATCATTTATAAATGGTTTTTTAATCTTGGTTTGTATGTTCTCTGTTCTTTGTTATTGCAAGGCCATCTTTTAGGTCGATTAATATATATGTATATTTACAATATTAACTATTAGTTTCCGCCTTTTTTTTTGTTTCTGGTAAAGGCTCCAGTTAACCGCATTATTTTATCCTTCCGGTGGTTCCAAAATATGGCCCCTGTAAGAGTAGGATGTCGGGTAGTGTTATAACCCTCCTTGGGGTGGGTCCGCTTATAGCTCCAGCTCGCAGCTCAGGCGTTAAATTGGGTTGCTTTGTCCTTATTAAATTTGAAAATCCCTTCCCTGATGGAGTCAAAAAGCCTTCCTTTTATATATATATTAATTATATTATTATTATTTGTTAGATTGTGAATGTGAATGTTGTTCGATTTTTTCGTTGTGTTCAATCCGATGTGTTTCTGATCTAGTTAGTTCTGTTCTCCTTTTTTTTTTCTTTCTTGGGGGTTTTATGTTTTTTTAGTCAGCTTCTATGGTGAGGCGAAGTTTGTATCGTTTGTTTCTTTTTTCTATCTTATGTTTTTTTTTCTTGTCTCTTTATGTTTATTTTTATTTTTTTGTTTGACTTTTGTTGTTTGGGAGGGGGGTGTCTGAGGGGGGGGGGGGTTTTTTCTTTAGGTTTTTTTTTTTTATATTTTCCTCTTTTTTTTTTTTTTTTTTTTTTTAGGTGTCTTTTTCAACGCGGAGGTTTGGTGTTTTTTTTAGTTGTGTTGGTTTTTTTTTTCTTGCCATCAGAGTTCTTTTTAGAGTTCTTGTGTTAGTGCGTTGATTGGGTCTTTTTTTTGATTTGTTTGTTTTTTTATTTTTTTTTTTTTGTGTTTTTTTTTTTTTTTTTTTTTGGGGTTTTTTTTTTTTTTTGTTTTGCTGTTTTTTTTTTGGTTTTCTTTGTTTTTGTTTTATTCTTGTGATTTTTTTTTGGGGTGTTTTTTGTTTGAAATATTTGTTTTTATTTTTATTTTTTAAATTTTTTCTCTCTATTGGGGTTTTTTTTTTTTTTTTTTTTTTTTTATTTTTTTTTTATTCTATAATTTTTTTGATTATTTTTTTTGCCTTTATTTTTTTTTTTTTTTTTTTTTTTTTTTTTTTTTTTTGGTTTTCTATTTTTTTTTTTTTTTTTTTTTTTTTTTTTGTTATTTTTTTTTTTTTTTTTTTTGTTTTTTTTTTTCGGTTATTTTTTTTTTTTTTTTATTTTTTTTTTTTTTTTTTGTTTTTTTTTTTTGGGGTGGGGGGTTATTTTTTTTTTATTTTTTTGTAGTTTGTAATTTTTTTTTTATTTGTTTTTTCTTTTTTTTCATTTTTTTTTTTTTTTTTTTTTTTTTTTTTTTTTGTTTTTTTTTTTTTTTTTTTTTTTTTTTTCTTTTTTTTTTTTTGTTTTTTTTTTTTTTTTTTTTTTTTTTTTTTTGTTAATTTTTTTTTTTTGGTTCTTTATTTTTTATATTTTTAATTTTGTATTTATTTTTTTTTTTATTTTTTGTTTTTTTTTTTTTTTTTTGTGGTTTATTTTTTTTTGGTTTTTTTTTTTTTTTTTTTTTTTTTCGTTTCTAATTTATTATTTTCTATTTGGTGTTTGATGTTTGTTTGATCTATTTTTTTTGGGGTATTTTATTTTTATTTTTTTTATTTTTTTTCTGTATCTTTTGTTTTTTTTTTTGTTTTTTTTTTTTTTTTTTTTTTTGGGGGTTTTTTTTTTTGTTTTTTTTTTTTCTTTTTTTTTTTGTTCTTTTTTTTTTTCTCTTTTTCTTTCTTTTTTCTGGTGGTGGGTTTCTTTTTTTTATTTTTTTTTTTTTTTTTTTTTTTTTTTTTATTCTTTTTTTTTTTTTTTTTTTTTTTTTTTTTGTTTTTTTTTTTTTTTTTTTATTTTTTTATATCTTTTTCTCTTTTAGCGTTTTTTGCATTTTCTTTTTTGGTTTTTTTTCTGTTGGCTGATTTTTTTGGTTTTTTTTGTTTGGATAGGTTTTTTTTTGTTTTTTTTGGGGTTTTTTTGTTTTTTAGTTTTTTTTTTTTTTATTGTTTTTTTTTTTTTTTTTTTCGGGTTGTTTTTTTTTTTTATTCTGGGGCCATTAACGATTTCACAGAATGTACCAGACCACTGCCCTCAGTTTTGCTTAACTTCTCCACCTCATATTTTGGCATAATCACGCCTCGTTTAGAATTCACGCCCTGCGCTGTCCTCGATTGTGCCGACTGCAAAGTGTGACGCAATGAGCTCTGCTGCACTTACGTTAAACGCTACCTCGGGGGTAATATATGGCCCTTGTTCTTTGTTCCTGATGATCCAGGGTCAGGTCGTTCTCTCACTTTAAATGTATCTATTTAAAAAAATAAAATAAAACTTGTTCTGATGGTTCTCAACCACTGATCACTCCAAGACAAGAAGCTTATTACCAGTGTTGGGTTGTGTTACTTTTAAAGTAACTCGTTACGTTCCTCCTCTTTTTTCCCTGGAAACGAACGCGTTATGTTACTGCACTACTGTGTGATGAAGATAACGCGTTCGAGTTACCCATGATTAACATATTGTACACATATATCATTTCCCTTTGTGTTGTTCGTTCAACGCAGAGCAAAACAGAGGTAAACCTGAGGTGAGTCTTTAATTGGTTTGGAACTTTCTCCTCTGAACATGAGGCTGCAATTACTGTTTTGTAACACAAGGGGGGGCGAGCCTGACGGCTTGGCTTTCCTACAAACACAGTAACCAATTCTTTAAAATATCAGAATCAGAATCAGAATCAGAAAGAGTTTATTGCCATTGTCAATGAACAAAATTCAAAAACATAGGAACTTGTCTCGGCCTTAAGGTGCAACATGAAACACTGAGGCAATAATAAAACAACATATATTCAATCAAAAAAGGGCATGCATTAGGAAACAATTTAAAATTACTATACAATAAAAATAAAAATAGGCATTTCTATGTACACAAGTTTACAGTTATGTTTAAAGTTGTAGTGCAGAAAGTGACAGTTGCAGTGGAGTGATGAATATTTGCAGTTAAAGTGACAGGTGTTTTGAACTGTGTTCATGAGTCCAACAGCAGAGGGAAAGAAACTATTCTTGTGGCGGGAGGTTCTGGTCCGGATGGACCGTAGCCTCCTGCCTGAGGGGAGTGGTTCAAATAGACCATGTCCAGGGTGAGAAGGGTCAACTGTGATCCGACCTGCTCGTCCCAGAGCCCTGGAGACGTACAGGTCCTGCAGAGATGGAAGTCTGCAGCCGATCACCTTCTCAGCAGAGCGCACAATGCGCTGTAGTCTCTGTTTGTCAAATAAACAAGCAAAGTAAATGTGTTTGCCTGAGCTTGATGGCTCTTCATGTTGACAGATGAGCACAGCACAGTGCCATACAATAAGCACGTGTATCAAACTCACCACCACTGAAATATACAAAGATTTTGAAAACAGATTATTTGGTTTTGCAATAGAGAGAACAGGTTTTGATGTTGGTGAGAAATAAGAATTGTTTTAAAGAATGCATCTAAAGCATTGAATAATTCAGTTCTGATCTGTAAAATGTGCCAAAGGAACTGTGAAAAACTATAATAAAAGACTCTATTTGACTCTATAGAATAATTTAATGACCATTGAACCCCACTGGATGGCGCTGTTAGGCACTTTTCTGCAGCCTGGCCCTTACTGTTCTAACTCTTCCAAAGAGAACCTGGTCACAGCTCTTTGCATTAAAATACTTACAACAAGGACTGGAGAACTAAAGGACCTTCTGGCCACGGCGTGCAGGCAGAGCTGAGTGCTTACTCACCATTTACTTGAGTAAAGTAAGAGAGATTTTACTTTGACGAAAAGTTGACACTCCACGTTTGCTCCTACTTTGTACCAGCACTAAATGTATCTACAATGGGATCAAAACGTTGTCCTGACAAACAGTACGAAAGGATTCAAACATTTGGGTTTATGTCTTTGTGTGTTTTGTCAGAATCCGTGCTTTGGTCAGCGTTCAAAGTAGAAGTCCTTTTTGCTTTTTCAAGTTGAGAATGGAAATGGTCGTCTTAATGTCATTCTTCAACTTGGAGAAACATCAGTGGCGTGCGGTCAGGGTGATCAAGTGTGGTCTCTCAAAGTGTTGTTTGAGGTGGTTGAGTAGCAGAAGAAGAACTCGTTGACACGAGCTTCTGCCTCTCAAAAGATGTTCATTCACAGAAACAGCATCAACACAGACACGCCCACATTTGCCTGGGAGCTCCTCCATGGTCAGATCTGGAATCACCCCGAATCTCAGTTTGGAGTCTTTATAGCTGAAACCACTCTCGTTTACACAGAAGGCAGATCCTTCCTTTCCTGCCCTTTGACCTCTCCTAACGCTTTACCAGATGTTGAGGCCTCACAGTGTTAGGACAGCAGTAGATAAACAAACTCCTCGATTTACGTTGGAGGCAAAAGTTCAAATACTACACAAGACAAGCAGTGAAAGATCAAATCTAAAATCTTTATTTAAATACTTCCGAGATCCAATTAAGTCACAGTGTCTTTTAGTGCCCTCTACAGGCCGTGTCGTGTCACAAATGAGCTTTTCCTTCAGTGTCTAATAATGGCTTGCATTTTCACAGGCAATTCCCTGCAAAAAGGCTGTGTTATGAGTGGGATTCAGTGAGCAGAAGTCCCTGTGCGCAGGAAGGCCTTTACCTTGGGGGCCTCAGACCACACACTTGGTTGTTCATGTTCCGCTCGCAAAGGCACGTTTTGATTGGTTCGCTTTAGAGCAGATAACCCGTTCCAGGAGTCCGAAGGGGGCCGTGAGTGGTACCAACTTCCAGGGGGTGTTGGCTAATTTTAGGCCCCCGGATCGCTTTATCGTGAGATGATTCGACAAGTTACAATTCAAATTGTATTTGTAAGATATAAGTCAGCTGCTCACATGTTTAGGTGTTTTAAAAAGATACGTTTCACCTTGAGGAATGTGTACATAGTTGAAGTCACCAAGAGATAATACTCTTCTAAACCAATTTAAGGAAAAACACACTATTCCTCTAATAATCTGAAGTCAGAGTCCAAAATTTAAGTGACTCATCAATATTTCCAACAGAAATCAAGTAATCCAGACTTCTTTTGTGTGGTTAATCAAAACAATCCGCATTAGCATTCAATAACATTGTAACGTTTCCGAGAATCAGCATTCTATTGGACAAATATGACTCAAAATCCAAATGCATCAGCAAATTTGAATAAACTGGGTTTAACGGGCATTATAACGGGGACAAAATTAAGTTTATAGTGACATTAAAAGGGAGTCCGATGAGTTTGAGAACAAAGTTGATCTCCTTATTCATTTGCACGTGCCTGCGATTTAAGACTGAACTCATGAGTCACCGTTCTTCCTTTGAGGTGCGGAGACGTTCCAAATCCTGCACCTAGTTTGAGGTTCAGAGGTCCAGAGCACCAGCTAGCAGGACCAGAAGAGCAGAGGAGCTCCTTTGATACGCTGGTCTGGAGGGCGGGATGGAGCAGTGGCAGGTGGGGCCCAGGGACGACACCAGACACTTTTTAGTGGGTCACGTGACCCAGTTTAAATCAGCTGTGGGTGTGTCTCAGGATAAAAAGACCTGAGTAAATAAAGATCCACCTTTTGAGAGACAAACTCTGTTCAATTTCATTATTTCTTGGTAATTGTTTGCAGAAATCCCATTTGGCGCCAACAAACAAGATCCTTGGTCATGATGTCGGTCTTCCATGGGCCGTGTGATGAGGGGGGCCTCAGGGGGTCTGGGAGGACAACACCGGTGCGAGGGCTCAAAACCAACACATTGGGGTGAGTTGTCTTTCTCAATTGCGTTATTCGGAAATTAAAAAAAAGAGAAGAAAGTGTAGGTTTCAGCTAAAGGAAAAAATGGAAAAAAATGAAAAATAAAAGTGAAAGGTGCTCGAGGGCTTCCACCTGATGTTTCTCTCATCACTTCTCCTTTTATTGCCCCGACAAAAGTGTCCCTTTAACAGTCATGGATTTGAGTCAAACATTCAGAGACTAAAATCAGACCTAAAACAGACAAATGTATGATTCATGCCAGCAAAAGTACCACAGGCCTGTGGCCCTCTGAGAGACCACCGCGAGCACGCCAGGCTCCCACCACCTGCACGAGAGAGGGTCTGCACCACCAGCCCTGTGCACCGGACCCTGGAGAAGACCGAGCTCACCCACACCCAGACCACCGCCTCACCTCCACCAACACACCCACACCCAGACGCCACCTCACCTCCACCAACACACCCACACCCAGACCACCGCCTCACCTCCACCAGCACACCCACACCGATCCACCAACAACCCACACCCGCCTCTACCTCCAACACACACCCACACCTGACGCCACCGTGGCGCCGACGTGGCTTAAGTTACCCTTCTCACCCGAATTCGACACCCACACCTCAGACCACGGCTACCTCCACCCAACACAACCCACCAGACGGCACCTCACCATCCACCAACACACCCTACATCCCAGAACCACCGGTCTCAACCTCCACCAACACGACCCACCCAGACACCGCCGTCACCTCCACCAACGCACCCACACACCCAGAGACCACGCCTCATGACCATCCACCACACAGCCCACACTCAGGAACCCAACCGGGCCTCACCATTTCCACCAACCCAGACCACCGTCTCAGCTCCACCAACAGACCACACCCAGGGACCACCGCCTCACCTCCACCAACACACCCCAACCCAGACCACCGCGCAACCTCCACAAGGCACACCCACCGTCCGGTCCACCGCCAACACCACCCACCTTTTACGACCCTTCACTCCACCACAACACCCCACCTTCAGCCACGGCTCACCACCACCAACACAGCCACCAGACCACCGGCTCACTCCCCAACACACCACTTAACAGACCACCGGGGCCTCACTGCACAAACAATAGCCACACCCGGGGAGCATGCATACATCTTGTCACCTCCACCAAAACACAGACCACCCACCTAACTCCACCACCACCGACCACCGCCTCACCTCCACCAACACACCCACCACAGACACCGCCTCACCTCAACCACACAACCCAGACCACCGCCGTCACCTCGCACCAACACAAGCTTGAAGTCCCGGAAAACCAGGGACCACCGGCCCTCACCTCCACCAACACACCCCACCCAGGACCACCGCGCTCACCCTCCACCAACACACCCACCTCAGACCACCGCCTCACCTCCACCACACACCCACACCCAGACCACCGCCTCGGCCTCCACCAACACACCACACCAGACCACCACCTCACCTCCACCAACACACCCACACCCAGACCACCGCCTCACCTCCTACTCTAAGGACATCCCTTCGCCGCAGACACCGGCCTCAACCTCCACACACACAGACTACCGCCTCACCTCCACCAACACACCCACCTCACAGACCACCGCCTCACCTCCACCAACACACCCACGAACCCAGACCACCAGCCTCACCTCAACCAACACACCCACACCCAGACCAATACCAGCCTCAATACCTCACCAACACACCCACACCGGCCAGGACCACCACCTCACCTCCACGCAACACAAGTTCCCACCTCACAGGGGACCACCGGGCCCTCACCTGCCACCAACACACCCACACCCAGGACCACCGCCTCACCTCCACCAACACACCCACACCCAGACCACCGCCTCACACTCCAACAACTACACCCCACCTCACCCAGGACCACCGCCTCAGCTCCAACAAAAAAACCACCGCCCACACCGCCTCAACCTCCAACAACAACACCCACCTCACCCCGGCACCCGGACACACCGGGCCTCAGCTCCACCAACACAGAGCCACCACCGTCACCCACAAGCCCCAGGACCACGCGGCTCACCTCCACCATGACACACCCACCTCACACGAGACCACCTGATGCCTCAACCTTCCAACAACACACCCACCTCACCCGGCACCCGTCGACCACCGCCTCAGGCTTCCACCATTCAAACCACCGCACCACCGCCTCACCTCCACCAACATGCGTGACCCACTTCACCACACCCAGACCCACTCTCAGGCCTCACCTCCACCAACACACCCACCTCGGTTCGCGGCACCCGGGACCACCCCCTCACCTCCCACGCAACACACCCACGCACAAGGGCCCGCACAGGCCGGACCACCGGCCTCACCTCCCGCAACACGCACCACCCACCTCACCCAGACCACGCCCAGACCACCGAACACTAACCTCAACTTCGCCGGGCCCAGAACCTCCCTCACCTCCACACAAAACACCACACCACCTCACCCGCGGGCCCAGAGGGCATCGCCTCACTCTCCACAACCAAACACCCACCGGGGGCAACCCGCGCCCAGACCACGCCGGGCCTACACCGAAGACCCACCTCCAACACACCGATCGCATCACCGCTCACCATCCACTACCACCGCACTCAACACACCAGAGCGGTCCTTCACACACTCGTATTAAGCACCACCCTCACAGTGCCGCAACTCCGGCACCCCACTCAACTCCTCCACAAAATCACACACCTAACCTCGAACCACACCCAGAACTGTCACGCCTTCACCTCCACCAACACACCCACCGCAGAACCGTTTAGGCCATAACCTCACCTCCACCAACACACCACCTCACAGACCAACGCCTCACCTCCTAACAACACTACCCACCTCACCCGCACCCGGACCACCGCCTCAGCTCACCAACACACCCACCGCATCTCACACGCCTCACCTCCGGACCAACACACCGTACACCTCACCCACACCCAGACCACCGCCTCACCTCCACCAACACACCCATCGGTCACCCGCACCCGGACATACCCCCTCACCTTTCCACCAAACACACCCACCTCACCCGTACCCGGACCACCACCTCACCTCCACCAAAACACCGGCCTCACCCGTACCCGGACCACCGCCTCACCTCTACCGAACACACCCACGCTAACCCGCACCTGCGACCACCGTCTCACCTCCACCAACACACCCACCTCACCCGCACCCAGACCACCGCCTCACCTCTTACCAAAACACCCACCTCACCCGGCACCTGGACCACGCCTTCACCTTCTCACCAAAACACCCTCCTCAACCGGCAACCTGGACCAACCGGCCTCCTCCACAAACACACCCACACGCCGACACCGCCTTCCACCTCCAACAACAACCCACCTCAACACCCAGCCTCACCTCCACCACACACCCACACCCAACCCGTACTCCACCAACACAGCCACACCCAGACAACTGCCTCACCTCCACCACACCCACCTCACAGGACCACCTCACCCGCACCAACACACCACCTCACGCCGGACCAACCGCCTCACCTCCACCAACACACCGCAAGACACCCGCGCCCAGACCACCGCCTCACCTCCGCCCAACACACCCACCTCTACAGACCACCACCTCAGCTCCACCAACACACCCACCTCACCCGCACCCAGACCAGCGGCCTCACCTCCACCAACACACCCACTTCACAGATTCCACACGTCTCACACTCCACCAATACACCCACCTCAACAGACCACCGCCTCACCTCCACCAACACATCCACCTCACCGCAACCAGACCACCGCCTCACCTCCCTTAACACCCGACTCACCAGCACCCGACCACCGCTCACCTCCATCCCCACACACCACTCACCGTACCAGACAGTCCCTCCACAAACACCCACCTCACCCGGACCAGACCGCGCTTCACCTCCACCAACACACCACCTCACCCGTACCCAGACCACCGCCTCACTCCACCAACACACCCACCTCACCCGCACCCAGACCACCGCCTCACCTCCACCAACACACCCACCTCACCCGCATCCAGACCACCGCCTCACCTCCCGCAACACACCCACCTCACCCGCACCCAGACCACCACCGCCTCACCTCCCGCAACACACCCACCTCACCCGCACCCAGACCACCGCCTCACCTCCCGCCAACACACCCACCTCACCCGCACCCAGACCACACGCCTCACCTCCACCAACACACCCACCTCACCCGCGCCCAGACCACCGCCTCACCTCCACCAACACACCCACCTCACCCATACCCGGACCACCGCCTCAGCTCCACCAACACACCCACCGCACCCGGACCACCCCCTCACCTCCACCAACACACCAACCTCACAGACCAACGCCTCACCTCCACCAACACACCCACCTCACCCGCACCCGGACCACCGCCTCAGCTCCACCAACACACCCACCGCACCACCGCCTCACCTCCACCAATGCACCCACCTCACCCACACCCAGACCACCGCCTCACCTCCACCAACACACCCACCTCACCCGCACCCAGACCACCGCCTCACCTCCCGCAACACACCCACCTCACCGCACCCAGACACCGCCTCACCTCCACCAACACACCCACCTCACCCCAACCCAGACCACTGCCTCAACTCCACCAACACACCCACCTCAGCCGTACCCAGACCACCGCCTCACCTCCACCAACACACCACCTCACCCCAACCCAGACCACCGCCTCACCTCCACCAACACACCCACCTCACCCCGCACCCAGACCACCGGCTCACCTCCCTTAACACACCCACCTCACCCGCACCCGGACCACCGCCTCAGCTCCACCAACACACCCACCGCACCACCGCCTCACCTCCACCAACACACCCACCTCACCCACACCCAGACCACCGCCTCACCTCCACCAACACACCCACCTCACCCACACAAAGACCACCGCCTCACCTCCACCAACACACCCACCTCACCCACACCCAGACCACCGCCTCACCTCCACCAACACACCCACCTCACCCGCACCGGGACCACCCCCTCACCTCCACCAACACACCCACCTCACCCGCACCGGACCACCGCCTCACCTCCACCAACACACCCACGTCACCCGTACCCGGACCACCGCCTCACCTCCCACCAACACACCCACGTCACCACACCCAGACCACCGCCTCACCTCACCAACACACCCCACCTCACCCGCACCGGGACCACCCCCTCACCTCCACCAACACACCCACCTCACCCGCACCCGGACCACCGCCTCACCTCCAACCAACACACCACCTCACCCGCACCCGGACCACCGCCTCACCTCCACCAACACACCCACGTCACCCACACCCAGACCACCGCCTCACCTCCACCAACACACCCCACCTCACCCGCACCGGGACCACCCCCTCACCTCCACCAACACACCCACCTCACCCGCACCCGGACCACCGCCTCACCTCCACCAACACACCCACCTCACCCGTACCCAGACCACCGCCTCAACCTCCACCAACACACCCACCTCACCCGCACCCAGACCACCGCCTCACCTCCACCAAAACACACCCACCTCATCCGCGCCCAGACCACCGCGTCACCTCCACCAACACACCCACCTCACCCACACCCAGACCACCGCCTCACCACCACCAACACACCCACACCCAGACCACCGCCTCACCTCCACCAACAACACCCACACCCAGACCACCGCCTCACCTCCACCAACACACCCACCTCACAGATCACCGCCTCACCTCCACCAACACACCCACACCCAGACCACCGCCTCGCCTCCACCAAACACACCCACACCCAGACCACCACCTCACCTCCACCAACACACCCACACCCAGACCACCGCCTCACCTCCACCAACACACCCACACCCAGACTACCGCCTCACCTCCACCAACACACCCACCCACAGACCACCGCCTCACCTCCACCAACACACCCACACCAGACCACCGCCTCACCTCAACCAACACACCACACCCAGACCACCGCCTCACCTCCACCAACACACCCACACCCAGACCCCACCACCTCACCTCCACCAACACACCCACCTCACAGACCACCGCCTCACCTCCACCAACACACCCACACCCAGACCACCACCTCACCTCCACCAACACACCCACACCAGACCACCGCCTCACCTCCACCAACACACCCACCTCACACACCCAACGCCTCACCTCCACCAACACACCCACACCCAGACCACCGCCTCACTCCACCAACACACCCACCACCCAGACCACGCTCACCTCCATCAACACACCCACCTCACAGACCACCGCCTCACCTCCACCAACACACCCACCTCACCCGCACCCGGACCACCGCCTCACCTCCACCAACACACCCAAGACACCCGCCCAGACCACCGCCTCACCTCCACCAACACACCCACCTCACAGACCACCACCTCAGCTCCACCAACACACCCACCTCACCCGCACCCAGACCACGGCCTCACCTCCACCAACACAACCCACTTCACAGACCACCGTCTCACCTCCACCAATACACCCACCTCACAGACCACCGCCTCACCTTCCACCAACACACCCAACCTCACCCGCACCTCAGACCAACCGCCTCACCTCCACCAAACACACCCAACCTCACCCCGCACCCAGAACCACCGCCCCGCTCCACCAAACACACCCACCGCCTCACCTCCATCAACACACCCACTCACCCGCACCTGGACCACCGCCGTTCACCTCAACCAACACACCCACCTCACCCCGCACCCAGACCACGCCTCACCTCCACCAACACACCCACCTTCACCCGTACCCAGACCACCGCCTCACCTCCACCAACCACACCCAACCTCACCCGCACCCAGACCACCGCCTCACCTCCACCAACACACCCACCGCCTCACCCACAACACACCCACCTCACGCGCACCCAGACCACCGCCTCACCTCCCGCAACACACCCACCTCACCCGCACCCAGACCACCGCCTCACCTCCCGCAACACACCCACCTCACCACGCACCAGACCACCGCCTCACCTCCACAACACACCCACCTCACCCACACCCAGACCACCCGCCTCACCTCCCCAACACACCACCTCACCCGCGCCCAGACCAACCGCCCACCTCCAAACAACCCACCCACCCATACCCAGACCACCGCGCCTCACCTCCACCAATACACACCCACCTCACAGACCACCGCCTCACCTCACCAACACACCCACACCCCAGACACCGCCCTCGGCCTCCACCAACACACCACACCCAGACCACACCTCACCTCCACCAACACACCAACACCCAGACCACGCCTCACCTCCACCAAACACACCACACCAGACTACCGCCTCACCTCCACCCAACACACCACCTCACAGGACCACCGCCTTCACCTCCACCAACCACACCCACACCCAGACCACCGCCTCACCTCACCAACACACCCACACACCCAGACCACCGCCTCACCTCTCACCAACACACCCACACCAGGACCACCACCTCACCTCCACCCAACACAACCCACCTCCAACAGACCACCGCCTCACCTCCAACCAACACACCCACCTCACCCGCCCAGACCACCGCCTCACCTCCACCAACACACCCACCTCACCCACACCCAGACACCGCCTCACCTCCAACCAACACACCCACCTCACCTCACCCAGACCACCGCCTCAAGCTCCACCAAACCCAACTCACCGCACCCAGACCACCGCCTCCCTCACCAACACACCCACATGCCTCACAACACCCACCTCAACCCGACACCTGGACCACCGCCTCACCATCAACAACACACCCACCTCACCCGCACCCGCGACCACCGCCTCAGCCTCCACCAACACACCCACCTCACCCCACACACCAGGACCACCGCCTCACCTCCACCAACCACCCACCTCACCCGCACCCCCACGCCTCCCTCCACCAAAACACCCACCGCACCACGCGCCCAGACCACCGCCTCACCTCCAACCAACACACCCACCTCACCCGCACCGGACCACCGCGCTCAGGCTCCACCATCAACACCCACCGCACCCGGACCACCCCCGACACCCCCTCACCTCCACCAACACACCCCACTTCACCACACACCCCAGACCACGCCTCACCTCCACAACACACCCACCTCAGTCCGCACCCGGACCCACCCGCCTCACCTCCACCAACACACCCACCAACCCGCACGCGCGACCACCGGCCTCAACCTCCCGCAACACACCCACCTACCCGCACCAGACCACCGCCTCACCTCCACCAACACACCCACCTCACACCCCCGCCCCAGACCATCGCCTCACATCCCACCAACACTCTCCCACCGCCAACCCGCGCCCCAGACCATCTGCCTCACCTCCACCAACACACCCACCGCACCCGCCGTACCCAGACCATCCGACCTCACCTCCACCAACACACTCCACACTCAACCACACCCAGACACCCGCCTTCACCTCACCAACACACCCCACCGCAACCGGGACCACCGCCTCACCTCCACCAACACACCCACCCTCACCCGCACCCAGACAACGCCTCACCTCCAACTTAACACACCCACCCTCACCCGCACTCCGGACCACCGCCCTTCCAGCTCCACCAACACACCCACCGCACCACCGCCTCACCTCCACCAACACACCCACCTCACCCGAGCGACCCAGACCACCGCTCTCACCTCCCACCAACACACCCATCTCACCGCACCCCGGACAACCCCCTCACCTCCACCAACACACCCACCTGCCAACCCGTAACCCGGACCACACCTCCCTCCACCAAAACACCGGCCTCACCCGTACCCCGGACCACCGCCTCACCTCTACCAACACACCCACCTAACCCGCACCGACCACCGTCTCACCTCACCAACACACCCACACTCACCCCACCCAGACCACCGCCTCACCTCCACCAAACACAACCCACCTCACCCGCACTGGACCACCGCCTTCACCTCCACAAAACCACCTCTCACCGCCACCTGGACCACCGCACTCACCTCCACCAACACTCACCCACACCCAGACCACCGCCTCACCTTCCACCAACACACCCACCTCACACACAACGCCTCAACGCTCCACCAACACTACCCACACCCAGACCAACCGCACTCACCTCACCAGCACACCCACACCCAAGGACCACGCCTCACCCTCACCAACGACACCCACCTCCAACCCGCACCCGGACCACCGCCTCACCTCCACCAACACACCCAAGACACCCGCGCCCAGACCACCGCCTCCGCTCCACCAACACACCCACCGCCTCACCTCCACAACACACCCACCTCACCCGCACCCAGACCTACCGCCTCACCTCCACCAACACACCCACTCTTCTCTGACCACCGTCTCACCTACCACCAATACACCCCACCTCACAGGACCAACCGCCTCACCTCCACCAACACACCACCCACCTCACCCGACACCGGGACCACCGCCTCACCTCCACCAACACACCCACCTCACCCGTACCCAGACCACCGCCTCACCTCCACCAATCAACACCCACCTTCACCCGCACCCCAGAGGGGTTCCACCGCCTCACCTCCACCAACACACCCACCTNACCAACCCACGTCCACCCGTACCCGCGACCACCGCCTCACCTCCAACCAACACACCACCTCACCCGTACCCAGACCACCGCCTCACCTTCCACCAACACACCCAACCTCACCGCACCTCAGACCAACCGCCTCACCTCCACCAAAACACCCAACTCACCCCGCACCCAGAACCACCGCCCCGCTCCACCAAACACACCCACCGCCTCACCTCCATCAACACACCCACTCACCCGCACCTGGACCACCGCCGTTACCTCAACCAACACACCCACCTCACCCCGCACCCGGACCACGCCTCACCTCCACCAACACACCCACCTTCACCCGTACCCAGACCACCGCCTCACCTCCACCAACCACACCCAACCTCACCCGCACCCAGACCACCGCCTCACCTCCACCAACACACCCACCTCATCCGCGCCCAAACCACCGCCTCACCTCACCAACACACCCACCTCACCACCACCAGACCACCGCCTCACCTCCACCAACACACCCACACCCAGACCACCCGCCTCACCTCCACCAAACAACACCCACACCCAGACCACCCGCCTCACCTCCACCAATACACACCACCTCACAGACCACCGCCTCACCTCACCAACACACCCACACCCCAGACACCGCCCTCGGCCTCCACCAACACACCACACCCAGACCACACCTCACCTCCACCAACACACCAACACCCAGACCACGCCTCACCTCCACCAAACACACCACACCAGACTACCGCCTCACCTCCACCCAACACACCACCTCACAGGACCACCGCCTTCACCTCCACCAACCACACCCACACCCAGACCACCGCCTCACCTCACCAACACACCCCACACCCAGACCACCGCCTCACCTCCACCAACACACCCACACCAGGACCACCACCTCACCTCCACCCAACACAACCCACCTCCAACAGACCACGCCTCACCTCCAACCAACACACCCACACCCAGACCACCGCCTCACCTCCACCAACACACCCACACCCAGACACCGCCTCACCTCCAACAACACACCCACCTCACCTCTGACACGCCTCAAGCTCCACCAAAAACCACCGCACCACCGCCTCACCTCAACAACAACACCCACCTCAAACAGACCACCGCTCACCATCAACAACACACCCACCTCACCCGCACCCGCGACCACCGCCTCAGCCTCCACCAACACACCCACTCACCCCACACACCAGGACCACCGCCTCACCTCCACCAACACACCCACCCTCACAGACCACCGCCTCACCTCCAACAACACACCCACCTCACCCGCACCGGACCACCCGCTCAGGCTCCACCATCAAACCCACCGCACCACCGCCTCACCTCCACCAACACACCCCACTTCACCACACACCCCAGACCACGCCTCACCTCCACAACACACCACCTCAGTCCGCACCCGACCCACCCCCTCACCTCCACCAACACACCCACCAACCCGCACGCGCGACCACCGGCCTCAACCTCCCGCAACACACCCACCTACCCGCACCAGACCACCGCCTCACCTCCACCAACACACCCACCTCACACCCCCGCCCCAGACCATCGCCTCACATCCCACCAACACTCTCCCACCGCCAACCCGCGCCCCAGACCATCTGCCTCACCTCCACCAACACACCCACCGCACCCGCCGCCCAGACCATCCGACCTCACCTCCACCAACACACTCCACACTCAACCACACCCAGACACCCGCCTTCACCTCACCAACACACCCCACCGCAACCGGGACCACCCCTCACCTCCACCAACACACCACCCTCACAAGACCAACGCCTCACCTCCAACAACACACCCACCCTCACCCGCACTCCGGACCACCGCCCTTCCAGCTCCACCAACACACCACCGCACCACCGCCTCACCCACCAACACACCCACCTCACCCGAGCGACCCAGACCACCGCTCTCACCTCCCACCAACACACCCATCTCACCCGCACCCCGGACAACCCCCTCACCTCCACCAACACACCCACCTGCCAACCCGTAACCCGGACCACACCTCACCTCCACCAAAACACCGGCCTCACCCGTACCCCGGACCACCGCCTCACCTCTACCAACACACCCACCTAACCCGCACCTGGACCACCGTCTCACCTCACCAACACACCCACACTCACCCGCACCCAGACCACCGCCTCACCTCCACCAAAACAACCCACCTCACCCGCACCTGGACCACCGCCTTCACCTCCACCAAAACCACCTCCTCACCGCCACCTGGACCACCGCCTCACCTCCACCAACACCACCCACACCCAGACCACCGCCTCACCTTCCACCAACACACCCACCTCACACACAACGCCTCAACGCTCCACCAACACTACCCACACCCAGACCAACCGCCTCACCTCACCAGCACACCCACACCCAAGGACCACGCCTCACCCTCACCAACGACACCCACCTCCAACCCGCACCCGGACCACCGCCTCACCTCCACCAACACACCCAAGACACCCGCGCCCAGACCACCGAGCCTCACCTCCACAACACACCCACCTCACCCGCACCCAGACCTACGCCTCACCTCCACCAACACACCCACTCTTCTCTGACCACCGTCTCACCTACCACCAATACACCCCACCTCACAGGACCAACCGCCTCACCTCCACCAACACACCCCACCTCACCCGACACCGGGACCACCGCCTCACCTCCACCAACACACCCACCTCACCCGTACCCAGACCACCGCCTCACCTCCACCAATCAACACCCACCTTCACCCGCACCCCAGAGGGGTTCCACCGCCTCACCTCCACCAACACACCACCTCACCGCACCCAGACCTCCGCCTCAGCTCCCCCAACACACCCACGCATATGTACCACACACGCTCACATGCACACACACGCACACGCTCACATTGCCACGCGCACGCACGCACACACACGTACATGCACACACACACTCACATGCACACACACGCTCACATGTACACGCACACACACACATGCACACACACACCCTCACACACGCACACACACACACATGCACACACACACTCACACACACATACAAACATGCATGTACACACTCACACACAAACATGTACGTACACACACATGCACACACACATGCACACACACATGTACACACACATGCACACACACATGCACACACACATGTACACACTCATGCACACACCCACGCACGCACACACGCACTCATGCACACACCCACACACACGCGCACACATGCTCACACACACACGCGCTTGCACGCACACGCACACGCACCCACGCACGCACATACTCACACGTGCGCACACACATACAAACACACGCACACACTAACACACACACACTACGTAATGTGTGTGTGTGTGTGTTTTATCAGATTTAATATTAGGTTCATCATTTAACCAGACGCACTCATTGGAGAAACTAAGCAAAAAAATGTTGGGCCATTCGAAAAGATGTGCCATTTTGAATGTGCAATGCTCTCTTCTGCTTTATCTCAGCAGGTTGTTCCAGATGAAAGGATACAACTGCTTGTACCACAAGCACAGGAGGAAATCTGAATGAAATGAGCTTCAGGAAGCTGCAGTTCTCTCCCACAGACGTGATCGAGCATCAAACAAGGAGTGAGGAATGGACTTTTTATTTCTGCGCAGGTCCAAACCACACTGCTGAAAAGGCCGACTCGGTGCGTCATGAAACATGGCTCGTAGACAACTAGGGTTGGGTCCATACCAAGTCCTGCTGATCAGTGACATTGTGGTGGAAGTCGCAGAGTGGGGCACCAGGGTCCACACACTTTTGACCCGTCTTTAGTCCACCAGTGGCACCGGAATTGGACGTGACCGTCTGTCCATCTCTGGGACAGACACAGACTGCCGTGACAGTCCCAACGTGCCAGGATCGATGGGAGATGGGAGCGCATCTCTCTTGAGCGGGGACCCCAGAATTCTCGGGGCTCTAAATGGAACCACTTAGAACAAAAAGTCAAAGCTACAAGCAGAACATTGTTGGATGCTTTTATTTGCTCACTGATGGTGTTAATATTGTGGTTCACCCTCCTACCTGGCCTCATTTATCCAAATGATGACACGCCATGGTTAGAGGCCCGAATGCGCTCTGACAGCCACTCGACAGCTTATTTTCTAAATGACTGGTATCAATGCGTGAAATATGTAGCAGAAAGTCATAAACGATAAGATTGTTTTATGTATGCACGTTTCTACCAGTTGCGACCTCCTGTCCTAAAAGTCTGCCCCTCCCCATGCCAAATCTTATCATTCAAAGTGATTGGTAAGATGGTATCCACTCAAATGGTGTCTGTTCAGGTGACAGGGTCAGATAGATACACAAAAACACAGGCTACATTAGTTATTCAGATGATGGCTCAATCATTAGAAGTGTCAAACCTGGGCAGTCTAGACTGATGATAATTAGCTGATTTAAGGATTCAAATAATTAATTTGGCAAAATAGAGACGTAAATTCCTTTTTATTGAAGACCCTGCTGACAGCGGGCTCCGCAAGACGTTCCCAACAGACCCTCACTATACGCTTGGGCCTGTCAAGTCTGTCCGGCTTCCTCCACCGCCAGCGGATCCAACTCACCACCAGGTGGTGATCGGTTGACAGCTCCGCCCCTCTCTTTACCTGAGTGTCCAAGACACGCGGCCGGAGGTCAGATGATGACACGACAACAAAGTCGATCATTGACCTCCGGCCTAGGGTGTCCTGGTGCCACGTGCACGTGTGGGACACCCTTGTGCTTGAACATGGTGTTCGTTATGGACAGTCAGTGACTAGCACAGAAGTCCAATAACTGAAACACCGCTCGGGTTCAGATCGGGGGGCCGTTCTTTCCCAAATCACCCCTCTCCAGGTGTCACTGTCATTGCCCATGTGGGCGTTGAAGCCCCCCAGTAGAACAACGGAGTCCCCGGTCGGTGCACTGTCCAGTACCCCTCCCAGGGACTCCAAGAAGGCCGGGTACTCAGCACCGTTGTTCGGCCCGTAGGCCGCCACCACAGTGAGAGACCTGTGTGAGCATTGTGTACCCCTGCGCACTGCTCAATCTCGCATCAGACACTGACCAGAGAACTCCTTGCTCGTGTTGTTGTGAAGCTAACGTGGTGGTATCGGCATTCTTATGATTTTCAACAATTAGGAAGCACAAACCAATGTTAAGAACTCCCTGAACCATCATGAGATTTCATACTGGTGATAAAAAAGTTTGTTAAACTCTTAAGATAGAAGTTGCTGAGTGCCGACAGCCCACGGAAGCCTGGGAAACCCTGTAGCTTTGTTAGCATATGTTGCCCTGCATCGGTGAGTCCCATACACAATGTATTGTGTTGGCATAGCGTGCTAATCGGCGCTAGCTTCTATGCTAATCTCCGCCAGCCATTTTGACATGGAAAAAGCCCTTTTTGGAGGCCGATTGGCTATGGGTTTGTTTTACTAAAGCTTCAATGTACACCTTAAAGGTGCAATGCACAATATTATAATCTGATTATTAAAAAGTGTTATTTTAGTGCTCGTAGTTGTAGTAGCACATGTTCCTGTTTTCTGTGGCGCTAACATGATTCTGAGCACTGTAAAAACAGTAAGTGAGAATGTCAAGTGCAATTTATTGTCACTTTGCTATTATTTTGGTCCAGATTATCAGAACTAAAAGCCTTTGTGTATTTGTAATGCACTTTGAAGCTAATTTGTGTTATTTTAAAGTTGTATTGACTATGCACTGTAAAAAATTGAACTATTATTATTACTTAATTACCACAATTGAAGCTATTTTATTTGGTTTATTCACATGGTAATGTTGTAATTGTGAATATTTTGAACTTTATTGTTCAAAACTGTATTGTTGTACAACATGTTTTTATTTGAGAAAGGAATGTTAACAGTAGCAAAAGTAGTATAGCTATATAGGTACATTGTTTTAAGCTACTTTATTCTGACCTTTTATTTAGGTCAAGTTTTTTTATTGGATCGGAGTTGACAAACTGTAGACGTGCAGAGGAGAGAGACCTTCTTCCAATTCTTGGATGGCGACCCCCAGCCCAAAGTCGAACGAACTTGTTACAAACACAGTGAACATTGAACGAACATTGAACAGACTATCACAGACATTGAAAAGGACTTGAAAGGACTAAATAAAGGGTATTTTATTTGTATTTGTTTTGGGGGAAATGCAAGCGCTTTATGTAAATGTAGACTTGTTAATACAGTTCAATACAAAATATTTCCTTCTACACGTGTTGTAAGTGTCCTATGTTGTTACTCACCTCTTGGTCTGACCTAAACTCTTCTGATCTGGCCTACTCTCCCTTCCACTCTGGTATTAGAGTTAAAGGTAACTACTTTGCCATAACCAAATACTACAAAAAGGGTACCGACAGCACCTTATGTGTTACAATAGCACATTTTACCAACACAAAAGTCCCCAAAGTGCTGCAGAGAGTACAAAACAAGCACAGGTTACAACAATACAATATAGAATATACAAAATAATACAAGGCGGTCAGAGGACCACACAATTCTCATGCCGGGTTAAAAGCTAGTGAATAAAAGTGCGTTTTTAAACAAAACTTAAAAGCATCTTTATTGGGGCCGACTACAGAAAAGGCCCGGTCCCCCTGGCTTTTGAGTCTTGTTTTTTTGGGACAAGAAGTTAGAGCTGGCCCTCAGACCTCAGCGAGCGCGCAGGAGTGAGGGAACAATGAGGTTTGAAATGTACGCGGGGGCCAGTCTGTGCAGCGCTTTAAAAACAAACAATAATATTTTTAAATCAACTTTAAAATGAATGTGGAGCCAGTGCAGTGAGCATAAAAAGGTGTAATATGTTCTCTACGACGTGTGAGGGTTAAAAGACGTGCTGCGGAATTTTGCACTGTAACTGCAACTGTAAGCTTGACAGGTTAGCTTGGCTGATCCCAGCGTACAGTGCATTACAGAAGTCAAGACGTGTAGAGATAAAAGCACGGACACCCGCTCCAGGGCGCTAAAAGTTCAAACCGATTTGAGTCCAGATAAAAGTCGAAGGTGATAAAGCTAGATTTAACCACGGCATTTATCTGCTTGTCAATGATGAGGCCGAGGTTGGTGGCTGTAGACTTGATTATAGCCTTGGAGAGACCCTAAGTCTAAATTAAAATCAAATGCTTTGTTAGGCTTAAAAACAATTTCCGTTTTTGACTCATTTATGTGAAGGAAATTCATAGGCAACCAGGCCTTGACATCATCCAAACATTTCAGGAGGGTGCCAGGGAACTATTTTTTACTGGCAGATAGACTTGGGAATCGTCCACATGAAGGTGATATGAAAAGTGATTCAAATTTGACCAGGAGCAGGAGGTACAAAGAAAAAAGATAGGTCAGAGAATAGAGCCCTGTGGAACTCCCAATGTAGAGGCGGCCGTGAAGAAAAGGAGTCTCCAACTTTTACATCAAATGACCTGTCAGCCAATGCTGTTTCCCTGACAACCACACAGTGTTCGAGCGAGATAAGAGAATTATGTGGTCCACTGTGTCTAAAAGCAGCTGTTAGGTCTTAAAGCAAAAGAACAGCTGCACTCCCAGAATCAGCCATTACAAACAGATCATTAAAAACCTTTAAAAGTTTCTGTGCTATGAAATGACTTATATTAAATTACAAAATACTGTAGCTGAATTGGAACTTCGATATGGGTCTGGAAGTAGACAGGACCTTTTCGTCTAAGCTGGGCTCTCTTAAAAGGGGCTCCACAACAGCTTGTTTACAGAACAGAGACACTAAACGGAAGTGAGGCTTCTATTTACAATTCCAAAACATTAACCTAATAGTTGATGGGACAGAACATTAATGCAGATGATGTTCGATTTTATTTGACCAAAACACAAATTTTCATACCCAATGTTGATGCATTTTTTTCAAGAATCAGAATCAGAATCAGAATCAGAAAGGGTTCAAAATTCACAAACATAGGAACATGTCTCAGCATTAAGGTGCAACATATAAACACTGATCCTTAATAAAAACAACATATATTCAATCAAAAGGTCATGCATTCAGAAACAATTTAAAATGACTATAGTATAAATAAAAATAAAAATAGGCATTACAATGTACACAAGATTGTAGTTAAATTTACAGTTGTAGTCCAGAAAGTGACAGTGCAGTGAGTGATCAGAATCAGAATCAGAATCAGAATCAGAAAGAGTTTATTGCCATTGTCAATGAACAAAATTCACAAACATAGGAACTTGTCTCGGCCTTAAGGTGCAACATAAAACACTGAGCAAGAATAAAACAACATATATTCAATCAAAAAAGGGCATGCATTAGGAAACAATTTAAAATTACTATACATAAAAAATAAAATAGGCATTTCTATGTACACAAGTTTACAGTTATGTAAACTTGAATAGTGTAGTTAAAGTGACAGGTGTTGTAAAGTGTTCATGAGTCCAACGGCAGAGGGAAAAAACTGTTCTTGTGGCGGGAGGTTCTGGTCCGGATGGAAAAATGTGTCATGTTTCTTTATAACTCCATGTCCCTGGCTGTGGCTCCAGCAGGGCGCTGTAGTCTCTGTTTGTCCCTGGCTGTGGCTCCGGCAGAGGGCGCTGTAGTCTGTTTGTCCTGGCTGTGGCTCCAGCAGAGGCGCTGTAGTCTCTGTTTGTTCCTGGCTGTGGCTCCAGCAGATGGCGCTGTAGTCTCTGTTTGTCCCTTGCTGTGGCTCCAGCAGAGGGCGCTGTAGTCTCTGTTTGTCCTGGCTGTGGCTCAGCAGAGGGCGCTGTAGTCTCTGTTTGTCCCTGGCTGTGGCTCCAGCGTACCACACGGTGATGGAGGGAGGTGAGGATGGACTCAATGATGGCCGTGTAGAACATGCCACTCATCTGCTGCTGGCAGCTTGGCTTTCTCAGCTGCTGCAGGAAGTACATCCTCTGCTGGGCCTTCTTGATGAGGGAGCTGATGGAGGGCTCCCACTTGAGGCCTGGGTGATGGTGGTGCCGAGGAAGCGGAAGGAGTCCACGGTGGTGATGTGGGTGATGGGGAAGTCCACGATCATCATCTCACTGTCTTCTGGTTATTGAACTCCAGATTGTTACCGGCTGCACCAGGACACCAGGACACCTCCCTCCTGTAGACAGACTCATCCCGTCCGAGGTGAGCTGATGAGGGTGGTGTCGTCCGCAAACTTGATGAGTTTTACAGAGTCGTGGCTGGAGGTGCAGCAGTTTGTGTACAGGGAGAAGAGCAGAGGAGAAAGTACACAGCCCTGTGGAGCTCCTGTGCTGATAGTCCGAGTGTCTGAGACATTTTTCCCCAGCCGCACGCACTTGCAGAAGTTGGTCCAATGTCTGGATACAAATGGACCTTTAGAAAGACTTATCCATTTAAATGGCAAACATAACCTCTTAGATATTTAGGTGTGGTCCTCCATAGAGACCTGTCAACAATTCTGGAGAAAAATTATAACACTCTTTTTAAGACCATAAAAAAAGCTCTTGAAAAATGTAATCTTATCCCTTACTGAAGTCTAAGTCAAAGGATTGAAACCATAAAAATGAATGTTTTGCCCAGGTTTCTGGATCTGTTCCAGACTCTTCAAGTTTCCATCCCCAACCGGCTGTTTGAGTGGAATAACGCAATCTCAAGATTTGTGTGGCAGTCAGGAGAACCCGTATCCGATTCAAAACCTTACAATTATTAAAAGAAAAAGGAGGCGTTAGGTTTACAAGGTTTACCTTGTTTAAAAGATTACTTTATTTCAGCTCAGATCAGAGCGTTGCTGTGCTCGTGTGACCCAGAATATGAAGCTCAATGAAAGAATATTGAGATTGCTGTTGTGCCGGGGGTTCCTGTGCAGGCCTTACTGGCAGATAACATACGGTTGAGTCATTTGTTGGAGGTGGAGAACCCTTGGCTGAAGTCTGTTCTTACAACATGGAAGGAGCTGATCAAAACATACAAACTAAACAAAGATGTTAAAATCTTAAATTGGTTGGCTTATGATCAAAATTTCACCCCGAACAGCACAAACTCAAGATTTAAAGTCTGGACAACAAAAGGTATAAAGGTCTTTTACCAGATTGTAAAGGAGAATCATCTGAAGAGCTTTGATGAGTTGAACGAATCCTTTGGCTTAGAGAAACAGGACTTTTATAGGTATTTACAGATAAAGAATGATCACCTTTGACTGAAAGTTTCATGAAAGCATATAAATCAGAACTTTCAAGGGTATTAATAAACTAAATTGTATAAATGTAGTAACTTGTATTAATTTGGGCACTCACTCTACTGATTACATTCAGGGTAAATGGGAAAGAGAGGGTCACTTTGTTCTGGCTGATGAAGAGTGGGAAAGTATATGTTCATCTCATTGGAGAACCACAAAATCACATGTTTGGAGGAAATTTTGTTGGAAAAATGTGTCATGTTTCTTTATAACCCCATGTCAAAGTGCCCATTACTCACAGGGAAATGCAGACTGTTGGAGAGGATGTGGCAGCAGGAGGCAAACCACTATCATGTGTTTTGGGAGTGTCCTGTTGTTCACAAGTGTGTTAGTTGTGTGTTAGTTTTTATTGATATGTGGGATGTCTTTTGATTTATGTCAGTTTTTCGTTCTCTGGTCGTGTTTTATTAGATTTTTTGTGTTTGTATATATTTATATTATTTGTTCTTTAAAAATGAACAATTTAAAAATCTTAGTTAAAAAAATAAATAATGAGGATCAAACAAAAGTTGCAGAAGTCAGCCGTGTTTACAGTGTGATAGTGAAAGACACAGAAGCAGTGCGTATTCAAACAGACTCTTTAATATTGTTGACATGAGGACACAGAGAGGACACGCCCCTAAGTCCCAGGGGGGCGGGGCCTTATGTACACGCTGGGTGGGACTGGACTGAAGCAGTGGTGACTCACACAGGGGTCAGACGAGAGGTCAGACGAGAGGTCAGCAGCATGGAGGCGGGGCTGACAGGGGGTCGGGGCAATCACCATAGCGACAGGTCATATCTGTCAACAACCAGGAAGTCACATAAGAAGGGTTCACACAAGGAAATATTTTGTGTTTTGTCTGGGGTTCACATTTTTAGCAAATATATCAATATATAATTTCACAGTCAGCTTCAGGGTAAGGTGCAGGAACAATTGATTCAAGGTTAGGACTTTGGGAGACGGCTAATGGTCCCGCCCCAGAGCAAAATGCTAAACCTTTAGGGAGTCCAGTTGTAAAACAGTTATGGGCTGGTTTGAAATGGTTCCTTTTCAAAATTAGAACAGTTCTTGAGTATGTTTGATACAGGTATAGCACCTTTCACAGACAGAAGTCACATAGAATACAAAAATAAAAACACAAAACTTACAGTCAGTAATACACATACAACAATATACTGCAAGATCAGTCCCAAAAGCAACTGTAATTAAAAGGCTGAATAAAAAGATGACCCTTAAAAGCAACACGAGGCACTGGCAAGTGGCAACAGAGGTTCAGTTGTGATTGTAGGAACTTTTTTAAAACTGTAAGGTTGCATAAAATGTCATGGTTTAGTCAGATAAATCCATAATAGTTTTATAGTCAATCAGATTTTTTTTTAAACTCTGGGATTCAAAAGTGGAAGAATTTTCGTGTTTTAAGTTACGTTTTTTATTATCTGACAAAATTATCAGTATTTTATTTTTATTTTTTTCAGTTTAGACATAATTTACATCATTACTTTTGATTTACTTGTTTAGTTTAGACATCAACTGAATTTTTGACAAGGATATTTGCACTTGCTTTGTCAAGAGCCAAAATCTGATATTTCCAGGTCATAATGCGTCAAACATTCTCCAAAGCCAAAGCTTTCCATAAAGAGAGGTTCAAACGCGGTGGCACTACCAGCTGTGCCCGATCTCAGCTGTGCCAGCCTGGTAGGCACTTGGCTGGGCCACTGTGGCTCTTGTGTCATTTGGCAAGACACTTCAGCCACATTGCCTAGTATGAATCTGATGTGTTTGTGAATGAGTGGTGGTGGCAGGGGCCAATGGTGCAGATTGGCCGCCTTGCGCCCGTCAGTCTGCCCCAGGGCAGCTGTGTCATGAAAGTTGCAATATAAATACATCCATCTCCATCCATCTTCTTCCGCTTTATCTGGGGCCGAGTCGCAGGTGCAGCAGTCTAAGAGGGACTCCCAGACTTCCCACTCCCCAGACATTTCCTCGAACTCCTCCGGGGGGATCCCGAGGCGTTCCCAGGCCAGCCGAGAGACATTGTCCCTCCAGCGTGTCCTGGGTCTTCCCTGGGGCCTCTTCCCAGTGGGACATGCCCAAAACACCTCCCCAGGGAGGCGCCAGGAGGCATCCGGAACAGTATAAATACAGTTATTGATTAATTAAGAAGTAGTTTCCTTTTTCAAGCCTTTCAAACAAATGTAGAAAAAGATTCAGTTGTTTCATCTGGACTCTGTTTTAGAAAAACAAAATGTTTCGACTCTCATCCAAGAGTCATTCTCAATCAGAGAAACAAGCCCTGCCCACAGGGCGGGACCTCCTGATAATGGGCCATTGAAACTGGGATGGGCCTATTGTTCACTGACGAATGAGGGATTACACCGACATGTTTTCAAACAAATGTATTTTGTGACTTGCTGAGATTGGAGTGATGAAAAAAAGTATATTTTAAGTACAATTGAGATTTAATTTGGAAAACAGTAGCTATATTTGGGTGAGTCCACTTCCATCGTGCCCATTAACAGAAGCATTCTGAGACGTTCCAAAGTGAACCAGTCTGTGTGATTAGATGCCATGTTGGATTACAATGCTTGCACTGAGACAGGAAGAAATGTTGCGGGTCAATGGTGAAATTATGTTTAAGCATTTCAGAATCATCTCCAAAATGATGTTCCTAATTTCCTGACTTTCAAATCTTTTGTAACTACATGACACTCCTGTTGAGGCAAATGAGGCAAAGGAGGCAAATGATAAGATGAAACCCAGTTGAGATCTCCACAGATGTGTCCCATGTAGTGCAGTGGCTTAGTGGATGGCGGCGCTACCTGGACTGTGGCAGTGTGTCTGTGCTCTCCCTCAGCAGCAGCTCTGAGATCAGGGTGTCCAGGAGCTCAGGGGAGGAGCGCTTCCCGTACCTGCACAGGAACACAGAGGAGTCAGAGACAGGAGGAACACAGGGGAGGAGTCAGACACAGGAGACACAGAGGAGTCAGAGACACAGGAACACAGAGGAGTCAGAGACAGACACAGGAACACAGAGGAGTCAGAGACACAGGAACACAGAGGAGTCAGAGACACAGGAACACAGAGGAGTCAGAGACACAGAGAGGAACACAGAGGAGTCAGAGACACAGGAACACAGAGGAGTCAGAGACACAGGAACACAGAGGAGTCAGAGACACAGGAACACAGAGGAGTCGTCAGAGACCAGGAACACAGAGGAGTCAGAGACACAGGAACACAGAGGAGTCAGAGACCGGAACAGAGGAGTCAGAGACCAGGAAACACAGAGGAGTCAGAGACACAGGAACAGAGGAGTCAGAGACACAGGAACACAGAGGAGTCAGAGACACAGGAACACAGAGGAGTCAGAGAGACACAGGAACACAGAGGGAAGTCAGAGACACAGGAACACAGAGGAGTTTACAGCAGTGTTGACCTCGAAACACACAGAAGGAGACGCAGAGGTTAATAAAACACACACAGGCACTGACTGGAGTCAAGATGGTTGAAGTGTCTTGCCCAAGCACCCACCAGCAGTAGGGGTCAATTGTCCAACTGGTAGGTTCATGAGCAAACGTCTGCCCCCAGTTTATGTAAGAAACATTGCTGGAGTTGTGTTCCCAGTTCCAACAATCAATAACATTTCAAAGCACCGTCTGAAGGAAGAATAGTTCATATGAGCTTTACTGAGGTGTTCAAAACCGAAACACACTGAAGAAAAGATTTGAAGAGGAAATACATTTCCCTCATAGACTTTAGGAGAAGACTGAGAAGAGTGGTTCTGGTGTGGGACATGTCTGCTCCTGCTCTCTCTGCTTTCTGCTCCTGCTTCCTGCTCTGCTCTGCTCCTGCTCTGCTTCTGCTCTGCTCTGCTCCTGCTGCTCTGCTCCTGCTCTGCTCCTGCTCCTGCTCTGCTCTCCTGCTCCTGCTCCTGCTGCTCTGCTCCTGCTCCTGCTCTGCTCCTGCTCTGCTTCCTGCTCGGCTCCTGCCTTCGGCTCCTGCCCTGCTCCCGCTCCTGCTCTGCTCTGCTCCTGCTCCTGCTCCTGCTCTGCTCCTGCTCTGCTCTGCGGCTCCTGCTCCTGCTCTGCTCCTGCTCGGCTCTCCTGCTCTGCTCCTGCTCTGCTCTGCTCGGGCTCCTGCTCTGCTCCTGCTCCTGCTCTTGCTCCTGCTCTGCTCCTGCTCCTGCTCCTGCTCTGCTCCGCTCTCTGCTCTGCTCCTGCTCTGCCTCCTGCTCTGCTCTTCTGCTCTGCCCTGCTCTGCTCCTGCCTGCTCTGCTCCTGCTCCTGCTGCTCTGCTCTGCTCTGCTCCTGCTCTGCTCCTGCTCTGCTCCTGCTCTGCTCTGCTCTGCTCCTGCTCTGCTCTGCTCCTGCTCTGCTCCTGCTCTGCCCTCTGCTGCCTCGCTCTGCTCCTGCTCTGCTCCTGCTGTCCTGCTTTCTGCTCCTGCTCGCCTGCTCTGCTCGCTCTGCTCCTGCTCCTGGCTCCTGCTCTGCTCTGCTCCTGCTCTGCTCCTGCTCTGCTCTGCTCCTCCTGCTCTGCTCTCCTGCTCTGCTCCTGCTCTCTGCTCCTCTAGCTCCTGCTTGCTGCGCTGCTCTGCTCCTGCTCAGCACCTGCTCTGCTCCTCTGCTCGGCTCCTGCTCGCTCCTGCTCTCCTGCTCGGCTCCCACTCGGCTGAACAAGAGGTGCGCCGCACACTATGAAGCCTGTCATGAGAGAATATGAATACCAGTGTGAAGTTACCTCTGTCTCGTGATGAGGTTGATGTAGTGTCTCAAAGCGGAGTAATACTTGGCCAGCTCCTCTGCCGGTGCGTCGTCCCCGGGGTTCTCGGGTTTGATGGGATATCCCTCCGCCAGGGCACTGAGGCACAGCAGCGCCCACAGCACGAGCCCCAGGCTGCCCAGCCAGCTCAACACGTTAGCATGCATCTGAAGAACACACGCACATACATCACCTACGTGACACATACATTAGGCTACATCCCCTCATGGTGCACACTTTGACGCACAGCTGCCCCAGAGGACGTGTCTCAGCTCAGAGAAACAGTGTAAAGTACAGAGGAACATATGCAGAGGTGCACTCGGAGGAAACACATTCTGAAGTACAAAAGTGCACTTGGGTACTCGGAGTTGTGCCATACAGATACAGGAGCACACACAGATAGCACACAGAAGTGCGCGTATGCCAGGTGAGTTTATTTTAGAGCACAATTTGTGCTTCACACAACAACAGGAAAAAAAATATATCATGAAAATCACAAAGAAATGACAGAAATCACAAGTTTAAGACTTAAAAGAGAAAAGTGCAAATCCTCTCATATGCACAGCTAAACAAAACTGTTTTTAGCTTAGATTTGAACATTGTCAGAGTTTAATAAGTGAACATTAAAACACAGAGGTGCAAGAGCAGAAGTACGGGAGCACACACACAGAGAGGAGCGCACAGCGGAGCACAGAGGAGCACACAGAGGAGCACAGAGAGGACCGCAGAGGAGCACACAGAGGAGCACAGAGAGGAGCACAGAGAGGAGCACACAGAGGAGCACACAGAGGAGCACAGAGGAGCACACAGAGGAGCACAGAGGAGCACACAGAGGAGCACAGAGAGGAACGCAGAGGACGCACACAGAGGAGCACAGGAGAGGAGCACACAGAGGAGCACACACAGAGGAGCACACAGAGGAGCAACAGAGGAGCACACAAGAGGAGCACAGAGGAGCACACAGAGGAGCACAGAGGAGGACAGAGGAGCACACAGAGGAGCACACAGAGGAGCACAGAGGAGCACAGAGGAGCACAGAGGAGCACAGCACAGAGGAGCACAGAGGAGCACAGAGGAGCACAGAGGAGCACAGAGGAGCACACAGAGGAGCACACAGAGGAGCCACAGAGGAGCACAGAGGAGCAACAGAGGAGCACAGAGGAGCACAAGAGAGCACAGAGGAGCACACAGAGAGGCACAGAAGGAGCACAGAGGAGCAACACAGAGGAGCACACAGAGGAGCACACAGAGGAGCACAGAGGAGCACACAGAGGAGCACAGAGAGGAGCACAGAGGAGCACACAGAGGAGCACAGAGGAGCACAGAGAGGAGCACAGAGGAAGCACAGAGGAGCACAGAAGGAGCACAGAGGAGCAACAGAGAGGAGCACAGAGGAGCACAGAGAGCACACAGAGGAGCACAGAGGAGCACAGAGGAGCACAGAGGAGCACACAGAGGAGCACAGAGGAGCACACAGAGGAGCACACAGAGGAGCACACAGAGGAGCACACAGAGGAGCACACAGAGGAGCACAGAGGAGCACAGAGGAGCAGCAGAGAGGAGCACAGAGGAGCACAGAGGAGCACACAGAGGAGCACAGAGGAGCACAGAGGAGCACAGAGGAGCACAGAGGAACAGAGGAGCACAGAGGAGCACACAGAGGAGCACAACAGAGGAGCACAAAGAGGAGCACAGAGGAGCCACACAGAGAGCAAGAGACACACAGAGGAGCACAGAGAGAGCACAGAGGAGCACAGAGAGAGGAGCACAGAGGAGCACAGAGGAGCACAGAGGAGCACAGAGGAGCACAGAGGAGCACAGAGGAGCACAGAGGAGCACACAGAGGACACAGAGGAGCACAGAGGAGCACAGAGAGGAGGAGCACACAGAGGAGCACAGAGGAGCACACAGAGGAGCACAGAGGAGCACACAGAGGAGCACACAGAGGAGCACAGAGGAGCACAGAGGAGCACACAGAGGAGCACAGAGGAGCACACAGAGGAGCACAGAGGAGCCACAGAGGAGCACAGAGAAGGAGCACAGAGGAGCACACAGAGGAGCCACAGAGGAGCACGAGGAGAACAGAGAGGAGCACAGAGGACACACAGAGGAGCACAGAGGAGCACAGAGGAGCACAGAGGAGCACAGAGGAAGCACACAGAGGAGCACAAGAGGAGCACTTACATTTCCTGGAGGCTGTGGAGGAGAGCGCTCTCGTTCAGCTCGTGTCTAATGTTCGTGTGGCTCTGCGGCGCGCGCTGCCTTTTTATATGTCCATGCGGGCAGGCGCGCGCGGCAGCACGCGTCAAGAGGCGTTTAGCCCGAGCGCACGTCAGCGGTGATGCTGTCATCAGGATGTGTTATTTTACAAACCGTTTGGCTACGCGCTCAAACAATGCGACTTAAAAATAGAAGGAGGCGGGATCCAGAGAGAGAGCGTGTTTAGGGGGAGAAGTGATGCGGAGCACAACCTGCCGGGGCCCCTGGAGAGCGCGGGGACACGTGCAGCCACACGCATTACGCTCATCACGCATCAATAAAGACTTCTTACTTTCTTTTTCTCCCATGACATGTCATAACTTTCCCTTCTCCTCCTCCTCCTCTCTTCTCCTTCCTCCTCCTCCTCTTCTCCTCCTCTCCTCCTCTCCTCCTCCTCCTCCTCCTCCTCCTCCTCCCTCAGAGCGTTCAGGCCGCTCATCGAAAACAATATTTACTGTACATTTCTCATAAACTTACAAAGGTTTAAAGAGGAAGGTGAACCACGTTTGTAATTACTCTCAAAAACACTTCACAAAGCCAAATCAGGAACCGCTTTCTTCTGACACTTTCAGCTCGCAAACATTTTTGGCAAAAGTAAACCCACTTCTCTTTGTGCTTGTGTTCAGCCCTCCGCGGTCTGAATGTTGGCTGTTTACTCACGGAGCACGTTCTACAATCACTTTTTTATCTTTTTGACTGAGGAATTACAAATGAATACAAATGAAATCAAGTATTCTGAAGCTGTACCAGACGGACTAAAGCGCGCAGTGGGCATCTGCCGCGCCCTGGTGACGCGCGCACATGTCTCCTTCTTATGTTCAATCAGCGCGTTCCAAAACGCACACTCCACGGGCACAAAAGCCCCACGTCTGAATACGGAGCGGCCTCAGTCAGGGCACAGAAATGCGATTAACAAGAAACCCCAAAGAGCACTTGAGATGATGTGCGTCTGCGCGCTCTTCATTTGGCTCCATTCATGAGGCCTTTGTGCGGCGCGTCGCGTACCATCCGCTTCAGCCCGAATCACAGCGTCTTCTTTAGGTCGGATGTGTGAAGGGCTTTTGTGCGGCGCAGGATGTTGAGCTGGAGGAGGAAAAGTGTGCAGAGATGATAAAGTCTTTAAGAAACGCGAGTCACTTCAAACGCACCTTTAGGACGGAAACGCAGCTGTGCCAAACGTACAAAGGGGCACGTAAAGTTCCACCAGGGAACATTTAGACACTGGAGTGATGAAGCTGAGATCTGCTGTTTTTAAGACACGACAGGCAAAACTCGTCCGTTTGCTCTTTCAACATAAAAACATTCACCTGAGATAAAAAATTTTTTTTAAAAAAACTGTCCAATCTGCCCCTTAAAGTGTTTTAGATGAAAACGTTCATTGTCATTTTCAGTGAACACAAATTCACAAACTCAGAACTGGCTTCAGCGATGTCACAACATGACACCACACACTCTACAGCATAATAACAGCAAATATAATAAGGCATGCATAAAATAAGAACGCTCTTAATAAACTAAAAATAGACATACTTTGACTGAATGTATGTAAGCACAATTTGCAGTTTACTCCGAAGGTGCAAAATTAGCATTGCAAATAGTTAAGAAGTTGATATGATTGTTAAAGTGACAGGTGTTTAAGAAGTGTTCATGAGGTCCAACAGCAGAGGGGAAGAAACTGTTCTTGTGGCGGGAGATTCTGGTCCGGATGGACCTTAGCCTCCTGCCTGAGGGGAGTGGCATCCTGCCTGAGGGGAGTGGCCTCCTGCCTGAGGGGAGTGGCCTCCTGCCTGAGGGGAGTGGTTCAAATAGTCCATGTCCAGGGTGAAAAGGGTCAGCAGTGATCCGACCTGCTCGTAGGTCCCCATGCAGGTCACCTGTTGAAATCACTTTATATGTTATATATTGCAAGAAGTGTAAAATGATAATTGTCTGTTCAATATTCTGTGTTGCAAATGTGATTTAATCCAAAATTTCAACTACAAAATATCAGGCTGTTCAATTAGACAACTCACTGGCACTGCGCTAAACTGGTTAAAGTCCTATCTGGAAGACAGGAAGTTCTTTGTCGAAATTGGTAACTGTGTCTCAGACCAGATGCCCCTGACCTCTGGGATGCCCCAAGGGTCAATCCTGGGACCCCTTCTGTTCAACCTCTACATGCTGCCGTTAGGTCAGTTGATACGCAGCGAGAATGTGTCCTATCACAATGATGCAGACGACACTCAAATCTATGTTTCACTGACGGCAGGTGAATATGGACCAGTGGATTCACTCTGTCACTGCATCCAACAGATCAGTGTGTGGATGCAAAACAACTTTCCTCCAGCTGAACTCAGACAAGACTGAAATCATCGTCTTTGGCCCACAGAAAACAAAGAGAAAGTGTAAACTGTCACCTCCAGAGTCTCGCTCTAAAACCTACACATCAAGTTAGAAATCACTGGGGGTAATAATGGACTCAGATTTGAACTTTAACAGCCACGTCAGATCAATCACATCAGCAGCTTCTTTACCCATTCTAAAAAACATTGCCAAAATCAAAAGTATAGTGTCTAAAACCAGAAACCTGGAGAGACTTATCCATGCGTTTGTCTCTAGTAGATTAGACTACTGTAACGGCCTGCTCACTGGCCTCTCCAAACGAGCTGTAAAACAGCTGCAGTACATCCAGAACGCTGCTGCTCGGGTCCTGACTAGAACCAGGAAGTACGATCACATTAGTCCCCAGTGCTCAGGTCTCTGCACTGCCCCCTGTGGCTCGGAGAATAGACTTCAAAGCAGCTCTGCTTGTATACAAGTCTCTCCATGGCCTAGCACCAAAGTACATCTTGGACATGTTAGTGCCATATGAACCATCTCGGACTCTGAGGACCTCAGGGACCGGCCTCCTGCTGGTGCCCAGAGTCAGGACTAAACATGGGGAATCTGCGTTTCAGTTTTATGGCAGCTAAAATCTGGAACAGTCTTCCTGAGGATGTGTGAGACTGGTTCTACTCTGGCAGTGTTCAAATCTAAGCTAAAAACTGTTTGTTTTGGCTGTGCATATGACTGAAATGCTTTTCTTTGCACTCTTTCTCTTTTATGTCTTGAACTATTATTTTTGTGATTTCTGCCATGTCTTTGTGATTTTAATGCATTTTTTCCTGTTGTGTGAAGCACTTTGAATTGCCTTGTGTACGAATTGTGCTCTACAAATAAACTTGCCTTGTCTTGCCTTAACTAACAGAGAAAATCTAGTTGCTTTGAGAGGAAAAGTTGGCTCCCCAATTAAAGTTATGGCCTTATCTATGGTTTTTCTCTTGGCCTGGCTCCTCCTATCTGGCTAGCCTTTGTGACTGGCAAAGAGAAAACCACTCTGCAGAAGCATTGGTACGTATCTTCTTTTTCTACGCAGCACAAAGAGTTCTTGACTTTAGTCATGTGTTTGGATGATTTACATTTGACATGTATGTTTGAAAGACATGCGTACGTGGACATGGCGCGGACTGACTAGACCAGGCATGTCCAAACTACGGCCCGGGGGCCAAATGCGGCCCTCAGACCAATTTTTGTTGGCCCTCAGGCTTCCTGCTAAGTTGGTCCAAACAACAACAAAAAGTATTACTTTTTACTGTAAAATTGGAGAAATTTAATACCAACCTAATATTAATGTTCCAAGTCTTATTACAAGTGTGGAGGCCCATCGAAACTATGTCAAATGCAACATTTCAAATGATTCACTTCACTGTTGGATTGTCTGTGGCCCTCTGCTCCGTATAAGTTTCAAAATGCGGCCCTCTGTGAAAAAAGTTTGGACCCCCTGGACTAGACATACTGCTACACGCTGCTGCTGCTGATATTTGCATTGGAAATCTCCTTTTCACCCACAAACCAAGGAGCAAGAGATGTAAGAGATTCAATTCAATTCAATGTATTTTTGTAACACCCAAAATCACAACAGCGGTTGCCTCGAGGGGCTACAGTGGAAAAATCAGAATAAACAATGTTCATAGGTACTTGGAAATGTCCCAGCTTCCTGTGTCCTTAGACAGATGTCCCAAGCTCCCCTGTCCTTAGACCCTCCTTCTCGGCCAGGAAAAACTACCAAACCTCTTTGGGAAAAAGTAGAAACCTGTAGGAGTTCCACAGTGAAGGAGAGATCCGACTCCCTCGGACGGACAGGAGGACGCGCCTCAATTTGCAGATACACGGTGGAGCTAGAACCACTCAGGAGGAGAACCAATTCTTTGAGGCTGATGAAGAACCGTTCATATGGAGGAGAGACCGTTTCTCCAGGCAGACCGTTTCTCCAGGCAGACCATTTCCCCAGACAGCTGAGGAGCATCTGGATCCACAGGTCATCGATGTGCCTGCTCCACTCCCGTCGGGGAAGTGGGAGAAAAAGAAGGAAAAGCGATGAACAAATTGCCAGTGAAATTAAATATTAAATATTGTTTGATAGAAAAGTAATAGGAAACAGAGGATAGTGCTCAAGCTGCCATACTTCCCCCAGTATAGTTGCTCCTAGGGCAGCATAGCTGGGATCTATAGGTTTTTATTTCTGTTCCTAACTGGCCTGACCATAAGCGATTTCAAAGAGGAACGTTTTAAGCCTGGTCTTAAATGAAGAGACTGTGTCGGCCTCTTTAACATGGACAGGAAGCTGATTCCACAACACAGGAGCTTGGTAGCTAAACGCTCTACCTTCTACTGTGCTTTTAGAGACTCTTGGGACCACCAGAAGTCCAGCATTTTGAGAGCGAAGTGCTCTGTTTGGATGATAAGTTTCTATAGCATCTTTGAGGTAGGATGGGGCCAGGTCATTTATGGCTTTGTAAGTCAGGAGGAGGATTTTGAATTTGATTCTAAACTCGACAGGAGCCAGTGAAGAGACTCGAGCACCGGCGTAATGTGCTCTCTTCTTTTAGTTCCTGTTAGTAATCTTGCTGCTGCATTTTGAACCAGTTGAAAGCTTTTTATGGCGCTTTTAGGACACGCTGCAGCAGGAGTTACAGTAGTCTAATCTAGATATTACAAAACACATGGACACGTTTTTCAGCCTCGCTTTTAGGGAAGATTTTTCTGATTTTGGCTATATTACGCAGATGGAAATAGGCTGTTTTACAGGCTTGATTTATTTGTGCTTTGAATGAGAGCTCTTGGTCAAATAAGACTCCAAGGTTTCTTCCAGTGGAGCTGGAGGCCACACTGACGTTGTCCAGTGTGACTATCTGCTCAGATAAAGCGTCTCGTAGATGATTAGGGCCTAGTACGATGACCCTCGGTTTTTTCAGGGTTAAGAAGCAGATAATTAAGTGTCATCCAGGTTTTTATATCCTTCACACAAGCACCAAGTCTGTCTGCTTGATCGGTCTGATCGGGTTTCATTGATAGATACAGCTGTGTGTTAACACAGCATACAAAGCGTAAACAGAATTGGACCGAGAACTGAACCCTGTGGCACACCGCAGGTTACTTTAGAACAGGGTGAGGAGCTCTAGTTTACATTAACAAACTGGTACCTATCCGATAGGTAGGATTTAAACCAGCTGAGGGCGGGGCCTTTGACACCTACATCAGATTCTAACCTCTGCAGTAGAATGTTGTGGTCGATGGTGTCGAACGCTGCACTGAGGTCCAATAGAACCAGGACTGAGACCAGTCCATCGTCAGCAGCTAATAACAAATCATTTGTGACTTTAACTAGTGCAGTTTCAGTGTGTGGGGGGCTCTGGACCCTGACTGGAAAACTTCAAATAAGTTATTGTCCTGTAGATGGTGCCAAAGCTGTTTAACTACAACTCTTTCAAGGATTTTAGAGACAAAGGGTGGATTTGAAATAGGTCTGTAGTTCATCAACAGGTCAGGATCAAGATGAGGCTTTTTCAGAAGCGGTTTTAATGACTGCATGTTTGAAGGACTGTGGAACATCACCACTTTTTAGTGAAGCATTCATTATGTTAAGAATAGAATCTATAATTAGGGGAGAATGTCTTTGAGGAGTCTGCTTGGAATCGGGTCTAGAATACAAGATGACGTTTTAGAGGACATAATGGCTGAAGTTCTCTCTGCTCGATCAACAGCAGTGAACCTTTCTAGTGTTACTGATGGATTTATATGGGACTAGTTTTACAGCTTGGGCTTGTTCAGGGCTAATAGTGGGAGGAGTTTCATCTGATTTATCTCCGATTGTTTTATTTTATTGTTAAAAAATAGAAGAAAATCATTAGAGCTGAGAGTAGCTGGGAGTGACGGCTCTACTGCGCTGTGACAGTTTGTTAGCCTGGCTACAGTGCTGAAAAGAAATCTAGTGTTATTTTTGTTGACTTCAATTAAATTTGAATAGTATCTGGTTTGGGCCTTACGCAGAGCTTGCTTATAGGCCAGTAACTCTTTGTTTATGTGAACGCAGTTCTTCATTGTACCATGGGGAGGCACGTTTTGGCCTAATGACCTTCTGCTTTACCGGAGCTGTAACATCAATAGACTTCAGAGAATTCATGGTCAAGTCGACAAATTGATCACTTACACTGGGACTAAATCTGGTAATTAGGTAATTATGAAATGATCTGACAGTTTAGGGTTTTGAGGGAAGACAATGAGGTCACTAATCTCTATTCCATATGTTAGAACAAGATCTAGAGTGTGCTTGTGACTGTGAGTCGGTTGATTTACATTTTGAGCAAAACCAATGCTATCTAACAGGGCGTTGAAAGAATTACTCGTTCATGTTCACGTGGACATTGAAACCTTCAGCTATCACTACTTTATCCCAGTCCAACACCAAGTTTGATATAAAGCGATTTAGAGGAAATTGACCTAATGTTTAACAGTCCACATTTTTCAAACTTATTTATTTGTTTATCTGCATCATTTGTGAGTGTTATTTTTATTAAGTTCTTTGGTCTGACGCCTGAACTAGCTTTTCTGAGGTTTGACTTTTTGACATTAATTGCACGAGGGACACACACAGTCTCTATCTGCCTTGAGTCTGAGCACTTAATTTATGACAGAGCGGGCGAGAGCTCAGCGACAGAGGAGCGTCTTACACTGCTGCTCTGCGCCCGGGGCTCATCCCTGGGTGGTCACTTTAGACCACTAAGGCTATTGGTCAAATTCCAAACTAAAAGGGATGACTAAACCCGGAAAAGGCAAGGGAGGTGATGCTTCGAGAGCTAAACAATTAAAACTGAAGGACTTTAACCAGGGTCGACCCAGCCTTTAAGCGAACTAAGCAGCCGCTTAGGCAAAAGGAACAGTCGGAGCAGTAAAAGATAAATTAGTAAGGATTACTATTACTTTTACATTTTCAGTTAAATAGAGAATGTACATTTTAACATTTGTGTTGTGCTGATGTTTGGTCAGTTTGTACTTGACCTTCCTTGTGTTATGTTAGGATGAGTCCATCCTTGTGAAGTGGTGATTGCTTTAATTGTCTAATAACAATACATAATTATTAGTATTAACAAACACATTGTGACCCTCCAGTGGTTCATAGTTCATTATGGTATTTAACTTATTATAAATTATGTTTTAGGTACATTTATTTTGTTATGAACACAATTTGACCCTAACTTTTTTTCAGTGCCAATATTGTATTGCGTATTGTTAACTGGCTTTAGTCACTTTCTCCAGGCACAGTGTCATCACATCATCATTTTACAGCATTCCAACCTCAACATTTTAATCTTACTTTAGCCGGCTGGACCACAGTAAAATGCTCCAGAACACACGAAAAAGGTCTGAAAATTTCAGTGGGAGTGCCCCCAGACCCCCCTGTTGAATGTGGCTGTAGATCATTTACAGCCCCACAAACACATTTGTAACAACATCTCTGAGAGGTGTGTTTTTTCTACAGGGAGCAGAGATGACGTCAGCGAAATACCAAGTTGTGTTGTGGAGCAAGTTCCTAGTTTGTGAATTGTTCACTGACAATGGCAATCAAACTGATTATCCCATTAGTTGAAGTTTAGTGTCACATTTGTGGTAACACAACTCAGGGAAAATTTTGCTTAGGACCTCCTGACTATAACCTCGGGGGAAAACAGACATTCCCAAAAGCTAACAATGCGAAGGCTAGCACAGCTCCAGAGGGAGCCCCCCCACAGCATGAACAACTAGATTCAGGAACAAGCTCAGACTTGTGGGGGTCCCATTGGGCGAGGAAAGAGATCATACAGAGGGCTTCCTCCAAAAGATAATTCCTTATATCTGGCCCTTCCATCACTATAGAACAGGGGTCGGGAACGTGTGGCTCACGAGCCAGGTGTGGCTCTTTTGATGATTGCATCTGGCTCGCAGATAAAACAAAATATTGTCACTTGTTTTAATCCATCCATCGATTTTTCGCTGCGCATGTCCTATTCAGGGTTGCAGGAGCAATTGTCCATTATTTTAATTGGATGATAATAGCCAACGTTGGCCATTGTTGTGTAAACAGGTAAACGCCCCCTTTTGAATCAGTCTGCAGCACGGTCATTAGCTCAAAGCTAACCCTTCGACAAAGGAGATGGCAAAAAGAAAAAAAGATGATGAGTATCGTACCTTTCAGGACGAATGGACCGAAGAATTTGCCTTTGTGGAGAGAGCAGGTTCTGCGGTGTGTCTAATTTGCAATGACATCGATGAAACGGTCGAATATAAAGCGGCACTTCGACACACGCCATGCTACCTTTGCATCAAAATACCCGGTGGGAGACAGCAGAAAGAAAGCGTGCCAAGAGCTACTGATCAGGGTGCAAGCTAGTCAGCAGCAACTCTGCATATGGACCCGGCAAGGTGACTATAATTCCGCTAGCTTTGCTGGATCTTTAGCAATAGGGCGGAACGGAAAACCATTCACAGATGGCGAGTATGCTAAAACGTTCATAATGGATGTAGCCAATGAACTTTTTGATGATTTTCCGAACAAAGACAAGATAATCAAACGGATACAAGACATGTCTCTGTCGGAAAGAACTGTTCATGATCGTACCATCATGATGGCAAACCAAGTGGAGGCCATTCTTTTCCCTGGCTTTGGATGAGTCAACAGACGTGAGCCATTTGTCGCAGTTCAGTGTGATTGCAAGATATGCAGCTGGTGACACACTGCGTGCAGAAAGTCTTGCTGTTCTGCCAATAAAAGGGTCTACAAGAGGTGAGGATTTAGTCAAGTCTTTCTTGGAGTTCGCTCAAGAAAAGAAGCTACCTATGGATAAACTTCTCTCAGTGTGTACTGATGGTGCTCCGTGTATGGTGGGGAAAAACAAAGGATTTGTGGCGCTTCTCCGTGAACATGAAAATAGACCCATCCTAAGTTTCCATTGCATTCTACACCAGGAGGCACTTTGTGCTCAGATGTGTGACAGGCAGTTTGGCGAAGTGATGTCGCTGGTCATTCGTGTGATCAACTTTATTGTTGCCCGAGCCTTAAATGATCGCCAGTTTAAAACACTGCTGGATGAAGTTGGAAATAACAATCATGGTCTGCTTTTGCACAGCAATGTGCGTTGGTTGTCAAGAGGGAAGGTGCTTAGCCGTTTTGCGGCTTGCCTGAGCGAAATCTGGACTTTCCTTGAAATGAAAGGCATCGAGCGTCCTGAGCTAGCCGAAACTGAGTGGCTCCTCAAGTTTTACTATCTCGTGGATATGACTGAACATCTGAACCAGCTCAACATGAAAATGCAAGGCATTGGAAATACAGTGTTATCCCTTCAACAAGCCGTGTTTGCTTTTGAAAACAAGCTGGAGCTTTTCATCAAACATCTTAAATCTGGTCGTTTACAACATTTTGAAAAACTAAGACAATTTAAAGATGCATGCACTGCAAATGAGCCCACAAAAAAAATATATTTTCATCAGCTAGCTGGCTTCACATCCAGTCTCCTACAGTCATTCAAAGCACGCTTTGGAGAATTTTGTGAGCACCCTCGTCTTTTTAAGTTCATCACCCATCCAAATGAGTGTTCACTGAACACAACCGACCTGTGCTACATTCCTGATGTCTCCGTCAGAGATTTTGAAGTAGAAGTGGCTGACCTGAAGGCTTCAGACTTGTGTAAAGAAAAGAAAAATGAAATTGTTTCATTATTTATGTGTTTTATCTTAAATCCGAGTCAATCCGAGTGACTTGAGTAAGTTCAAGTCACTGAGTGAAGATTTGGAAAGAATCGCACGACAGAAAGCGGAGTTGGCGAGCAAGCACATGTGGACAGAAATGAAAAAACTTCCACCCGAAGACCAGCTGATTTTCAAAACCTGGAACGCGCTGTAACATACCACACACTGCAGCGTGTGAGTATTGCTGTATTGACCATGTTTGGATCTACGTATGCATGTGAGCAGTCATTCTCACATCTTAATAACATCAAGTCCAACCTACGATCACGTTTAACGGATGAAAGCCTCAACGCTTGCATGAAGCTTAACCTCACCAAGTACCAACCAGACTACAAAGCCATTAGCAAATCCATGCAGCACCAGAAGTCGCATTAATGGTGAGTACCATAACAACATTATTTAAAAAAAGAAATTCAGATGCATATTTCACTCACATTTAGTTGAATTCAGTCTTAAAATATATTATATGGCTCTCACTGAAATACATTTCCAAATATTTTGCTTTTATGGCTCTCTGAGTCAAAAAGGTTCCCGACCCCTGCTATAGAAAGAGCACATCGCCTGAGCCAAAAAAAGAAAAGAAGCTGTCATGAAGGCTTCAAAGTTAGAAGACGGCAAAGGCAAGATGTTTTTTATTGCTCAAGATGTACTGTATGAGATTCGTCAATAACAAGCAAAGTTTCGCCACATCAGTGACTCTGAAGAACAAATAGTGATTAAGTAGTAGTGATTAAGTAGTAGCGCGGGGTGGCCAAAAACCATTGTTTAACTCTGGCGTTAGAATGAAATTAAAGGAACGTGCTCTGGCGTTTAAGTCTAACGACACCCCTGCTTATAAGCTGTCTAGATACTCCCTAGAGTGGTCAATTAAAGCTGCCAAACGGTCCTATGGGGACCAAGATTGAGGGCTATTTTGAAGAGGATGATCCTCGGAGTATGTGGAAGGTACTAAACTCCATCACCTCCTGGGAACCAAACCCAGGAAGCATTGCACCTTTTGGTCATGGCTTGCCAAATGAACTTCACCAATTCTATTGACGCTTTGAAGTTGTTGATCCCGAGCCTGTTGTCTTTCCTGAAGGTCTTGATCAGTGTAGCTTGACTTTAATGCAGGAGGATGTCCAGTGCGTCTTGTGTCTGGATTTCATTAGAAGATTCCAGTGTCTGTGGACCCGCTCCAGTTTTGTATAGACAGGAGGGTCGAAGATGCCATTTCTATTGCTTTGGACTCTGTATACAAACACTTGGACACCGCAAAATCTTCTGCCAGAATGCTGTTTGACTACAACTCAGCTTTTAATTCACTTGTTCCAGCTAGACTTATCCTGGAATAAGTCCTCAGGGGTGCATTTTAAGTCCAATAGTTTTCACTCTCTTCACATATGACTGTGTTTGCTTCCCATGATAGTAATCTAATCCTTAAATATGCTGACGATACTACTAGCATTGGTCTCATCTGTGAAAATGATGAATCAGTTTACAAAGCAGAAGTACAAAAGGTTGACGAGTAAAGAAAACAACCTACTTCAGAACACTTCTAAAACATGTGAACTTGTCTTTGATTTTAGTCGTAACGACGGTCATCTCCCTTTTGAAATCACTGACTCTGAAGTGAAAATAGTGAAAGAGTGCAAATTTCTTGGTCTGACCCTGTCTAGTGAGTTGTGCTGGAACAAAAGACACAAGCCATTGTGAAGAAGCTCATTAGCCTCTTTTTTTTTTGCGTAAACTTAGAGAATTCACCAAAAACTCTAACATTCTGCTGAACTGTTATCGCTGCACCATCGAAAGTCTTCATGTTGGCTGTATCACTGTGTGGTTTGGTAATGTTACATCCAAAGAGAGGAAAGCTTTAAACAATGTGGTCCACTCAGCTAAAAGAAAAACTGATATACCGTGACCTGCCTGTTCTTGAGGCTCTTTACAAGAGCAGACTCTTGTAGGACTCTGAGCACCATGTGGCAGAGCCATGTTCGAACTTCTCCCTTCGGGAAGAAGATATCATTCTATCAAATGTAAAACGTCTAAAAGCTTCTTCCCACAAGCCGTCACAAGCCTGAACTTCTGGTGACTTTTGAAGGTAAAAAACACGTGCTCAAAACATCAGCAGAAGCAGAAGTGCTCCTTAGAAAAAACAAAAACACAGAGAACTGAACAGCAACGAGAGATTGATCTTTCAGTGTTTATGTAATAGTTCAATGATACGGTATTTATGTTGTATTGAAGTGACTGATGGTTTTTGTGACATATTGAGGATGAAAAACAAAAAAACTTCTTTTGAATAATGATCTTTTCTCCTTTACTTATTTAATTGACTGTCACAGTGAAGTTAATGTCACCAAATTGAAGATGGTATTTGCATACTTGTGAGAGACGCATGTGCTCATCTGAGTGCTAAATGTGGGAGACTGGGCTTGTAGGAAAAACTGGATAAATAGATACAGAGTGTGGCAGAGGTGCGTAGTGGACTGGGTAGGTAGAGAATATCTAGTTCTTTGAGAAGACAGGTACCAAGAGCAGGCTGGGGGACGTTTGAGGAGCCCCTCATTAGGAAGGGATTAAATTTAAAAAAAAGTTCGATCAGGTTTTGGGTTCTGTTGAGTCTACTGCTGCAGGTCTCTCTGCTTGTGCACGGGAACTCTCACCCGTGGCCTTGTGTAGACATCTTTGCAGAATACTACCAGTAGCACACCAAGTTAGCAACACACGAGACAGGAGACATGTTTGTCTTTCACAAGCGGTAGCCACAATGCCCAGCCAACCGTTTTGGAGAGAGACAGGAGGCCCCGCCGTTGTTATTTTTATACAGCGCGTAACAACAATATAGTGTCAAATTATGCAGTGGTAAACATCGCCCTCCAACACCCCCACTCGATGGTGCCACTCACATAAACATTGAACATTGACACCAAACATATAGGAACAAAACTTCTCACTTTCTGCTCTTGTAGCAGATTTTGTGAACACATCTGCAATCATGTTTAGTAGGACAGTACACAAGGACTGTTTTACCCTGCAAACACGATGAAATAATATTTAATGTCCACATGTTTGCTCCGCTGGCAGTTTACAGGGTTTCTCGCAAGGCATATAGTCCCTTGATTGTCCTCGAAAACATTTATTGTTATGTAACGGGTGCGAACTCTTCGTCACACCGTCTACGTAAGACAGGACACAGTGTGGAGTTGATCAGTTTTACTCCTGTGACAGACATAAAAACACAAATGTCTTCACATTCAGAAGGCACACTGGCCCCCTCTGCAGACCGCAACACGGCACTGAGGGGAGGGAGCAAACGATATATACTGGCCATGGCATGTTACACAGGATTTACAAATGTTCACTCTAACTATAAGTCTTTCATGAACAATACAAATATTTACAATTTACATTGCTGGCAGTATTATATACTTATTTGGAGGGATTATGCACAAATAAAAACTTTTACATTACAAAATAAAAATAAAACATACCTGTGACAGACATAAAAACACAAATGTCTTCACCTTCAGAAGGCACACTGGCTCCCTATAAAATGAGAACAGCAAGTGAGATGGCTGCACACATGTTAAGCTAACAGAAAATGTAGCTGTCCAAATAATATAGATACAACTTTAAATTAGCACATTAGCATTAACAACTTGCACGAAACATCATCCAGCACGCGTAAAGATGTTGTCCAATCAACATGTGTTTGTGTTTTGTTGGATACAGAGTGTTCATTTAGACAAATGTATTATTTTTCCACGGAGCAAAACTCTCTGCAGACCGCAACACGGCACTGAGAGGGGAAGGAAAGCTACGGAAGTAAAACACCCGGGAGTAGCGTGCACTTCCGGTCTTTCAAAATAAAATGCCAGAAATGATAACATTCACATTTTTATCTACTAAAAACTTAAATACACAGGAAATGAAACCAAATAGTAATAAGTACATTTTTAACTCCGTTACACTTGTGACGATCTCCTAGACAGTTTTGTCAGTTACAGGTGCAAAGTGAGTCAGCTCTAAGTGTGTAGGTGGTTTGAGGGTTATTTTTTGCATTGTAGAATTGATAGCATTTTTAATGCCCTGAACTTTGTCGTTAAAGAATAATGCAAACTCATTACACTTGGATGTGGAAATGAGTTCTAACGGCAGCTGAGCTGGAGGGTTTGTTAATCTGTTACTGTGGCAAACAGGACACGCGAGTTGTTACTGCAGCTTCCAATTATTTCAGAAAAATATCCTTCCCTAGTTCTACATAAAATGAGGTTGTACATGTACAACTTCTCTCTGTAAATCTCTTTTTGAACCTGGAGCTTTCATCGTTTCTCCATGGCGCCTTCTGCTTATTTTCAACAATTTTTGGCCTTCACAGGGGCAATGGTGTCAAGCCCATTCAAAACACTAGATGTGTTTCCCTGTGTAAAGGGACAGTTTTCCCGTGCTGTCATTTTATGTGTCTCCTCCGGACAACTGCAGGACCAGCTGGTGGTTTGGGAAAAACAGACAGGTCAAAGAAGACACAGAAATGATCAGACAGAGCAACATCGACCACATTGACGTTTGAAATATTTATATTGAAATATAAATTAAACACTTACTCCTTTGCTTTTAACAAATTTTAACTGGGCACTTGAAAAAACTCCATCATATCTCTAATATCTACAGAGGGGAAGGACCGACTCGATTGTGCCTCGTATAGACCCATTTCTATTCTGAATGTGGACTATCGTATACACACCTCAATTACTGTATGTCCAATAGAAAGGAACAACAGGGCCATATTTTTCCCAGAGGTAGCGTTAACGTCGGCATAGCGGAGCTCTTTTCGTCACATCTTGCAGTCAGTGCAATTGATGACAGCGCAGCGCATGAAATTTTAAACAAGAGGTGTGATCTTGCCGAAATATGAGGTGGAGTAAAGCAACTTGAGGGTGTGGTCTGGTGCATTCTGTGACTGGCCAGAATCATAACTAATAAACTTCAAAACTAGTGCACGAGAGTTGTGTTACTGTCCCCACATGGATGAAATAATCAAATTAAAACAACCTTCATGGGCATAAATCACACAAATGATAGAATAATGAAAACAATCCAATTTTACATGGTTATTTTTTCCCCACTCATGTGAACAGCGCAGCATCGTAACACACTCAGCTCTTAAAGCCAATTCAGAAAAAATAATCACATTAAAAGCTTGGATATTTTGAAAGAATCCTTTGATTTGAAGAAACAGGACTTTTATAGGTATTTAAAAATAAGGAGTTATAATCAAGAAATCAAACAAAGTAATGACCATTAAAACCCTCTGACGGATTTTATAAATCAGAACTTTCAAGGGGAATAATATCTAAATTATATCAATGCATTAATCTGGATAACTACTCTACTAAATATATTAAAAACAAATAGGACCGAGAAGGTAATCTTGTTTTGACGGACGAGGAGTGTGAAAATGTATGTTTATCCCAGTGGAGAACCACAAAATCACATGTCTAGAGGGAATTTTTGAAAAGTGTGTCACATTTTTTCCTAACACCATGTCAAGCTGCTCATTATTCAGGAAATTAAGGAAATGCAATTGTTGGAGAAACTGTGGCACCAGGAGGCAAACCACTGAAACAAAATGAAAAAGTTAAATGACATCAGGACTTAACTGGAGGAAAATGATACTGGGTAAATTTCCCCGCCCATTCTTTGGGATGCTTTTAAAGCAGTTCTGAGAGGAAAAATTATAGCCACTGCCTGAAAAAAAAAAAAAAGAAACAAAGGGGGAGAAAAAGCTGAATGATCTGCAAGAAAAACTAAAATTGCTAGGGGTGGATCATGCCAAGAAGGGGAGTCCTCAGATGCTACAGGAAATAAAAAAGATGAGAGGGGAAATTAATGATCTGACCTCTCAGGAAATAGTTAAGAAAAGGATCTTTACCAAACAAAGATAATATGAGAGTGGACCAAAATTTTCAAAATGATTATCCTGGAAACTTAGAAAACAACAAGCTGAAAGAATAATTTAGAAATCATGTTAAGCAGTTCCAAGCAGTTACTTAGTTCTGAAGTAGTATTTCAGTCAATTTGAGTAATTCACTATTTTTTGGTGATATTATTGGAAAGGGCCGTTAATCGTCCCGGCATGTTCAGTATGGTGAATTTTGAGTGTCTGTTGTTGACTTCATTTGTGCAATTCATTTGTACAGTTTCTCAGTAGAATTAGCTCCTGTCAGTCTGTTGCCACACAAAGCGTCTCTCCCAAAGTTACGGTGGCACACTGTAATTTGGCCCTCTTTTCAGTTCTTCAGTGCAATGTAGTCCTGTGGTGTGGTTTATTTATGAAGACTCCGAGCTCCTGTCCTTTTACTCCAGCCTGACAGTTAAATTAGGGCCTCCGACTGCTGCTTTGTGCCGCGCTGACACTCTGTTACACGCAATGTAAGCAGCACTGCCATTACCCTGTGGGCTGAGCAGGAGCCAAGGTGAGGGCTCTTGACTATTGCGTATTCTACTGTTTATTCTCATTTAGATATACATTTACCAGGAGTTACTTAAATAGAAACGTGTGTGAGGTGCCAGAGAGACTTGATAGAATGGATAAACTTTGGAGCTTAAACTCCAGCAGGTTGAGAGGTCAGTGATGTGGTAGATGTGATGGACAGATTCTGTTTAACTGAACTTTAAAAAATCCACTTTTGAGCTTTGCCCTAATGGTTTTCCCTTATCATAAAAAACAAAAAAAACAAAAAACGTTAGAGGGGTTAACATAAAAACACTTCCACATTTAGACCATCCCTGTTTCATTGCTCGTTCATCACTTCTTTACATTCACTCTTTAATATCACACACAGCATTGTCCATCATTCTCTCCTTCCACATTTTCAGTATAGGAGTTTTTGCTCCCTTTTTTTTTTTAACTTAAAAACATAACAAAGACAAGGAACCAAAACAGAACAAGACAAAGCTGTTAGAAATCCAAAGAAAATAAACTGAAGGCATACTAAAAATCAACATAAACGTCCGTAGTCTGTCATTTTCAAATTAAGTCCGAATGTAATTTTTCTCCATTTCCCGTATGTGAATTATAATGTTGGTCCAGTCCTTGATTGTCAGTGAAATTTATGTCATCCATTTTTTGTGAGGGCCTTATTCCCTGCCACCGGGAGCATGTTCCAGACATAACCGTTGATTGTGTCGAGTTTTGAGGCCAAAATACATAGTTTTGAAATCTAGTGGGATGATGATGACAAAAACAGTCGGTAGCGCTTTGTTGATCTTATTTCAGTATTTTGTTCAAAAGGACTGTCCCAAAAGCATGGTAATGGTTTGCCAGATGGCAACCAAGTGAATTTTCCTGTGAATAGTGTGCACGTTGACATTTCAGTCATGTGTCGGTGTAATCCCTCATTCGTCCAGGAGTGTTCCATCATAGAAAAAGATTCATTCAGTTCAGTTCAGGACCCCCAAGTGTTGTACATCTTCATCTCAAAGCCACAAACCACTCTATTGAAGACAGTGAGGTGGAGATTCTGAGCAGGAGAAAAGATGGTTTGAAAGAGGAGTTAAGGAGGCAATCTTTGTTAAAAAAGAGAATCCTTCATTAAATCGGAATGGAGGTTTAAGATTCAACCTTCCAGTTGTTTATAATGGTCTGCTGAAACCCTGGAGACGCCCGAGGCATTCGGATGCTAAACATGCACTCAAGGTGAGGGAGGTCCCGCCCTGTGGGCAGGGCTCTCACAGAGTAGTATATAAACAAGAGTTCTCAGACTTGCTTCTCTGATTGAGAATGGACTCTTGGATGAGAGTTGAAACGTTTGTTTTTTCTAAAACAGTCCAGATGAAACAACTGAATCCTTTTCTACGATTTCAGTCATGTGCATATGATTGAAATGATTTTATTTGCATACTTCTCTTTTATTTCTTAAACTATTCTGTCATGTCTTTGTGATTTTAATGCATTTTTTCCTGTTGTGTGAAGCACTTTGAATTGCCTTTGTGTACAAATTGTGTTCTACAAATAAACTTGCCTTGCCTAGGGTCTAACCTTTATTTAACCCATTTTCACCGAGATCTCTTTTACAAGGGTGACCGGGCACACAATTTAATTAAAACAAAAGATATTTAAAAACAAATACCAGAATTTACATTTTAAAAGGATTATTTATTTGATGTTATATATATATATACATACACATATATATATATATATATATATATATATATATATATATATATATATATATATATACATACATACATACATACATACATACATACAATATATATATATATATATAATATATATATATATATATATTAATATATATATATATATATATAATATATTATACATACATACATACATACATACATATAATATAATTATATATATATATATACACACACACACACACACACACACATATATATATAATATATATTTTAGTTAGCGTTACACTTGAAGGGCCTTCCACGCTGCTGGAGTCAGATAAAGCGCTTTCCCCGATTAGTTCTTACAAGCTGTACAAGTCGTGTGAGTGCAGGCATAATGCTCTGCCCTCGTGTCTTCATGTCTGTTTTATGTTGGTGGTAAGTCGAATATGAATTTCTACCTCAGTAGACAATAAAGCTATATTCTATTGTTCAGATATGAAAAAATGTGTTACATTTTTCTTAACAGAATTCCCTCCAAAAAAATATGTCATTTTTTAATTTCTCCAATGAGATGTACATATATTTTCCCATAAAATAAAATAAAAATAAATAAAATGACCCTCTCTTTCCCATTCCCGTATTTTTTACCTAAATAGCAGAGTCGCTGTCAAAAATTGTTAATACATTTATATAATTTTGTTATAAATTCCCTTGAAAGTTCTGATTTATAAGCCTTAATACATATTTCAGTCAGAGGCAAGACATGGTAAGTTTATTTGTAGAGCATACACAAGGCAATTCAAATGCGTGCTGAAGTCCACAACCAGGATCCTGGCATAGTCCAGATGCTGCAGGAAGAAGTGGAGGGCCAGGTTTGATGTCGTCGTCTACAAACCTGTTGGCTCTGTAGGTTGAACTGCAGGGGGTCCAGCAGGGAGGAGGTGAAGGACTTTAGGTGGGGCAGGACCAGGCGTTCAAATGACTTCATGACTACAGACGTCAGCGCCACAGGCCTGTAGTCATTAAGTCCAGTGATCCGGGGCTTCTTGGGGACGGGGACAATGATGACAGACCTGAAGCAGGCTGGGACGTGGCATGACCCCAGGGAGGTGTTAAAAATGTCTCTGAAGGCGGGGTTCAGTTCTCCTGCGCAGTGTCTTAAGGTGGCGAGAGAAACACCGTCTGGTCCAGCAGCTTTTCGGGGGTTGGATTTCCGAAATAGCCTGTTTACATCCTGTTCCTGAACTGAGAGAGTGGTGGGAGGGACCAGGGTTGGGTTGGCAGAGGTGGCATCTCGTATTGTAGACTATAATAACACAGGATTCGTAAAGACCTTGAATATTGTTGCCGTTGCCAAGAATATGCCGCTCACCCGGCGACGTTACCGGGGCAGCTGAGTTTATTGATCTCGACAGCCTAAAATGCCATAACCATATAATAAAGTTTGTCATAAATACCATGAACATTTACAATAGACCTACTGCCAGGGAGATTTTGATGGCTTCTTTTTGCGTCCTCCGCAATCGTCCTCTGACTCACTGTCTGGTTCGGCTGAGCTGCTCAAAGCCCACGAGTCCTCCAGTCTGTCTCACCTTCACCTCCTGAATGAAACCTCATCAATGTTTTGAAGCATTGCCAGGGCCTCTTGTACGGATAATCGCCTCAAATCCATTTTACCTGTTGTGAGAGACACTAAAGGTGACGCAACGCTCGCGCAGCACTGTCATCCACGGGGAAAAATGAAAATGTTATTTATTGAGCCGTCAAATTGACGGGCGTGGGAGTTAGAGGAAGAATTACTCGGAACTTGTTTTAACTTTTTTATTTCAGTTGAATTGCAATATGGGGATGATATACACAAAGGTAAATAAAAAGTCAAGAGCCCAAGAATCTGAAAGAGCAACGTAACCAGAGGAATTAGATGTACAATTCTGAAAACCGTCAAAATGACGGCCTTGGGAGTTTCAGTGTTAAAGTATTGTATCTCCTCATTCCTCTTTGAAAGATAGATAGAGATTTATTGTTATTGTACAAAATACAACAAAACTTTGAAACTTTGACAACAGCAGCAGTTAAAGTAAAGTTAACACAATTAATTAATAAATACACACATATTCTCCTTTTCATGTCAGATAAAAGCACATGGTTAAATATAGTCTCTTCAGAACTTTTGCTTGTGGCTATGCGCCTGTAGCATGTCCGCTGCTCGTGGGTAGAAGCTGTTGCGCATCCTGTCTGTGCGTGTAAGGGGGTTTTAAATCTTTTCTTGTTTATAACCTAGGTGTATTCAGATATAAGCTAGGTATCTCAATATACCTAAATCTTATCTCATCTATAATCTAGGTATATTCAACTATATATTTTATTTACTGTTCTCTATTCTTATTGTACTTATTGTTACAGTATTTTTTACGTAATCTGAAACATGTTGCAATTATTGTGACTTTCATTTATTTGATTTTTGTTGTTTTTATAAATGTTTTATCTGGTTAATTTATTGCCATGTTTGAGCCACTGTGTCCAAGTAATTTCTTTTTTGAAGCAATAAAGTTTGTCTAAATCTAAGAAGTTGATTATGTAACAAATCTAGTATCTTATACTCTGCCTCATCCTGTTTTTCCTGTGCCTTACAGCTATAGTTCCAGAGCCATCGCTCTTGGTTTTGGTTTTATTTATTTTATGCCGAAACGCTAATGCTATCGGCCCCCAGCATGTAGCCAGGTGATAATTATACATCTGGGTATCTCTGACCATAAAAGTATCATGGGATGTCATATTTTGAGTCCAAAACGTGCTGTGATCTCACTCAACAAGTGAAAGAATGTTTCAACGGTGTTGTGGGAACAGAGAGTTCCAATCTCAGGCGAGTTCATGTGAGTGTGTGTCTGTGACTCCGATTTCCCATGCAGTTCCCATTTAGAAACACAGAACAAACAAATCAGAAGTTGTACATAATTTGTTTAATGTTCATTTCTAACAATACACTCACTTAGCTGATCAGTATAGACACCACAAAACTATAGACCACCACAAAACTGAGAACTTTTTTTATCCTTAAGCTTTTTCCATTAATAGCAACAACAAAAAATTGGCGTCCATTTTATTTATGTTTTTGTCCTTCAGAACTTAAGTATAGTTCAATTTTTACATCGTTTTGACATGTTACTTTGACTGTCAATCACCAGCCTTTTGAAATGCCACCACAAACAGACTAAACTTCATTGTAAAGAAGAGATAGAGTTAACGAAGTGCTAATAAACACAGCATTCTTTCTATTCCACATGACAAATGCTTTTGCAGTAGTTTAGCGTTTGTATTTGTGGCATTGGCCGTGCACTGTTCACACTTTTGGAAGAACATGTCCTCCTGCTCCTCTTTGTGCGTCTGTCACAGCGCTGACAGCTCCAGCACTTTCTCCATCTGCAGCACTCTGACAGAAGCCTTCAGAATGACACCCTCCGACCTGTAATCAGATTAAATACAATGAGGCATCAGAGAATCCACGTCCATTGTTCCAGAGCAGTCTGATTAGGCTCTGCTGCTGCTGTGGGAGGCGCTGGAGTCTGATTCACCTGAGCCGCTCTGTGTGTGAATGTGTGGACATGGTCTGCACTCATGGAAAGCTCTGGTTATTTACTTTACTCACTGTACTTTTCCACACAGCTCCTTCTTATCAAGTAGATTTTAAATATTTCTTTAAATATGTATTGTTATAATTATGTATAATATTATATTTTAAGGAGATTCTGTTAAATAGTAAGAACGTTTTTTTCAGCAAATTTCATTCAAAGAGCTTTAAGAGTGAATATGTCATCCAAGTAGCTTCTTTATTTCTGACAGGCATCTGGAGAGTCACTGACTCTGAAGGGGGGAGCCAACTACACTGAAACTATCATACCCTATTGTTGTTCACAGTCAAGAGCACTGCTTCATTTGTAAATCCATAGTTACAGGAACACACAAAAAGAGAAGCAAACATGCCTCCAATGTATTATATAATACAAGTGATTACAAAATAACTGATCAGTCAGGACGTTTTTTAGCAATTAGTAATTACAGAGATACGAACCACAACCCCGGTCAACACATCTGCAATCTGATGTTAAACAGCAAATTCCGCAGTAAAATTGCCCAAAAGCGGACTTCCAGATATGGCGTTGGTCTAGAGACACACACTCAGTATGCTACTACAGACTATTTCCTTAAAAATCTCAGTTTCACCCACATAAGAGAAAGAGATAAGTAACAATGCAATACACAAGAAAGGTAATGCTGCAGGAGTTAAATAATCAAAATTGACGGACCTCAATGGAAAACAGACTGGCTAAACAAGACCAGTGTGGTTCCCGAAAGACCGCCCCCGCTGCTAAGCCATGTGCCATCTCCAGTGTGGATTCTCCAGACCCGTCCTTATCAGAAGGTGGTGAGGAATCAGGAATCAGGAATCAGGGAATCAGGAATCGGGATATATTTATTGCCATTGTCAATGAACAAATTCACAACATAGGAACGTGACTTGGTGACAGATGCGACATGAGAAACATGCATAAAGAGCACCGGCCACCGGGGCGGCTCGCTTTCGCGCAGCACCTACTTGGGTACTTGAACTCTTGGAAAATGAAAAACAGTTTCAGCAATAAGCATGCAATGATAAAAAACACATATTGAGTACATTACACGAGGTCAAACGTGATGGATATTTTCAGTGGATATTGGGCAGGGACACAAACAAGATAACACAAAGATTAAAGATGTGGGACGTGCAGACGGTGAGTGAAGGCCGAATCTTGTTTTGTGTAAGTGTCTGTGTGTCTCTTCTGCACGGCCTTGACGCCTGTAGCTCTCCAGCCCGGGGCCAGATAAGGAAAGGGAGAGAGATACAAGGGTACAGCAGCGAAAAGAGAAATGAGTACTTTTATACATTTTGTTGATCAATGATTTACGATCAAAATATCCAATCATTTCTGGTCGCTCTGTGTGCGATCAGCTTGATTCATTGAGTTACTCCGTCCGACAGCGAAAAGTTCCCATTTCCTTGATTGAATCCCCCAAAGTCTTTTGCATCTCCGTGGTCCGAAATAAGATGTTCCGGTTCAGATCAGTGAGTTGCACCGTGCCGTGCTCAAGTCTCTGTTCGAGTCCTTTCATTCTTTCACTCAAATCCAAAAACCTTTTCATGTTGATGTCAGACAGTTGTTGGGTGAATTTTTCTGTCTTCCCAATTTTCCGATAGACCAAGGCGACTCCGAGCCCAATTAGGAGGAATCCTGCTATCATGAATCCAATATGAAATAGGTCCTCCACATCTTCAATGAGCAGGGGGTCGATGCATAGAACCTGCCAGTTCTTCCAATAGTCCCGTACGCACCCCGCTGGGGACGTCCCGTTGGGACAGGTTGCTTCTCCCGGGGAAGCTTTTCTCTGGGAAAAAACTTTATCCAATGCACTCAGAGACCAATCAATCAGATCAATTCTTTCGGAGAACAACAGGTGATCCAGCGCACTGTGATTTAGAGGGAAAAAGAGCACAAAAAAACCACGACGAGAGAGGCAAAAATAGCAGGCAGCAGCGGGAGCAGAGGAAAACACGTCCGCACAGGAGGGAGAGGAGGAGATAACTTTACAACAGGTGGCCCTTATGTGGCGGGACTTGACATGACGTCATTGAGAGCTGAGGTCAGAGCTGGGAACAAGGGTACCAGGCTCAGCAGAATGGAAGCCGATATAGTGGAGCTGAAGGCAGGAGGCGGAGCATGTGTCGCTGAGGCAGTGCAATATCTGGACATGGAGGAGTTAGGGGAGCTAAAACCAAGGTCGTGAAACTGCGGCTGAAGAACCAGACGTTCCACTGTCGCCCCTCGAGGCAACTACTGTTGTGATTTTGGCCGTTACAAAAATAAATTGAATTTAATTGAACTATGAAAAGCAAAATCCTGGATTTGGAGTCCAGGTCCACTAAAAACAATCCAAGACTCTTGGGAGTCCCGGTGGGTGATGAGGGGGAAAACACTCAGGGCTTTTGTAGCATGTAGTTCGTTACCAGGTATTAATAAGTTATTAATATTTGGCATCAGAATATGCTACGGTTTGGGCTAGGGTCAGAAGACTATGGTTCGGCTGCTGGAGCTGGTGTGATAATTAAGGCAAGACTCATGTAATGGTTTTTAGTGGTGACGGTACCATATATTAAAGTGAAGAAAAATAAGAAAAGTATTTACAACAACAGAAATAACAGTAACACTAGATATACACAGATTGCAGTCTTGATAAACCTTTTGAATGAGGAAAGTGTACTTGAGCTGGTATCTAAGCTAAAAACTGTTTTGTTTGGCTGTGCATATGACTGAAATGCTTTTCTTTGCACTCTTCTCTTTTATGTCTTGAACTATTATTATGTGATTTCTGCCATATCTTTGTGATTTTAATGCATTTTTTCCTGTTGTGTGAAGCACTTTGGATTGCCTTGTGTACGAATTGTGCTCTACAAATAAACTTGCCTTGCCTATTGAGTTTGATGATGAGAAAGAAAATAAATAAGACCAATTGCGACGATACGTACAGATCCAATCAAATGTCTGAAACAGCAACCCACAAGGGTTTATTAAATTCAATGGGGTATTGTCCAAAGGTTATTAGATGACCAAGTGTAGGTACACTGATGTAACATTCAGCATTTTTAAAAGAGAGTGGTGGGGAACAGGCTGTGTCAGCCTCCTCCCAGACCGTGGGCGAAGACGGTCAGGTGACTAGGTTGCGTGAAACACTTAAGTGACGTAATAGGTGTAAAGCAAGGTGTGATTATGAAAAACGGAGGGCATGGAATAAACAATTTTCTATATTTGTGTATTGAGTAAGATGAATTTTAATATTGCACGCTTTTTATCCAGGGTTATACTTTCTCGAGAGGGTGATCTCAGAAATTGTATCTATACTGGAGTTGTGGTCCCTTCCATTACTATAGAGACCAAATCGCCCATGCCAAATAAGATTAGCAGCTGATAAACCATGAGACCTGATAATGAGGTTTCTCAAGGAGCGGGTTATGAAGGCCCGCCAGTATAAAGGTAAGAAAACGCGAGACAACTAAGGTAGGCATGGCTTCTCATTTCCGGCAAATGTTCTGGTGACTTTAAAGATAAAAACACGTGCTTAAAACACCAGGGCAGAGGCAGAAAATTGCAAAACACAGAGAACTGAACTGCAATGGAACCTTAAATTGAACCACCAATGAGGGGTATGTGAATTCAAGTAATGGTCATATAATAAGACGTTTTTTTGAAGAGAGTGATGATTGTTACGTGATCTATTTGTTTTTGACAGCAGACTTTATTACATCTGACAAAGAGTTACTACTGTTGGGAAGATACTGAGAAGAAACACAAAACCTCCCTGCAAGGATCCTCAAATGCTATGGGAAATTAAGAAGACAAGGAGTGAGATTAATGACCTGACCTGCAGGTGCTGAAATAATAACTGAAATTGCAATCAAAAGACTAAAAAACAATAAATCTCTGTGAGTGACGAGTTCACCTCAAAGTGGTATAAAGCTCTGAAAGTCATACTTACTCTATTGCTTTTATCAACTTTGTCAACTTTAACCAAACAAAGATGCTAAAATCTTAAACTGTTTGGCTTATGATCAAGGAAATGCTAACTGTTGGAGAAACTGTGGCAGCCAGGAGGCAAAACACCATCACATGTTTTGGTACTGTCCTGTTAGAAAATATTGGCGTGAAATTAACAATGCAGACTGTTTTTGCCATCTTACTAATTTTAGAACTATGTATTTGGGCCTCAAAAGTCGGGCCATGGGCACAATAAATGGATACCTTTGGAATATAAGGTATCACCACACCACACGTTTGGGGGTCAGTGCTCCGATGATCACGGGCACCACTTTCGCCTACACCCTCCTCCAGCTCTTCTCTGAGCCCTTGGTATTTCTCCAGTTTCTCGTGTTCCTTTTTCCTGATGTTGCATCACTTGGTGTTTCCACGTCAACCACAACGGCTTTCCTCTGCTGTTTATCCACCACCACAATGTCTGGTTGGTTTGCCGTTACCATTCTGTCAGTCTGTATCTGGAAGTCCCACAGGATCTTGGCTCGGCTCATTCTCTACCACCTTTGTGGGTGTTTCGCACTTTGACCTTGGGGTTTCCTGTCCATACTCCTCACAGATGTTCCTGTACACGATGCCAGCCACTTGGTGGCGCTCCATGTATGCTTTCCCTGCCAGCATCTTGCACCCTGCAGTTATGTGCTGGATTGTCTCGGGGCCCCTTTGCACAACCTAACACTTGGGTCTTGTCTGGTGTGGTAGATCTGGGCCTCTATTGCTCTGGTGCTCAGGGCCTGTTGCTGTGCAGCCATGATGAGTGCCTCTGTGCTGTCCTTCAGACCGGCCAGACATCATCTTTGTGGCGGTGGTCCCAGCTGTCTTCAAATCATTGCTGATTCCCACTGTTCTCAGAATCATTTGAGTGATGTCATTCGTCTTCCATTTTCTAATAATGTTTCCAACTGTTGCTCTTTTCTCACAAAGTTGTTTACCAGTTGCAGTTTGACTCCTCCCAGCTTTGAGCAGTTGTACAATTTTCTCTCTGGTGTCTTTGGAAGCTCTTCGGTCTTGGTCATGGTGAAAACTGGAGTTTGATGGCGTGTGCAGGGGTCTCTTATGCAGCTAATCAGTTCAAACAGGTGCCATTCATACTGTTAACGAGTGGAGGCCGGAATAACTTCTTAAAGAAACAGTGAGCTGGTCTGTGAGGGACAGAAGAGTTGTTTGTTTTCTAGCTGCCCAATACTTATTGGCCACCCATTTTCACAAATAAATTGTTTAAAAATCATACAATGTGATTTCCTGGATTTATTTTTTGATGAACATTGCAAACATTTTATCCTGATCCTGATAGTGAAAACATGTGACAAATGTGAAGCTGTTGTAAGGCAAGGCAAGGCAAGTTTATTTGTAGAGCACAATTTCTACACAAGACAATTCAGAGTGCTTCACACAACAGGAAAAAATGCATTAAAACCACAAAGACATGGCAGAAATCACAAAAACCTTAATTTCTATTCATTCAATTTAACAATTTGTTCATGACAGAGGCATGTACAAATTCACTCATGTCAATGTAAGAAAAACCTCAATATCACTGGTTTCACTTTACAGTAAATTGTGAAGTAATGGACTACCCTCCTTTTTACGGTCCTTTATGCGATCAGGTTTTTGGTCCAGCACAAGTTTATGGCATTAACAGAGCCCCAATACATTTAATAATTTGTACAGCACTTTAAATAAATAATGCCAGCTAACAGAAACAAAAGCTTTTTAGAGTCCAACATAATTATTACAGCTTTGTTCTGATGCTTTCGTATATGATTGTGGAGGGATCTTATGTTAGTTTATGTTTGTTGTCTGTTATTAAATCCTGTCTGATCATTGTGAATTAAATTTGGGAGTATTTGTTCCATTCTTTTGGACATAATTACGATGGTCCACATTCAGAATAGAAATCGGTCGGTATGAGGCAAATTCCAGTCGGTCCATCTCCCCCTTAGGTTTTAAGGATGCGATAGCTTCTTTCTTATTATTTTTTGTTCTTCTTCAGGCAAATTGAAGGTGTCCAAAAAATAATTCATGTCATCTTTAACTCCTAAGATTTTAGAACAAAAGTTTTTCATAGAAGGATTCAAATGATGATTTAATTTGGTTTTGTTTTGTAAAGGGCATTTTCTTAACTATTTCCTGTGAAGTCAGATCATTCATTTCTCCTCTTATTTTTTTCATTTCCTGCAGAATGTGAGGAATTCCTTTCTTGGCATGATTTACCTCCAGCATTTTTAGTTTTTCTTGCAGCACATTAAGCTTTTTCTCCTTTTTTTCCGAGGTAATGGCTTTCATTTTTCATCTCAAAACTGCTTTGGCAGTGATGGGGGACATATTTTGTTCCTTAAACAAAAGGTCATTAAGCAGGCTAGCATTAAACCTCCAAAGTGTGTTATTTCATCTTTCCTCCATGTTTACAGTAATGTAGATAGGTGCATGGTCACTTAAGTCTATTGTGCCTATATCTGCCTCAGCGATATAGATCGGTCTTTATTGAAAATAAGAAAGTGGACTTCCAGTATGACGTCAGAGTGAGCCGTGCTTTCGCTCTGCCACTGCCAAAGTCATTCTTGAAAAATACAGTTTTACCCACTAAATCCCAAGAAACGAGGAACAAGAGATGAGCAAACGCAGAGGACACAAACCTGGTGGCGCTATGGGAACTAAACAAATAAAGCTGACGGCCCACGGCTCAGGTGAAAAATAGCGCAAGCTAACGAGGCTAACATGGCTAGCAGGTTCGAGGCTAACATGGCTAACAGGCCCGACTCAGCAGCGAACAATCCACTCTCGGCCGATAAACAAAGCTTAGTCCCCAAACTCAGGTCTCCAATCTCACACCTGTTCGAAGGTGGAGGGGAGATCACCTTTCATCGACTGGCCAATATAATACATGAAATTAAAAGTGGAATGCAGCGTGACATGGTGGAGCTGAGGACAGAAATGACTTTGGTACGGCTCGAATTGAAGAAATCGTCAGACAATACGGACGAGCTGAAAACTATGAGGGCCAAGATTGAGGCGCTGCAAGCCAAGGTGATGACTCTGCAGACAGAGAACAATAATATGAAAAATAAGATACTGGATTTGGAGTCCAGAGCGCGTAGACCCAACCTCAGGCTGGTGGGGGTCTCGGAAGAAGAGGAGGCAGAAGCTCCTGAAGGTTTTTTGTAGAAGATAATCCCTGAGCTCCTTGAAGGCTCAGGAGCTAAAGTCACCCCAATCACAATTGAAAGAGACCATCGCCTGGGCAAATGAAGACCAGCTTCTGATAAACCACAAGGTCTGATTTTGAGGTTTCTTAACAATCGTGTGAAGGATCATGTCATGAAGGCTGCAAAAGTTAAAGGAGACCTCCAGTACAAAGGCAAGCACGTCTTCTTTGCCCCAGACATCCTATATGAGGTTTGCCAGCAACGAGTAAAGTTCCACCACATCTGTGAGGAGCTCAGGAGGAGAAAACTGAGACATGGGTTCTCTTTCCCGGTGACTCTTCTGGTGACATACAAAGGTAAAACACACTTGCTCAGAACAACAGAAAAATCAGAGGTGCTCCACACGAAGATGCAAAACACAGATTGAGGGATTTCAGCTGCTTTGGGCTGACTGACAGCGAGATCTCTCTGGCGGAAAATCACGCCGCGGAGGAGTCTGTTTCATCAACAACGCCTGATCATTAGATGTAACTCTGGTCTCCAAGCACTGCTCCTGATTGGGAACATCTTTTCATTAACAGCAAACCATTCTACTCTCCACGTGAGTTCGCCTCATTCATTCTGGCCGCTGTTTACATTCCACCTAGCGCAAACGTGCAGGAGGCACTCGCTCGCGGATCAGATTCTGAGTGTGGAGCGGACCTTCCCGGACTCCTTCTGCATTATCCTGGGTGATTTTAACAAGGGGAATCTCAGCCACAAACTACCAGAGTACAGACAGTTTATTAAAGTCCCAACCAGGGAGCAGAGCACGTTGGATCATTGTTACACAACAGTTAGCGACGCCTTCCGCTCCATGGCCCGAGATGCTGTGGGTTTTTCAGATCATGCATGACATGGTTGACCAAAAACTGGCGGAGAAACTTAACGCCTTCTACTCCAGGTTTGATGTGACCACCCCCTCCCCCATGGTGGCCACCTCTGCTAACCCAACCCCGTCCTGCTCTGCCCGACTCCACCTCCAGGTGGATCACTGACTTCCTGATGGATCAGAGGCAGTGCGTGTGGCTGGGGAAGAATGTCTGACACTCAGACTATCAGCACAGGACACCACCCTCTTGTCGGACGTGGATGAGTCTGTCTACAGGAGGAAAATGGACCGGCTGGTGTCCTGGTGCAGCGGTAACAACCTGGAATTCAACGCCCAGAAGACAGTGGAGATGATCGTGGACTTCAGGAAAGTCACAGCCCCCTACCGTGATGGGGTAGTCTGTGATGGGAGGCTGCGGGGCTGTGACTTTCCACTTTCTCTGCACCACCATCACTCAGGACCTCAAGTGGGAGCCCTCCATCAGCTCCCTCTTCAAGAAGGCCCAGCAGAGGATGTACTTCCTGTGGCAGCTGAGGAAAGCCAAGCTGCCAGCGCAGATGATGGTGCAGTTTTACACGGCCATCATTGAGTCCATCCTCACCTCCTCCATCATCACCGCTGTGGTACGCTGGAGCCACAGCCAGGGACAAACAGAGACTACAGCGCCCTCTGCTGGAGCCACAGCCAAGGACAAACAGAGACTACAGCGCCCTCTGCTGGAGCCACAGCCAGGGACAAACAGAGACTACAGCGCATTGTGCGTTCTGCTGAGAAGGTGATCGGCTGTAGACTTCCAACTCTGCAGGACCTGTACGTCTCCAGGGCTCTGGGACGAGCAGGTCGGATCACAGCTGACCCTTCTCACCCTGGACATGGTCTGTTTGAACCACTCCCCTCAGGCAGGAGGCTACGGTCCATCCGGACCAGAACCTCCCGCCACAAGAATAGTTTCTTTCCCTCTGCCGTTGGACTCATGAACACTTCAAAACACCTGCCACTTTAACTGCAACTCTTCATCACTCACTGCACTGTCACTTTCTGCACTACAACTGTAAATTTAACTGTAACTCTTGTGTACATAGTAATGCCTATTTTTATTTAAACTATAGTAATTTTAAATTGTTTCTTCATGCATGCCCTTTGGATTGAATATATGTTGTTTATTATTACTCAGTGTTTTATGTTGCACCTTAATGCTGAGACAAGTTCTTATGTTTGTGAATTTTGTTCATTGACAATGGAAATAAACCCCTTCTGATTCTGATTCTGATTCTGCATCAGACATGTATTGTAGTGTGATCTAGCTCTGAACTCCTCTTTGCTAAATCCATACTTTGCATCTTTATAGCGCCCTCTGTCTCCAGCCCTGTGCGCTGCCTCCTTCTGCTGCCTTAACTGCCTCAGTTTAGGTGTGAACCAGGGTTTGTCATTGTTGAAAGTGACTTTGGTTTGTGTTGGTATGATGCTGTCCTCACAGAATCAAACGTATGACGTCACAGTGTCTGTGTACTCATCCAGTCTCTAATGTCCAAACACGCACGTAGCTCCTCCACTGTGTCATTGGTCCATTTCTTAGAGGTCCGCACTACAGGTTTGGAGAGCCTCAGCCTCTGACTGTACGTGGGGATCAGGTGAACCACGGTGTGATCTGAAAAGCCCACAGTGGCTTGGGCCACGGCGCAGAAGGCGTTGCTCACTGTTGTGTAACAATGGTGTGCTCTGGTCGGAACTTTAATAAAAGTTTAAATTTAGATTTAAGTTCGAAAATTTTACTCAAATGGAATGTAATTTATCATGAAAAATGTTCCAATATTCGTGCTGCTTGCTGGTCGACTGGTTTAGACGTCCACAGCGTCATGAGTTGGAGTTCTGGCTATGACAATTTGCTGCATGTCCTCTCGTAATCATTTCACACTATCCTGTCAAATAAAACATTTATTTTTATCACTCGTTATAAACACTTTATAAACTGAGAAATGTGTGAGGGTTTTTTATAAAAAAAAGAAAACCGAGGAGTGTCATGGAGGTGTTGGTAATATCGTCAGTCTGCTACAGCTGAAGACTTGACACAGTTTGACAGTGTTGACAGCGAGGCTTGTGTTTGCTGTGGTCCTGGTGAAGAGCAGGTGTGAGGTCACGACTTCCACACCCGTGGTGACCCAGCCCTCGGCCAGAGATGCTCCACCAACACTGAAGGGTCATCCAGTTTCTGTTTTTTACATTCTTTATTTTGCAGTGTTGTATGCTGCTTAAAAACATGTTTTGTTTCATTCACAGAATGAGTCTTTCTGTAGAGCTCAAAACTCCTGTCCTCTGGTAGAGTCAGCATATCTATAAAGCTCCTCCGTACAGTGTTTTAACAGTTTAAACTCCTACATCTTCACCTCATCTTTTACTGTAAAAGAATTTCCACGGCTCGTCTATGGCGCTTATCAATGGTTAATGCTGGATAGTTGATCAATTAACTCTGGTTGCCACGGTAATGTGTTTTGTGTTTTAGTTTTTTTGTGTAAGCTGACCCTAAACACTAACCGTAACTCGTTTCCAAACCTAAATTATAACCCTGCTCCTAAACTTTATCACTTTGAATAACCAATCACAGCAGACTATCCCTCTGGACCCTACACTCCAGCATTAGTCATCAACTCTGATGCCTGCTCCCATAGTTGCTGCTTGATACAAACGGCCTGTAACTGCATAAGCGCCCTCTCAGGATACACTCCTCTCTTCAGCACAAGTCACTGTGGCGGCTGAAAGGATTCTTTGTGGAAAGGCAAAGCTCTGGATTCACCGCTCACTCTCATCTGCGATCAGACCAAAAGGACATTATTCCAGATACATGCAGTCCAAACGAATATCTGGGTGCTCCTTTAGGTCAGGAGCTCGGTCACACAGGAGGAGCTCAGAGCAGAGCTGCTGCTCAGGTGTGTGGGGCATCTGATTTGTTAGTTATAATACAAGAGATTCCAATGCACACATGTGTTAATGCAATCTCTAGGGTCCAAAGCTTGGACAGTGTTCCTTTACTTCAATTTTAACAACTTAACACTAACAACTTTAGTTTAAATGTTGTGTTCAAAAGATATTTGTATGTCTCCTGACGTCACCTCTACTCCCTCTGTACAGTGATCTCCAGGTATAATGCAGGCTCATCAGTGATGCAAATGCAGAGGAAGTGCTACAGCAGATGCCCAGGAGCCTTCCAGGAGCCTTTCAGAAGCCTTTCAGAAGCCTTTCAGAAGCCTTTCAGAAGCCTTTCAGAAGCCTTTCAGAAGCCTTTTAGTGAACACACCAGCATTTATCCAGCACTCGGAGGGTGAATGGTGGAACTTCTTTTTGTTTGGCGTATTCAAATATCAAAGCTTACGAATGTGTAATGCTATTTAAGATAATCAGGTTGAAATCAAAAAGAGCCCCTGGCGACTTTCTACAAGAAGGCTGGAGCTAAAGAGTTGTATGAAATAGTCAAGTGACTGAAAAAGTAAAGTAAAAGGACATACTACTACTACTATTGCTATTACTAGTATTAGTAGTTCTTCTGATCTGAAGGTCGGCAGTTTGAATCCTGCACTTGACATAAACATCCTTGGCAGGGCACTCAGACCCACAGGTCAGAGCGCGATTGCAGCTGCCTCAGGTCAATACTGCCGTTGTGAACAAAAGCGCGGTTTACAGTAAATGTGACCATTTGCAGCCTCTTACCAGTACTTGTAAGTAAAAAAGTGTATTCATATTAGAATGAAAAATAAAATGGCTCTTGCAGGGACTGGACATGGATCGATTGTTTTCATTTTTAATCATTTGGGAGTGGTTTAACCCTAGTTGTCAGACATCGCATCCTCATCACTGAAATAAATGAACACAATACAGATGCTGATGTTAAAACTAAATGCAGCTCACTCTTCTGTTTTAAAAGTGTATTGCAATCTATTTGATTTGAACATGTTTATTTCATTGTTGTTGTTGTGGTTGTGGTTGTTGTGGTTGTTGTTGTTGTTGTTGTTGTTACTTTTAATGGCGGTTGGCAAGATTTACCCCCACCTGTCTGAGCGGACAGATAGGTAGTTGGGATGGCACGGTATAAAATGTTGTGTTACACTTATGGTGAGAAGAGACATCAAAATGTTTTGATCATTGAAGATTATTGAAGCAATCGCCAAACAACCGTGAAATCTTGAACTTGTCATTAGAGTTGTCGTATCTTATCATCGTCACATAGACAGGACTGGAAATCACCACCAAGTAAAATTCGTATGACATAAGATCCTGATGAAAAGCACTTCATCGATAGGTTTCTTTTTTAGGTCCATAAACTGAATTGAAATGACTTGGTTTTGCTTCTAAATTTGTCATTTTATTTTTCAGTTCTTATATTATGACCTTAATCACGATTATAGAAAAATCTTCACAGTGAACAAAGTAGGCTACACTTTATGCTTACAAATTCATCAACACTACTGTTGCACATTTTGGAGCAGGAGGAGGAGCACATACTGTACCAGCAGTGAGGAGCCATCCTCAGATCACCTCAGCCCTCAGCCTCTACACGGTTGCTGGGTAATCAACTGTTCTATTGTCATCTAATTGCCAATTTAAGCCCCCCAGTGCTGAAGAGGTGAGTGAGTGGGGCTACGCGGGTGTTCATGGAGATCAGGTTGTGAGGATCAGCTATGCTTTTGAACAGACAGGAGTGAGGAGAGGTAGCTAGGGTCTGGTGTGGTCTGGAGGTAACCTTGTCTGATCAATGTGAGGAGACTTTGTGTCCTGTTTCATTCTCACATGAAAGTGAGAAATAAAATAAGCCTCAGTCATTTGCCGTGAACAGAGATCTGTTCACCATCCACTTTTTGCAGTGTAATAATAATGATTTCAGCTCTAGTTTTGTTTCCTTCACATGTTTAAGTAATCCTGTTCACTGTTCACTTTTTTTGTGTGCATAAAAAAAGTGAATCCTGTGTGCTTTTAAAGTCCCCAAACTAGCTCTGATCATTACAGTGCTTAAATGATCTGTTAGGGACATTCTGACCATAGCCAGGAAGCTAATTTTACATTTACAGAATTTTTACTCTCCACTTTTGCCAGCAGGGTGTGCCAGGACTCTTCTGTCGCGATGATGAGAATGTTTTCATGTTAAGTTTTAAGTTAAACTCTGATGAGGGCCAGGCGCTTTTGTAACAATGTACATAGTACATAAAATGAGGTTCTTTTCTCTTTAAGTACAGATCTCCTTCTGCCTCATCTCTGGAAACCAGGACCACACATTTCAAATTTAAATTAAAATTAAATACCATGAATTTTCACCTGAAATGGTCTTTTCCTAAATCACAATTATAAGGGGAAAGTCATGTAAGTTTTTTGTCGTTTCTCCTTGCTGAAAAGGTGGGTCTAAGGCAGAGGTGTGATGGGGCCTAGTTTAAATATAGTAAAGCAATTCTGTGGTCCTTTTGACCTCTCTCTTTTAGCCATAGTTTAGACCTAGAATAGTCCTGTTTTAGACCTGGTTTAGATCTGGTGGTACTCGGATAGCCAAATATTTTCTTAGGTAATACTTGGTTTGAAAAGTTTGAGAACCACTGATATAGGACATGTAGTGATCCAAAGCACCGAGCAGAGTGTCCAGTCCTGTCCACACAGATCACACTTGTGGATGTCATGGATTGGAGCTGTCAGATCAGGCGTCCTCTCTTCCACCTCAACACCTCTCCACAGCAGCAGGAGGAGCAGGACAGGCTGGAGAGAGGCAGGAGAGGAGAGGCAGGAGGCTCGGAGGGACCCAGGTGCAGATTGATTACACCCCTTCTCCTCATACGTACACAGGCAGTTTAAACTATGGACCACCTGTGTCAAACTAGCACTGGTGTTAGCACGTTAGCATACGGGTGAGCGGACACAGAGCTGCACCTCTGAACACTGACACGCATGTTCCCACTTCATAATAGCACATACACATAAATATAGACGGTTTATTTGAGTGGGACTTTCAAACGAGATCTACCAATACGTGTATGTTTTTTTCACACTGAAAAATGTCGACACGAGATATCAGAATGCAGAGTAGAGCATGGGCTCTATGGGCAGAGCATTTTGGGCTGATATTAAGTATTTAAAAAGAGGATTTTTAAAAAACTGTTTATTCTAGCCATTTACATCCATAAACTGTTTATGGAAATGATTAACTTTGAAAATGTCTCATGTTCTAATGTAAATGATTTGTTGAACTCTGTTACATCTAGTGTTTTGAATGTTCTTGACACCATTGCCCCTATGAAGGCTAATTGTATAAAATAAGCAGAAGGGCGCCAGGAGACATGATGATCTTCAAGCAGTTCAGGACACAAAGGAGTGCCACCGGCCGAGCAAAAATGGCGCAAGTCGAAGCTCCAGGTTTCAGAAAAGATTTACAAGATATGAAGTTGTACATGTACAACCGCATTTTATTATAGAACTAGGGTAAAGGATATTTTTCTGAAATAATTGGAAGCTGCAGTAACAACTGGCGTGTCCTGTTTGCCACAGTAAACAGATGAACAAACCCTCCAGCTCAGCTGCCGTTAGAACTCATTTCCACATCCAAGTGTAATGAGTTTGCATTATTCTTTAATGACAAAGTTCAGTGGCATTAAAAATCTATCAATTCTACAATGCAAAAAAATATAAGCCTCAAGACCACCTACACACCCTTAGAGCTGACTCATTTTGCACCTGTCAACTGACAAAACTGTCCAGGAGATCCATCACCAGTCTGAGTTCATCTACATGCCTGGCTCGATTGTGTGACCTCCAGATTTCTAAAGTCTGGTGCTGAACAGTTTTGTTAGCACCACTCAATCACATAGTTAACATGTCGCTGTCAATCTGGAACATTCCCAATGGTCTTTGAAAAACTGCGGTCATATAAAGCCTCTCCCTAAAGAAGAGCAGTCTTGATGCCGCAGTACTGACCAATTTACCGTCCGACACTCCAATCTGCCATTTTTGGGGCAAAGTCCTTGAAAAGGTTGTTTACCAACAGCTCACTGATTTCCTCTTAATAAACAACTCATTTGATGTTTTCCAGTCAGGTTTTAGACCTCATCACAGCACTGACGACCAAGCTCTTGTCAAGAGTGACAAATGACATCCCACCTGAACACTTGACAGCGGGGCAAAGCCTCAGTACTTAATTCTGTTAGATCTGAGTGCTGCTTTTGACACTGTCGATCATGGGACCCTCTTACAGAGACTAGAGACTGGGTTGGGCATCACTGGCACTGCTCTAAACTGGTTAAACTCCTAATCTGGAAGACAGGAAGTCTTTCGAAATTCGAACTTGTGTCTCAGACCAGATGTCCCTGACCTGTGGGTGCCCAAGGGTTCAATCCTGGGACCCCTTCTGTTCACAGCATCCTCTACATGCTGCCGTTAGGTCAGTTGATACGCAGCGAGAATGTGTCCTATCACAAATGATGCAGACGGGACACTCAGATCTATGTTTCACTGACGGCAGGTGAATATGGACCAGTGGATTCACTCTGTCACTGCATCCAACAGATCAGTGTGTGGATGCAAAACAACTTTCTCCAGCTGAAACTCAGACAAGACTGAAATCAATCGTCTTTGGCCCACAAGAAACAAAGAGAAAGTGTAAACTGTCACCTCCAGAGTCTCGCTCTAAAACCTACACCATCAAGTTAGAAATCTGGGGGTAATAATGGACTCAGATTTGAATTTTAACAGCCACGTCAGATCAATCACATCAGCAGCTTTTTACCATCTAAAAAAAAACATTGCCAAAATCAAACAGTGAATATGGTGTACTGAAACGCAGACCTTGGAGAGACTTATCCATGCGTTTGTCTCTAGTAGATTAGACTACTGTGAACGGCCTGCTCACTGGCCTCTCTCAAACGAGCTGTAAAAACAGCTGCAGTACAGTCCAGAACGCTGCTGCTCGGGTCCTGACTAGAACCAGGAAGTACGATCACATTAGTCCTGTGCTCAGGTCTCTGCACTGCCCCCTGTTGGCTCAGAGAATAGACTTCAAAGCAGCTCTGCTTGTATACAGAGTCTCTCCATGGCCTAGCACCAAAGTACATCTCGGACATGTTAGTGCCAGATATGAAAACCATCTCGGACTCTGAGGACCTCAGGGACCGGCCTCCTGCTGGTGCCAGAGTCAGGACTAATAACATGGGAATCTGCATTTCAGTTTTATGCAGCTAAAATCTGGAACAGTCTTCCTGAGGATGTGAGACAGGTTCTTACCTCTGGCAGTGTTCAAATCTAAACTAAAAAACTGTTTTGTTTGGCTGTGCATATGACTGAAATGCATTTTCTTTGCACTCTTCTCTTTTATGTCTTGAACTAAGATGTGATTTCTGCCATGTCTTTGTGATTTTAATGCATTTTTTCCTGTTGTGTGAAGCACTTTGAATTGCCTTGTGTACGAATTGTGCTCTACAAATAAACTTGCCTTGCCTTGCCTTGCCTAGAACCTCCGTATAGATAATACTATTATTGAATTCATATAAATAGTGGTTGTTCAACTCAAAGGTTTGAAATCAAAACAAAACATACAACATTTATGAAAACAATGATATATTTTTATTAGTATTATTCTGGTCAACACAGTTTTAAAACTTGGAAAGTTAACATTCTTAACATCAACAAGATCAGAGAGACTCATGCAATTAATGTGCATGATTTGTATTGTTATTGGCCTCAAACATGGCCGAGCACCTTTGTCATGTTTTAAATCATAAGGCATCTTTAGAACTTGACATGCTTTGGCAAAGAAATTTCCAAACGACTTGCCAACGCAGGCATATGATGACTTCAGTTTGAAAAGAAATGCTCAGAACGAGTCTGGCCATTATTTATGGACTTATTTATTAAAACAGCACAGGAGACTTTTGGATTTTACCAAGGATGTCACAAATTTGGAAAATTTAAGACTGAATAACATTTTAGGCTCTGAGCAAGTAAAGTGGATGAAGAAACATGCGTAAAAGAAGCTACAACATCAGGTATGTTTCTGATTACAGAACGTTATAACATGCTGAAAAGCGAACAAGTTAGCATCACTCACAAAATTAACCTCAAGTATATATTTTTTCCTTATCTTTGTGTGCCCATTAGACTTATTATAATGTGCGTAATAGTTTAGTATTTGCCCACATTCTGAATTAATAAAGATGTGCTCTGTGTTACTTCATTCATGATCTTCATGGTATAAAGCAGAGGGCAGCCATCACAGAAGGTCTAAACATTTCCGCATTTAAATGTTAAATTTAATATTATAATTATTGTTAGATTGCATTAATTATGTCAATAAAATCATATTTTTTCAAGGCAATAATAGTAAAATATGTTGGAACTCATAAGAAGTAATGTTCCGAGTACAGAGAACTAGTCAGATTTGGTGTTGGTTTGGCGGTCACACGTGCAGAACTGGACGCTCCTTTGCTTTACCTTCAGACAGAAAGCAGAAAGCCCTGTGTTGTTAGCAACAATCACATTTTCCCTTCACAGCTGATTGACAGGCTGCAATTATCTCCTGTGTAGCAGCTAGACCTGGCCACATCTACACAGGCCTCAGGGACTCTGCGCTACTCTGGTATAATGACTGGAAGGGCCTTTAGAGGGCGCACAATAGTCTTCACATTGAATGTTTGATAACGGCTAGCTTGTGGACCAATAGCGTGCAGTGACTTTTACAGATGGACAAGCAGACTGGGGATGTTCATCATTATCTGTGGATAACATTTGCACGGACGCGGTACACACGGCCAGGTAATGTTTCCTTTTTTTACTTCCCGTAAACACTGCGCTACGTGTGAGGTTGTGTTCTTTGGTGCGCATGCGGGCCACATCGAGCTGCATTCTGTTCACACCAGACTCAAACGGCAGTTGCATTTTTTTGAAAATATGAACGACCACATAAAAAAATCCGATTCAAACAAAAAATCAGAATTGGCATCAAGCCTGTTCTCTCACATGAACAGGCTTCATTCTCTCAGGATACATACATACAAAGTATGTATCCTGAGCAAAACTCAGTAGGAAAAGTGAGTGCAGTTTGAGTCATCCATTTTTGCTTTCTTGCCACCAGGAGTATGCTCCAAAGGTATCCATTTACTGTGTCCATGCCAAGAGTTTTGAAGCCCACCTGAAATCAGTTGAGATGGTGGTGTCAAAAATTTCGGTACAATACAGTATTCTTGAGCAACAGGAGATTCCCCCCAAAAAACGTGATAATGGTGGCCCTTCTGGCAACTACGGTGTCTTCAATAGTTGGAAATTCCTTGTGAATAGTGAGCAGTTTGATATGGTGTCACGGACTTCCTGGATGATAGCTTCTTAGTGGGGATCTGTCTGAATTTATCTTTATTACGAGTTCACCTGGGGAGACCCGATATTTTTATGTGGGAGCAGGCTTACGAAGAAACTGGACACTTATTTTGGGAACATGTCTAAGAGAAACAAGGAAAAAAAGAACCAGGCTAGCAATGCTATATCCAAACTAGCTAGCTCCCCACTGGCGGTAGCCCCTGCACACCCAGACACACTTTGTTTGTTAAGATATGCTCAGTTGCTGTGGTTCCTGTGTTTGAGTGTTCGAACAGAGAGCTGTGTAACAAAAGCATATTTTACAAGAATTATTCCAACATTGGTATTGTTTGCTTAAAATTACATTATTTGGTCTATCTTGTATTTTAAAAATTGTTCTCACTGCCTGTAAAAAGTTTTTTTCCAATGCTCCAAGCGTGAAGTTTCTGCTCCTGCAGAGACACCATACATAAACAGTTCTGCTGTGCTGTCATTTATGTGTCTCCTCTGAACAATTGCAGAACCAGCCGGTGGTTTGGGAAAAACAGACAAAGAAGACATAGAAATGATCAGACAGAGCAACATCGACCACATTGACGTTTGAAATATTAACCCCCTTTGTAATTCAGTGTGTGCCCTCTGCTGTGGGTGGGGCCACTCTCCTGCTGAGTAAGACCGAAAGTTTCAAGGACAGCATGAAGCTCCTTAGCGTTTCTGTCACAAATATCATCAACATGAACATTGAATTCACCTGTTATGACCAAACCATCAAAGTCTCTGCATACGACTTAAAGCATCTCAGTAAAATCATCAATAAAACTGTTGAAAACACCCCAAAGGACAACCTGTGGGTAACTATTTCATCTCTAACAAAAGCACACACACCTCCTCCCTTTTTGCTTTCTCGTGTTTCAGATTCAAACATAAAGTTGGGTGGAGCAGCAGATTCTATTAGCACTAAATTTCTGTGTTTTTGTCAAGCCATGTTTCAGTTAAAACATAAAATCAAGATTATAAGAAGAAATACAATTATTAATTAAGAATGATTTGTTCCATAAGGATCTGACATTTAGCACAGCAAGTTTCAGACTAGTTTCAGACTGGGCGTTATATTTTCTTTTAAAGACTTTTACTCTCGAAGGGTTTATTAAACAGGAAAGTTCAGTGTGAAATGGGGATGAGAGAGAAGGGAGGACATGCGGTAAATTGTCGGAGTTGGGAATCTAACTCACGACATCTGGAGCCTGGCCTGTATGTTCTGCTGCCTTAACCACTCAACCACCGGGCAGCACGGGCATTATCTTTTCACAGGGAATATGAATCAAATTTCTCAGATTGGGCAGTCGGACTCGCATTTTGTTTTCCCATCTGGTGTGATGTTACTACAGAAATAGCACTAGGGGAGGCTGTTTTACACAGGGCCCGGGTTGGTTTGATTTTTTAATATGACTATAAGTCCCGGCAATGCTGAGACCCAGTGCATCCTAGCTATGGGAGATACCAGGTGAAAGGCGAGGGGGATAGGGGCAAGATGGCTGGAAGGCTGGATGAGAGTGGAGATGTTAATCAGAATCAGAATCAGAAAGGGGTTTATTGCCATTGTCAATGAACAAACTTCACAAACATAGGAACTTGTCTCGGCATTAAGGTGCAACAATAACAATGCATAAATAAAACACATATTCAGTCAAACAAAAGGGCATGCATTTAAGGGACAATTTAAAATTACTATAGTATAAAATAAAAATAAAAATAGGCATTGCTATATACACAAGTTTACAGTTAAGTTTAAAGTTGTAGTGCAGAAAGTGACAGTGCAGTGAGTGGTTGAATATTTGCAGTTAAAGTGACAGGTGTTTTGAAGTGTTCATGAGTCCAACAGCAGAGGGAAAGAAACTATTCTTGTGGCGGGAGGTTCTGGTCCGGATGGACCGTAGCCTCCTGCCTGAGGGGAGTGGTTCAAATAGTCCATGTCCAGGGTGAGAAGGGTCAGCTGTGATCCGACCTGCTCGTCCCAGAGCCCTGGAGACGTACAGGTCCTGCAGAGATGGAAGTCTACAGCCGATCACCTTCTCAGCAGAACGCACAATGTTTGTCCCTGGCTGTGGCTCCAGCAGAGGGCGCTGTAGTCTCTGTTTGTCCCTGGCTGTGGCTCCAGCAGAGGGCGCTGTAGTCTCTTTTTGTCCCTGGCTGTGGCTCCAGCGTACCACGGTGATGGAGGAGGCGAGGATGGACTCAATGATGGCCGTGTAAAACTGCACCATCATCTGCACTGCTGGAGTTGAATCCTTTGCTGGTGGTGGTGGAGCGGCTGCTGATAAATCCTTTGGTGGAGGTTGTGGTTGTGGTGCTGCTGATGATGAAACAGTGGCTCGGTCTCATCCCTCTTCTCTAACTATCTGCTCAGGACCCTGTACAGGCCCAGTCCAATGCCTCAGAGCGTGGAGCAGGTTCTCTGTCAGCACCCTCACTCCACCTCTGCATAGATAGTTCTCAATGTAGTGCAATCCTCTTGTTGCACACTCTTTGGACAGCCATGTGTTCTGCTGAAGCAGCCGGCTAAACTTGTTTCTCTTCCTGTCGATGTTTGGAAGAGGTCCACTTGTGAATGTTTTGATTTCCATTTTATCAAGTACCTCGAAGAAGGTCACTTTTTAAAACTTCGGTCTATTCTAGTTGTATGTCCACTGCACCCACATGCACAATCAGCTGTTTAACTCCTAGATGTGAGGCCAAAACATTAGGAAGGAGAGATGTTATCTCAGAAATAGTAATGTTGGGAAAAGAATGTTTTAAAAAATGTTACGTGCATCAGGTGAATGATTGCACCATCACCTATCACAACCTGACCTTGACGTTTGACACAGATTCTCTCACTGGCATTTTGGCCACATCAGGCCTAAAATGTAATACATTTTCCTTATTTCTTTGCCATCTGTACATTGTTAAGACATTTTACAGTTAGTCTAGCATGATTAAATGAACTTTTTATTTGTGTATTTTGAGAACTTAGACAACACATTTTTCTGTGCTTGTGAACTTGCCCTCCGCCATCTTGTGCTCATGCAAACAATGTGTTGCTCATGTTACAAGATAGTGCTTTCGACTGAGCCACCTTACTTCTGTGTGATACGGGACAGCTCCATGCTCAGCGCTCACCTCTTGGAAAAAGGGTTGAGACTGGTGCTACCCAGTGGTCGAGTGGTTAAGTCACAGCACACGTATGCCAGGCTCCAAGAGCAGCCGGCAGTAGTGTCGTGAGTTCAAATCTTGATGTCGTCTCCTCTCTCTCATTCTCCATTTCATCCTGTCCTCTCCTGTGCTGAAACTGGTGGTGATTTTGGCCACATGCACGAATAAAGTTTTCATTACCATGGCCACAATATCATCCATTTCCATTATCAGAAACCCGCTTATGTCGTAATCTGTGACGTAAAATTCCCTGCTAGCTCTTTCACCTGGTCTTCAAAGGTGTTTCTTTACAATCTGACATTTTAAAGGTCTGTATCTGGTCCCGGCATACCTGCTCACACATCTTCAACATGCACTGCTTTATAAATGCATCTTCAGAAAAGCACTTGATGCATGGGCAATTTCCTCTATGAAGCTAGCTTTCACTGCTGTATCGTTCTTGGCTGTAGCTCTTGTAAACATATCCTGCTGCAATTTTAGTTTTCCTTTTAATTCTTGGACAACTCGCTGTTTTTCTTGGAGTCTGAAACATTTGCAAATTTAGCGCCATGTTTTTTTTCAATCATCTTCATCACTTCATCACTAACATTGTCTTGTGACATAAAATACAAACCGTTTTACCTCCTTGAAGTACAAACATGTATTCATTTTCCCATCTTCCATGAAATAGCCGTCCTTCTGCAGCCATTTTTATTTTCTTGGACATTTTGGGGAGATTTGTTGAATTTTCTCTGCCAAAGCATGCTGTGGAATCACAAGTAGTGAAACGCCCCACTCTAGTGGTGGGATGCAGTCACTTCGCAGGAAACAACCGGCACATTGTGGGAGATGTAGTAGAGGCATAGTCATAACATAATCATAAATAATAGCTTTTAACCCCCTGCGGGTCACGTACAATGGGCCTTGGCCTTGCCACATGTGCATTAATATTTCCTTTGACCAGCACAAATCTGCCATCTTTATCTTTGTGTTCAAAACTCTGTTCAAAGGCTATTCTGCTTGAGGCCACACCCCTCTTATGTTTGCCCCTGTATGAGGAATAGTAGAGTCTGTTATAACCAAATTTTGTTACTTTTTGATTTTCTAAGTCGTAGTAGGTATTTAATACTTTTTTTTTTCTTTTCTCATCTCATCTCATGTCAGTATCTTTGACCGTTTAATTGGACCCAATAGGCCATTAATATTAAAAGATGCTATTCGTAATTATTCGGAAGTCATTGTACTAAACATATTGAAATCATTCTTGTAAATCAGATTTTTGATACAGCTCTCTGGTCGAACACATCACACAAACACATAGGAATTACAACAACCGAACACAATAGAACAGACAAACATGTAAAGAGCTGTATTATATTTGTCTCGTTTCCTCCTCACACATTTGCACCATTATGTAATGTATATTTTCTGGGACAAGCCATTACATTGTAGAAAACACTTTTTAGGTGGTTAATGTTCATATTTATATTTAAAAAGGGGCACCATCTGAAGCACTTTTCAGCCCAGGAGTTTCTTACCCAAAAGCAGCCCACTGTTTCATGTGAACAAATATTACTCCTTTAAAAACACACGGTTTCACCTACCACTCCAATCAGCAGGGCTTGTTCCTTCCCTGACATCGATTTCATCAGTATTTTCTTTCTGCCTTTGCTGCCCTGAGGCTAGATAACATGCAATAAAAATAAAATAACGTACACTCTGAACACTTGTCAAAAATGATCTTTTGTCTTAAAGCAGCATCAATAATGACACCCCTTTCTGAAGCTATTGTAAAAGAAGTATTTTTCTTGGGTTGATTTCTGATGAGAGACATAGTTGTGCCAGTTTTTGTTATAATTACAGAGATATTAGCCATAAACCAGGTGAAACATCTGCATTCGGACAGTAAAAAGGTAAATTCCATATCATTTCTTACATTTCCTGGAGCCAATATTCCAGAATGTTGTGATATCACGCAAACCTCAACTAACCATAGGTTTCATACTGCGTTATGTGGGTTGGATTCGGGTCCAAAACTGCTGCCCTACCTCTACACCTGATGTCACCTGGTGTGCTGAGATGGAGATCTGCTGATTTGTTCATTTATTTAAAAAAATTTAGCTCTTTGACTTTAAGGGGTTTATTGTCAGTTGTCCATAGATAAGAGCAACATATTTGTGCAAAAAGACCAGACACTACTGTTTAATGAAGATGTAAGGTTAGCTAGCTAAAGTTAAAATAGTAGGATGTTTTTCCAAACTAGCCATTGATTATCTTTAACAAAAGCCAACAACAACAAAACTTACTGTTTAGCAACGCTGAGATTTTCTTACTGGTCACATCACAATCCAGATTTTTTTAGATGGAAAGCACATGAATGCAAACAAGTCGGAACCTAAACTTCTCATTTTGGAATCCCGAGTTGTCGGGGAGCACATCAACGCAGCATCAGAATGATTTAAATCTAGCATCGTTGTCATAGCAATTAACAATTCAAAAGAAAATAGAATATCTTTTGAATGATGAAAATTCCTCAAAATATCACCTATAAACAGGAAGCTAAAACCCATAAATTGAATGTGATGACGTCAGACAATTTAACCAAATGTTTAACCTGTCAATTTCAATAGGTTTTGAATGGTCCAAAATATTGTTGTATGTAACAGAACACTGAAGCCCATGAATACTTTTGAATCTTTTCATACTGAACTATTGACACAAAGGCTTAAGTGGCTAATTCAATGATGAAAAGTAGTAGTAGTAGTAGAACAAAGTGTAAAAAGTAAAGAAAAAGAGAATGACTCACTCCTGTAGACAGGGTCAATCGTTAGTAATTGTCTTCATCATCCATAGTGGTGATTTATTGATAAAGTGTTCAAACTCAAGAGCCGAGACAGATTGTTGTGTTTTTCATCAGTGGACTTGATGAGAGTGGTCTCTCCCCCTGCTCCTGCTGACGGCCCGAGCTGCAGCCTGGAGGCTGGAGGCTGGAGGCCCGAGCTGCAGCCTGGAGGCCCGAGCTGCAGCCTGGAGGCTGGAGGCTGGAGGCCCGAGCTGCAGCCTGGAGGCCCGAGCTGCAGCCTGGAGGCTGGAGGCCCGAGCTGCAGGCTGGAGGCCCGAGCTGCACTGGAGCCCGAGCTGCAGGCTGGAGGCTGGAGGCCCGAGCTGCAGGCTGGAGGCCCGAGCGTGCAGCGGCTGGAGGCTGGAGGCCCGAACTGCAGGCTGGAGGCTGGAGGCCCGAGCTGCAGGCTGGAGGCTGGAGGCCGAGCTGCAGCCTGGAGGCTGGAGGCCCGAGCTGCAGGCTGGAGGCTGGAGGCCCGAGCTGCAGGCTGGGAGGCTGGAGGCGCCGAACTGCAGGCTGGAGGCTGGAGGCCCGAGCTGCAGGCAGGAGGCCCGAGCTGCAGACTGGAGGCCCGAGCTGCAGACTGGAGGCCCGAGCTGCAGACTGGAGGCCCGAGCTGCAGCCTGGAGGCCTGAGCTGCAGCCTGGAGGCTGGAGGCTCGGAGGCCCGAGCTGCAGCCTGGAGGCCCGAGCTGCAGCCTGGAGGCTGGAGGCTGGAGCCCGAGCTGCAGCCTGGAGGCCCGAGCTGCAGCCTGGAGGCTGGAGGCTGGAGAGCCCGAGCTGCAGCCTGGAGGCCCGAGCTGCAGCCTGGAGGCTGGAGGCTGGAGGCCCGAGCTGCAGGCTAGGGAGGCCCGAGCTGCAGCCTGGAGGCTGGAGGCCCGAGCTGGCAGGCTGGAGGCCCCGAGCTGCAGCCCTGGAAGGCTGAGGCTGGAGGCCCGAACGTGCCGAGGCTGGAGGCCCGAGCTGCAGGCTGGAGGCTGGAGGCCCGAAGCTGCAGGCCTGGAGGCTGGAGGGGCCCGAGCTGCAGGCTGAGGCCCGAGCTGCAGGCTGGAGGCTGGAGGCCCGAGCTGCAGCCTGGAGGCTGGAGGCCCGAGCTGCAGGCTGGAGGCTGGAGGCCCGAGCTGCAGGCTGGAGGCTGGAGGCCCGAACTGCAGGCTGGAGGCTGGAGGCCCGAGCTGCAGGCAGGAGGCCCGAGCTGCAGACTGGAGGCCCGAGCTGCAGACTGGAGGCCCGAGCTGCAGACTGGAGGCCCGAGCTGCAGCCTGGAGGCCTGAGCTGCAGCCTGGAGGCTGGAGGCTGGAGGCCCGAGCTGCAGCCTGGAGGCCCGAGCTGCAGCCTGGAGGCCCGAGCTGCAGCCTGGAGGCTGGAGGCTGGAGGCCCGAGCTGCAGGCTGGAGGCCCGAGCTGCAGCCTGGAGGCCCGAGCTGCAGCCTGGAGGCCCGAGCTGCAGCCTGGAGGCTGGAGGCTGGAGGCCCGAGCTGCAGGCTGTCATCACAAACCTGAGGAACACATGGACACCTGTCACTACAATTGCAACATCTATTATTTTAACATAGACAAACAACTATACTTATCATAATCCAGTTTAACATGAATGAGTTGTATGCTTGAGTTAGCAGTTATTGTCCATTGTCTTTGCTGTTAGCCTTTAGGGGACACCATTTACTCTTGGTGTTTGATAGCATTCTCAGCAGATTGAGAAGGACTCTTGAGAGATGAGAGTCGAAACGTTTTGTTTTCCTAAAAACAGTGTCCAGACGACTACAACTGAATCTTTTTCTACAATTTCTAACGATATTCTATTCTAATATCTCATGTCTTATCAAAGCTGTGGTAAGTGTATTTATATAAAAGAAAGATATATTATCACTCATTGTAAGAGGTATATAAGAGGTCTTTATTGGTAGTCTAATAATTATTTTAATAAAATGTAATTTATTATATACTCAGATTACTTAAAATCTGTTTGTGACACAATTAATCCAACAAAATTATTGAGATTTCGCGATGCCTTCCTAAACTGTCTACTATTTTTGATTTCATATTATTAGTTATTGCGGTTACTTGCTGTCTGCTGCCCCCATGTGGTGATAAATAATGATAATAAACATTATTCCACTTTAAAATTCTGATTTATAAACTTTTATAAATATTTTAGTCAAAGGGCTATGGTGGTCATTGATTAGTTTAATTTCTTGGTTATAATAACTCCTTATTTGGGAATACCTATAAAAGTCCTGTTTCTCTAAGCCAAAGGATTCTCTCAACTCATCAAAGCTCTTCAGATGATTCTCCTTTACAATCTGGTAAAAGACCTTTATACAGTTTGTTGTCCAGACTTTAAATCTTGAGTTTGAGCTTAATATCTTCGTCTAATTTGTATGTTTTGATTAGGTCCTTCCATGTTGTAAGAACAGACTTCACCCAAGGGTTCTCCACGTCCTCCAAAATTAAATTTGGATAATTGTAAATTTTGAACCAGATTTGAGGTTTCTTGCTTTTCCATATAAATCTTAATTGTCTTATTCCACTCATCAAACAGCCGGTTGGGAAAGGAAAACTGGGAGAGTCTGGAACAGATAGAGAAACCTGGGCAAAACATTCAGTTTTATAGTTTCAACCCTTTGACTTTCTTTTTCAAGAAATGTTTTAATAGTAGTAAAGAGAGGGGTGTAATTTTTCTCCAAAATTGTTGATAGATTTTTATGGAGGACCACACCTAAGTCATCTATTTCAGGGGTCCCCAACCACATTACGCATTTGCTACACAGTAAGTAATTTATCAGCAACCGCATTTTCTCCAACATAACTTTCGCCTGTCCCTCATGACACGCTAAGAAGTTTGTTGGTAGCTATATAATGAAAAGCCTGATAGGAAATTGTCACAGAAATTCATTAGATATAATGACAAGTATATTATATCTATGCTCTTGTTCTGCATGATAACATATTACGTATAAAGTAACTCAGAGAATCAGAATCAGAAAAAGGTTTATTGCCATTGTCAATGAACAGAATTCACAAACATAGGAACTTGTCTGGGCATTAAGGTGCAACATAAAACACTGATCCATAATAAAAACAAAAACAACTGATACGTGCATTATACGTGATACGTCATCGTGGATACGTCGTAGCAAACACGCTGCGCCAAATTAGACCCACAAGCTAGCAAAAATGAGCAAAAATAAAAGTCTTTGAAGAGCTTTTTTGCAAAGAGGAAAATGCCAACTGAGAAGCCAGGTGGGGACCTAACGACCTCCAAGAAAAAAACTAAATTTAATAAACAATATTAGGAGTCCTACTTTAAATACAGGTTTGTCGCTACAGATGACGCTCACCGAGTCCGCCTTGTATAATATATAGGGAAAAGCTAGCTTACAAGGCAATGAAACCTTCAAAACTGCTTCGGCACATTGAGACAAAGCACAGCAGCGGCTCTACTCCGAGCTCCTCCCGTATGACTGAGCTCCTCACCCTATCTCTAAGGGAGCGCCCAGCCACCCTGCGGAGGAAACTCATTTCGACCGCTTGTATCCGCGATCTTGTCCTTTCGGTCACTACCCAAAGCTCATGACCATAGGTGAGGGCAGGAACGTAGATTGACCGGTAAATCGAGAGCTTTGTCTTTCGACTCAGCTCCTTCTTTACCACAACGGTCCGATGCAGCGACCGCATCACTGCAGACGCTGCACCGATCCGCCTGTCAATCTCACGCTCCATCCTTCCATCACTCGTGAACAAGACCCCGAGATACTTGAACTCCTCCACTTGGGGCAAGGACTCCCCACCCACCTGGAGAGGGCAAGCCACCTTTTTCCGGTCGAGAACCATGGCCTCAGATTTGGAGGTGCTGATTCTCATCCCAGCTGCTTCACACTCGGCTGCAAACCGTCCCAGTGCATGTTGCAGGTCCAGGTTTGATGGAGCCATCAGGACAACATCATCTGCAAACAGCAGAGATGAGATCCTGTGGTCCCCAAACCGGACCCCCTCCGACCCCTGACTACGCCTAGAAATTCTATCCATAAAAACAATGAACAGAACCGGTGACAAAGGGCAGCCCCTGGCGGAGTCCAACACGCGCACTGGGAACAGGTCTGACTTACTGCCGGCAATGTGAACACAGCTCCTGCTCCTGTCATACAGGGACCGGACAGCCCTGAGAAAAGGGCCCCGGACCCCGTACTCCCGCAGCACCCCCCAAAGGGCACCCCGTGGGACACGGTCGAAAGCCTTCTCCAGATCCACAAAGCACATGTGGACTGGTTGGGCAAACTCCCATGAACCCTCGAGCACCGATGGAGAGTATAGAGCTGGTCCATAAAACACTGATCAATAATAAAAACAACATATATGAAATCAAAAGTGCATGCATTAAGAAACAGTTTAAGATTACTAAAGTATTAAATAAAAACAGGCTTATTATGTACACAAGAATTTATAGGTTTTAAAGTGTTTAAAGTGTTTAATTTAAAGTGTCAGCTGTGATCCGACCTGCTCGTCCCAGAGCCCTGGAGACGTACAGGTCCTGCAGAGATGGAAGTCTGCAGCAGATCACCTTCTCACCAGAACGCACAATGCGCTGAATTCTCTGTTTGTCCCTGGCTGTGGCTCCAGCGTACCACACGGTGATGGAGGAGGTGAGGATGGACCTCAATGATGGCCGTGTAGAACTGCACCATCATCTGCACTGGCAGCTTGGCTTTCCTCAGCTGCCACAGGAAGTACATCCTCTGCTGGGCCTTCTTGATGAGGGAGCTGATGGAGGGCTCCCACTTGAGGTCCTGGGTGATGGTGGTGCCGAAGAAGCGGAAGGAGTCCACGGTGGTGATGGGGGAGTCTGTCATGATGAGGGTGGGCTGGGGGCTCTGACTTTCCTGAAGTCCACGATCATCTCCATTGTCTTCTGGGCGTTGAACTCCAAGTTGTTACCGCTGCCACCAGGACACCAGTCGGTCCACCTCCCTCCTGCAGACAGAATCACTCTGGCACTTTGAGCTGGGAGAGCTTGTCCTGGAGCAGAGCAGGGAGGATGTTGTTGAATGCAGAGCTGAAGTCCACAAACAGGATCCTGGCGTAGGTTTCCGGGGAGTCCACATGCTGCAGGATCAAGTGGAGTGCCAGGTTAATGGCGTCGACTACAGACCTGTTGGCTCTGTAGGCGAACTGCAGGGGGTCCAGCAGGGAGGAGGTGAAGGACTTGACTTGAGGTGGGGCAAGACCAGGCGTTCAAATGACTTCATGACTACAGACGTCAGCGCCACAGGCCTGCAGTCATTAAGTCCAGTGATCCGGGGCTTCTTGGGGACAGGGACAATGATGGACGACTTGAAGCAGTCTGGGACATGGCATGCCCCCAGGGAGGTGTTAAAAATGTCTGTGAAGACGGAGGACAGCACTTCTGCACAGTGTCTTAAGGTGGCGGGAGAAACACTGTCTGGGCCAGCAGCTTTTCGGGGGATTTCCGAAATAGTCTGTTTACATCCTGTTCCTGAACTGAGAGAGGTGGTTGGCAGAGGTGGCCACCATGGGGGAGGGGGTGGTCACATCAAACCTGGAGTAGAAGGTGTTAAGTTGCTCAGCCAGTTTTCGGTTGTCTGCAGCAGGGGGGGCTTGGGACTTATGATTGGTGAGAAGCCGGAGCCCCCTCCACTCGGAGGCGGGTTGTCAGAGAACTGCGGCTTCAGACACGTATTGTACTGTGATCTAGCTCTTGATCCCGCTTTGCTAAATCCATACTTCGCATCTTTGTAGTGCCCCCCGTCTCCAGCCCTGTGCGCTGCATCCTTCTGCTGTCTTAACTGCCTCAGTTTTGGTGTGAACCAGGGTTTGTCATTGTTGAAAGTGACTTGGTATAATGCTGTCCTCACATTATCGAATGTATGACTTCACAGTGTCCATGTACCCTCAGAAAACCTCCCAGTCTGTAATGTCCAAACACGCACGTAGCTCCTCCACTGCCTCATTGGTCCACTTCTTAGATTTCCTCACTGCAGGTTTTGGAGATTCAGCCTCTGTCTGTACACGGGGATCAGGTGAACCATGGCGTGATCTGAAAAGCTGAGAGCAGCGCGGGCCACAGCGCTGAAGGCGTTGCTGACTGTTGTGTAACAGTGATCCAGCGTGCTCTGCTCTCTGGTCGGAACTTTAATAAAACTGTCTGTACTTTAGTAGTTCAAGTCTGAGAGTCCCCCTTGTTAAAATCACCCAAGATAATACACAAAGAGTCCGGGAAGGTCTGAGTGTGGAGCCCAGAATGAATGAAGCGATCTCACGTGGAGAGTAGAATGGTTTGCAGTTAATTCAAAGATAATCCAGATCAGGAGAACAGTGTTTGGAGATCAGTCACATCCGATGACCAGGCGTTGTTGATGTATAAACAGAGTCCTTCGCCTCATGTTTTTCTCCTGGAGATATCTTTTTGTCTGTTTGCGTGGAGCAGCTGGAAGCCCTCCAGCTGCACGGCGCAGTCCAGGACCAACTCGCTGAGCCACGTCTCCGTGAAGCATAAAACAGGAGATGAAGAAAAGTCTCTGTTTCTCATCAGCAGCACCAGTTCATCCATTTTGTTGGAGAGTGAGCGAAAGTTGGAGAGGAAAATCCCTGGTAAAGGGCTTCTCACTCTTCTAGCCAAAAGAAGGGCTAATTCTGCAGCAGAAGCTAAAAAAAACTGGAACTAGGTCTGTAGGAGTTGTTGTTCGGATGGACAAGAGCTCTTCACGGGTGTAAGAGCACGCTGACTCACAATTTACGAACATACACAGACATAACAAAGAGCACCTAAAGGCCAGGGCATGCATTGGCGGGGCCTTCTTGATATAGACTTTACTAACGTTACAAGTGACTGTGACTTAACATGTTGATCGACCAGTCTGTGACACACGGTCGTCCACGTCAGTGCAAGTGAACAGCGACCCTCATCACAGGTACAGTTGTTATTTTGGGTGCTTATCCACTTTGTTCAGAGCCCAAGTCTGATCACTCCCAGCTTGTGCTGTAGTAGTGTAGTAGTGTAGTGCAGAACACTACAACACAGAGCACAAGCGGTGCCCACCAGCTCAGAGGGCAAGAGGAAAGAGGAAAAACACGTCCGGAATGCTCTCTCAGCCTGTGGATACCCGACTTGGGCTCTGAACAAAGTGAAGAGAACTCCAAAAAGCAGGACAAAAGGGACAAAAGGGAAACAGAACCAAGAAGAAGGGGTGTCTCTATCCCTTATGTCTCAGGACTGTCAGAAAAACTGCAAAGTCTTTTTAGACAACACGAAGTCCCTGTTTATTTCAAACCAGGAACACGTTAAGACCAAAACTGCTTCACCCTAAGGACAAGATGCCGACACAAAAACAGAGCAAAGTAGTGTATTCTATCCAATGCAATGAAGAAAGTTGTAAAGAGCGCCACATAGTGAGACTAAACAGCCACTTCACAAGAGGCTTTATCTGCACAGAAGACACGCAAGCTCAGGACCCCAGAGCGACCTGAGTTCTCAGACTTGTTTCACTAATTGAGAATGACTCTTGGATGAGAGTTGAAACGTATCGTTTTTTCTAAACAGAGTCCAGATGACTACAACTGAATCTTTTTCTACAATGGAACACTCCTGGACGAATGAGGGATTACACCGACATGTTTCTAATAAACAAGGAAGACACAAGTCCGGTTGCTCCATGAACCAAAACAGACAAAGCTGACGGCCCACGGCTTTGTTGGAAAACAGTCCGCATTACAAGCTAACGAGGCTAGTGCTGCTAACGAAGCTAGCTCGGCTAACAAAGCTAATGCGGCTAACAACAAGTCTGCGAGCCGCGCTCCTCCCCCTGTCAGAGATGGGGGTTTCTCTATCAGTTCCAGACACTTCAAGTTTCCATCCCCAACCGGTTGTTTGATGAGTAAAATAAAGCAATCTCAAGATTCATATGGCAAGGAAAAACAAACCGTATCCGATTCAAAACCTTACAATTATTAAAAGAAAAGGGATTTACCTTGTTTGAAAAATTACTTTGTTTCAGCTCAGATCAGAGCGTTGCTGTGCTCATGTGACCCAGAATATGAAGCTCAAAGGAAGAATATTGAGATTGGTGTTGTGCCGGGGGTTCCTGTGCAGGCCTTACTGGCAGATAACATACGGTTGAGTCATTTGGAGGAGGTGGAGAACCCTTGGCTGAAGTCTGTTCTTACAACATGGAAGGAGCTGATCAAAACATACAAACTAAACAAAGATGTTAAAATCTTAAATTGGTTGGCTTACGATAAAAATGTCACAGCTAACAGCGCAGACTCAAGATTTAAAGTCTGGACAACAAAAGATATAAAGGTCTTTTACCAGATTGTAAAGGAGAATCATCTGAAGAGCTTTGATGAGTTGAGAGAATCCTTTGGCTTAGAGAAACAGGACTTTTATAGGTATTTACAAATAAGGAGTTATTATAACCAAGAAATCCAAAAGAGTGACGATCATCATAGCCCTTTGACTGAGATATTCATGAAAGCATATAAATCAGAACTTTCAAGGGGATTAATAACTAAATTGTATAAATATATTAACTTGTATTAATTTGGTCACTCGCTCTACTGATTACATTAAGGGTAAATGGGAAAGAGAGGGTCACTTTGTTCTGGCTGGTGAAGAGTGGGAAAGTATATGTTCATCTCAGTGGAAAACCACAAAAATCACATGTTTGGAGGGAAAAAGTGTGTCTCTCTTCTTTATAACCCCATGTCAAAGTGCCCATTACTCACAGGGAAATGCAGACTGTTGGAGAGGATGTGGCAGCAGGAGGCAAACCACTATCATGTGTTTTGGGATTGTCCTGTTGTTCACAAGTTTTGGACTGAGATCAACAAAGCCTTACAGACAATTTATGACATCACCATCCCAATGGATTTCAGAACTATGTATTTGGGCCTCAGGACTCCTGCCATGGACACAATTGGCGGTTATCTCTGGAGCATCCTCCTGGCTGCAGCAAAAAAGGCACTCACAAAAAAATGGACGACACAAAACACACTTACAATTAAGGACTGGACTGACATTATAATGGACATTCAACAAATGGAAAAAAATCACATTCGGACTCAATTTGAAAATGGAGAAATTTGACAGACTGTGGGCAAAGTGGGACGTTTGTTTGGGTTCATTTGTGTTTTAGTTTTGATTGATTTCTTTCTCTCTCTGGTCTTGTTTTGTTTGTTTTTGTTTTTTGTGTGTTATGTTCAGAAATTTGAAAAATAAAAAAATCTTAAATGGAAAAAAAAAAAGAACATTGTCTAATGACCTGGAAGCATCACCAGACCGCTGTAAGCACTTTCTAAATGTTGCACTGATCCCAAACCACTCCTGAACCACTCCCGGACCAGAGTCAGTGTACACCTGGTGTTCTTGGCTCATGATGAGTTTCCATAAAAATACAGGATATTTTGCTCTTTGCAGAGAACATTCTATGATCTACTCTTTGCAGTTTGGTATTTGCAACTCAAATTGTGATTTCGATTTGATTGCGATGGATTGTGCATTTCTATCTTCCAGGCAAAGCCACAACATCTCCATCTTTGTCTTCAGTGTGTTTCAAGATGATAAGTGTGAAATGTTGTATAATTGATTTACAATTTTCTTTTCTTGGTACCACTTTATTATAACAACACCTACATTTTGTTTAAAAATCATTAACAAAGACTTCATTAAAAATTAACAAACTTAGTAACTGCTTAATTAGTGGGTTAGGAGTAATAATTAAATAGTTACTAAGTTGGATCGTTCTTAATAAAATATTTGTTGATTAAAAATTCAAACTTTACTTTATAAAGACTAATTAAGGTGTAGTTTGTAGTTTGGCTTTTGGACAAGTAACAAATGGACCAGTGCATGTAATGCCTTTGAGTCCAGTCTGAGATAACCGTCCATCAAAGAGCTGAAGCCTGTCAGAGCTCCCATGGCAGCGTATGGGACGTCCCAGCCGAGAGGCGCTCCACGGGCCTGTCGCTCCTCTCTGCTCTCTACCTAGACAAGGCAAGTTTATTTGTAGAGAACAATTCCTACACAAGGCAATTCAAAGTGCTTCACAAAAAGAAATGCATTAAAATCACAAAACAGTTTAAGACATAAAAGAGAAGAGTGCAAAGAAAGTCCTTTCAGTCATATGCACAGCTAAACGAAAACTGTTTAGAGCTTAGATTTGAACTTTGTCAGAGTAGAGGTCTGTCTTACATCTTCAGGAAAACTGTTCCAGATTTTAGCTGCATAAAACTACCTACCTACAACAAGAGAGAGCCATAGCTCTTACAATCACACTGATTTGAAAAAGAAAATACTATAACGTTTTTTTATTTTTTTAGAAATGTTCAGTAATTAGGAGACTTCCTATTATGACGTCGGTCTAGGACAGGGATCTCCAACCTTGGTCCCTGGAGCCCACGAGGGCTCACAACTGCACCCAAGCACTACCTGCCCAAGACAAATTTCCCTCTAAGGGACATACAGTTGAATTTAACTAAATCCATAATAAAGAGGATATCTGTGGACACGTAAAAGTTCAGTTTTGTGTGTTTGTCTTATATTTGTGTAAAACATCTAGCTGACTTAAGAGTACATTTTCAATTCAATTCAATTCAATTTATTTTTGTAACGCCCCCAAAATCACAACAGCGTTTGCCTCGAGGGGCTACAGTGGAAAACAAAATAAACAGTGTTCATAAGGACTTGGAAATGTCCCAGCATCCTGTGTCCTTAGACAGATGTCCCAAGCCCCCCTGTCCTTAGACCCTCCTTCTCGGCCAGGAAAAACTACCAAACCTCAAATTTTAAGCACCACGAACATGAGAATAAGTATGAGGAAAGTGAATAGACCACCAGATGAAGTCCAGAGGTGGCAAAATAATGATGCACAAATGACACACAACTCTACAGCATATATGAAATCCTTTTTATTTCATATATGTTGTTTTTATTATTGCTCAGTGTTTTATGTTGCACCTTAATGCTAAAACAAGTTCCTATGTTTGTGAATTTTGTTCATTGACAATGGCAATAAACCTTTTCTGATTCTGATTCTGATTCATGTTTTTTTTTAAGAAATACCATAATTAATAACAAATTAATTTGGCATAAAATGTGACCTAATAGGTCCAGTTCAAACTGACCAGTGTGCGATGGGCAGAGTAGGGCTGACCACATCCACAGACAGAAGGACTTTGGAACCCCTGACACAAGCTGCCTGTAGGAATAAAAAGGCAAAGGTTTACTCATAAAAACACTTTAAGAACTATTTCTGAAAATGGTCAAATAGACTTTTTCTGACAAATCTTGCATTAGTGAATCAGTTCTCTATGTTCAAAGAGAAAGCTGTAAATATTTAACAGCATGTTTAATGTGTACGGTTAAAGCTTTACACACATTCAAACCTCATCAGCAGGGTCTTCACTGACTCACCCTCGTACTGTTACTCCCCTCCCATGGTTTTGCCACCGAGTTTCTGAGAGTTTCATTTTCTACCGCTTGTTCCCGTTAGGGGTCGCAGGTGATTGGAGCCTATCGCAGTATACCCTTAGGCCACTGGGTGTTAGGCAGGGTAACACCCTGCCTAACACCCAGTGGCCTACTCATCGCAGGTTTAACACAGAGACATAGACACACAGACAACCATTCAACTTTTCTTTTACAATCTTCTTTTACAATCTTTTATGATCAGGTTTTGGGTTCGATGCCCGTTTTCAGCATGAGCCCTATAGTTTTGTTTTTTACCTTTTCAGATGTTCTGTGTTCCTATGGTTCTTGTGTGTGTTTGTTGTTTTCGACCAGAGAGAGCAAAAATATTCGAAAATTGTCAACGGTACAATAAAAACAACCAACCCAATGGCATCAGAAGTGTTACAAGTAGCATCCTTCAATGTGAATGGCACACTGAACCCAATCAAACGAACAAAAATGTTTCGCAAAAATGAAAAGAGAAAGAATAGACATATTTTTACAAGAGACACACCTGAATGACACTGAAAATCAGAATAACAAAATTCTGTTATATAAAATTCTATTACTCATCATACAAAGGCAAGCATAAGAGGGGAGTTGCAATATTGATTTCAAACCAAATAGTTGAACAGTTTTTTGAATGTAAGGATAAAGATGGCAGATATGTACTGGTTAAAGGCAATATCAATGGAAAGGTTTTCAAACTTTTAAATGTGTATGCTCCACCAGGGACTTTCTATGCTGATGCCATGCACGTGTTTGTGAACCACTCTGAGGGAAACCTACCGGTAATTTGTGGCAGTGATTGGAATCTTCACATTCAGCCTACATTGGACGTGCCAAAGTTCTGAGAGGACAAATTATAGCTATAGCTATATAATAAATAATGGGAGAAAAAGCTAAATGATGTGCAGGAAAATTAAAATTGTTGGAGGAAAACTATGCCAAAAAGGGATGTCCTAAAATGCTACAAGAAATTAAAAAGATAAGAGAAATTAATGATCTAACTTCACAGGAAATAGTAAAAAAAAAAATGCTCTTTACCACATAAATTTATTATGAGAGGGAATCTTAATGTTCTAAATTACTATCTTGGAAACTTAAAAAGACATGCATGTGTTAGATAAATTGGCAACTGTAAATTGGCCCTTGTGAATGAGTGTGAGATTGAATGGTTGTCTGTGGGTCTATGTCTCTGTGTTAACCCTGCGACGAGTTGGCCACTGTCCAGGGTGTACCCCGCCTAAGGCCCAAAGGCACTGGGATAGGCTCCAGTCACCCGCGACCCCAAACAGGAACAAGCGGTAGAAAATGAAGGAATGAATGAAACTTAAAAAACAACAAGCTGAAAGAACATTTTTTAAAATACAAAATGATGTAATCTTATCAAAACAAGACCAAATTCAATCAGCATTTGAATCCTTTAACAAAAAACGTTTTTCAAAAATTCCAAACGATTAAGAAGATGACATTAACTCCTTTCTGGACACCCTCAATTTGCCTGTTATTACAGAAGAACAGAATACAAAATTAAGAGCTGAAATTAAATTCTTGGAAAAACAACGCGCAATTAAAAGATTAAAGGACCACACCTAAATATCTAAGAGATTCTGTTTACCATTTAAATAGGTAAGTCTTTCTAAAGGTCAGAGGGGGATGCCAGAATGAAATCATTTCAGTTTTTTGTATAAATATTTTGTATCCTGACACTGGACCAATTTCTTGCAAAAAGAAAAAAAAAGGCAAGACATGTTTATTTGTAGAGCACAGATTGTACACAAGGCAATTCAAAGTACTTCACAAACAGGAAAAAAAATCATTAAAATCACAAAGACAAGACAGAATTCACAAAACAGTTTATAACATTAAAGAGAAGAGTGCAAAGAAAATCATATGCACAGCCAAACAAAACTGTTTTAAGCTTAGATCTGAACATTGTCTCAGTAGAACCTGTCTCACATCCTCTGGAAGACTGTTCCAGATTTTAGCTGCATAAAACTGAAACGCAGATTCCCCATGTTTAGTCCTGACTCTGGGCACCAGCAGGAGGCCGGTCCCGGTTCCCTGAGGGCCTCAGAGTCCGAGATGGTTCATATGGCACTAACATGTCCGAGATGTACTTTGGTGCTAGGCCATGGAGAGACTTTGCTGCTTTGAAGTCTATTCTCTGAGCCACAGGGGGCAGTGCAGAGACCTGAGCACAGGACTAATGTGGTCATACTTCCTGGTTCTAGTCAGGACCCGAGCAGCAGTGTTCTGGATGTACTGCAGCTGTTTTACAGCTCGTTTGGAGAGGCCAGTGAGCAGGCCGTTACAGTAGTCTAATCTACTAGAGACAAACGCATGGATAAGTCTCTCCAGGTCTGGTTTAGACACTATACTTTTGATTTTGGCAATGTTTTTTAGATGGTAAAAAGCTGCTGATGTGACTGAGCTGACGTGGCTGTTAAAATTCAAGTCAGATTTTACCCATGGATTCTCAATTTACTCCAGTACCGCAGTGCTCTGATCTGAGCTGAGATAAAGTAATTTTTCAGTTAAGGAAGGCCCCAACCACCTTTTTCTTTTGGTAGTTGTAGGATCTTAAATCAGATACGCGGTCTTTTACCATGCCATTTTAATCTAGATATTGCTTATCCCATTCATCAAAACAGCCGGTTGGGGACAGGAATTGGTAAAGTCTGGAACAGGTAGAGAAATCTGGGCAAGACATTCATTTTGATTGATTCAATCCTTTGGTTTAGACTAAAATATCCAAATCAGAGAAGTAGAAATCAGAAAGGGTTCACTGCCATTGTCAATGAAAAAAATTCACAAACAGGAACTTGTCTCGGTGTTAAGGTGCAACATAAAACATTGAGCAATAATAAAACAACATATATTCAATCAAAAGGGCATGCATTAAGAAACAATTTAAAATTACTGATTAAAATTAAAATAGCATTACTATGTACACAAGAATTACAGTTTAAATTTACAGTTGTAGTGCAGAAAGTGACAGTGCAGTGAGTGGTTGAATATTTGCAGTTAAAGTGACAGGTGTTTAGAAGTGTTCATGAGTCCAACGGCAGAGGGAAAGAAACTATTCTTGTGGCGGGAGGTTCTGGTCCGGATGGACCGTAGCCTCCTGCCTGAGGGGAGTGGTTCAAATAGACCATGTCCAGGGTGAGAAGGGTCAGCTGTGATCCGACCTGCTCGTCCCAGAGCCCTGGAGACGTACAGGTCCTGCAGAGATGGAAGTCTGCAGCCGATCACCTTCTCAGCAGAACGCACAATGCGCTGTAGTCTCTGTTTGTCCCTGGCTGTGGCTCCAGCAGAGGGCGCTGTAGTCTCCGTTTGTCCTTGGCTGTGGCTCCAGCAGAGGCGCAGTAGTCTCTGTTTGTCCCTGGCTGTTGGCTCCAGCGTACCACACGGTGATGGAGGAGGTGAGGATGGACTCAATGATGGCCGTGTAGAACTGCACCATCATCTGCACTGGCAGCTTGGCTTTCCTCAGCTGCCGCAGGAAGTACATCCTCTGCTGGGCCTTCTTGATGAAGGAGCAGATGGTTGGGCTCCCACTTGAGGTCCTGGGTGATGGTGGTGCAGAGGATTCAGGAATCAGGAATCGGGATATATTTATTGCCATTGTCAATGAACAAATTCACAACATAGGAACGTGACTTGGTGACAGATGCGACATGAGAAACATGCATAAAGAGCACCGGCCACCGGGGCGGCTCGCTTTCGCACAGCACCTACTCGGGTACTTGAACTCTTGGAAAATGAACAAACAGTTTCAGCAATAAGCATACAATGATAAACAACACATATTGAGTACATTACACGAGGTCAAACGTGATGGATATTTTCAGTGGATATTGGGGCAGGGACACAAACAAGATAACACAAAGATTAAGATGTGGGACGTGCAGACGGTGAGTGAAGGCCGAATCTTGTTTTGTGTAAGTGTCTGTGTGTGGCTTCAGCACGGCCTTGAACGCCTGTAGCTCTCCAGCCCGGGGCCAGATAAGGAAAAGGGAGAGAGAATACAAGGGTACAGCAGCGAAAAGAGAAATAAGTACTTTAATACATTTTGTTGATCAATGATTTACGATCAAATAGTCCAATCGTTTCTGGTCCTCTGTGTGCGATCAGCTTGATTCATTGAGTTACTCCGTCCGACAGCGAAAAGTTCCCATTTCCTTGATTGAATCCCCCAAAGTCTTTTGCATCTCCATGGTCCGAAATAAGATGTTCCGGTTCAGATCAGTGAGTTGCACCGTGCCGTGCTCATGTCTCTGTTCGAGTCCTTTCATTCTTTCACTCAAATCCAAAAACCTTTTCATGTTGATGTCAGACAGTTGTTGGGTGAATTTTTCTGTCTTCCCATTTTTCCGATAGACCAAGGCGACTCCGAGCCCAATTAGGAGGAATCCTGCTATCATGAATCCAAATACAAATAGGTCCTCCACATCTTCAATGAGCAGGGGGTCGATGCATAGAACCTGCCGGTTCTTCCAATAGTCCCGTACGTACCCCGCTGGGACGTCCCGTTGGGACAGGTTGCTTCTCCCGGGGAAGCTTTTCTCTGGGAAAAAACTTTATCCAATGCACTCAGAGACCAATCAATCAGATTCATTTCTTTCGGAGAAACAACAGGTGATCCAGCGCACTGTGATTTAGAGAAGAAAACCAGACAAAAAAAAAACACGACGAGAGAGGCAAAAATAGCAGGCAGCAGCGGGAGCAGAGGAAAACACGTCCGCACAGGAGGGAGGAGTGGACAAGAAACGGAAGCGGAAGGAGTCCATCATGATGAGGGGGGCTGGTGGGCTGTGACTTTCCTGAAGTCTTCTGGACGTTGAACTCCAGGTTGTTACCGCTGCACCAGGACACCAGCCGGTCCACCTCCCTCCTGTAGACAGACTCATCCCCGTCTGAGATGAGCCCGATGAGGGTGGTGTCGTCCGCAAACTTGATACATTTTACGGAGTCGTGGCTGGAGGTGCAGCAGTTTGTGTACAGGGAGAAGAGCAGAGGAGAAAGTAAAACAAATAGCACCGAAAAGCCAGGGCATCCGTCTGCGGCGCCATCTTGGAAAAAATATGGTGTAAGATTCAATTTTTCAAGGTCTTTCTTTGTAGAGGAAAAGAGGAGAGTATAGTTTTTCTCTACAATTCTTGAGTCTTTATGGAGGATCACCCCTAAATATTTGAGGGATTCTGTTTTTAAAGGGGCAAGTCATTTGAAATGTCAATGGGGGTTGCCAGTTAGTTTGTATCCAGACATTGGGCCAATATCATCAAAAAGATGAATCACTTTAGGTATAGAAACCTCTGGTGTGGTCAAAAATAATAAAATATTATCTGCATAGCAAGCAATTTTATGTTCCATCCCGTTAATTGTAACGCCGTGAATTGTTTCTGACTGTCTAATATATTGGGCCAATGGTTCCAAATACAAAGCAAACATGGGGGGGGACAGGGGACAGGGCACAGCCCTGCCTCACCCCTCTTTCCAAAGTCAGTGGGTCTGTCAAATGGCCATTCATTTTTATTCTTGATGTTGGACCATCGTAAAGAGCCTTAATATTTTTTTATGATTAGATCATCTATTTGAAATTTGCGCAACACTTTTAATATGTAAGGTCATCTTACAGCTAAGCTCATTATTACAGCCTTGTTTTGTTGATTTTTGTATATAGTTAATTATGTGGAGATCGTTGTATATTATCTTGTTTGTCGTATAAATAAATCCTGTCTGATGATTATTAATTAAATTTAGGAGTATTTGTTCCATTCTTTTGGACATGATTGAGGTATCTATACGATAGTCCACATCCTTCTTGCTCAGCCCTCCCTAGAGTGCAGACGTGTTTTTCTCTCTGCTCCCGCTTGCATGCTACTTTGCCCTGTCAACTTTTTTCTCTCCAACTCACGGTTCGCCTGCTTCGCTGCTCCGGGAGAAGCCACCTGTCCCGATGGTATACCATCGCCGTTGCGGGGTACGTACGGAACTCTTGGAATAACTGGCAGGTTCTATGCATTGAGCCTCTGCTCGTAGAAGATGTGGAGGACCTATTCGTATTTGGATTTATGATAGCGGGATTCCTACTAATTAGGCTTGGAGTTGCCTTCTTAGTCTATCGGAAAATTGGGAAGACAGAAAAATTCACCCAGCAACTGACAACAACAACAAAAAGTTTGTGGAATTGAGTGAAGGAATGAAAGGACTCGATCAGAGACTCAAGCACAGTATGGCACAGCTGGAAGAACTGAACCGAAACATCTTAGTCCGGACTACAGAGATGCAGACGATAGTGGGACGACATCAAGAACGGTGAACTTTTTGCTGAAAGATGGAGTAACTCAATTAAACAAACGGATCGCTACACAGAGAACCAGAAATGATTGAACTATTTGATCTAGCAAATTATTGATCAACCAAATGTATCAAAGTATTTTTTCTCTTTATGTGCCAAATCTCCCTGCTCCTTTTCCCTTATCGCTCTCTTCAGGCCTTGAGGAGACCAGCTGGATAGCCGGTCACACTGACCCACACACACACACACACGCACAAACCACATTAATTTGGCCTTCACTCCACCGTCTGCACTTCCCCTATCTATTTCTTCTCTTGTTTGTGACCTATCCCCCATATCCACTGAAAAACACCATCACGTGACCACGTGTACTTTATTCATAATATGTGTTGTATATTGTGTATCATTGTTATGCTTATGGCTGAAACTGTATTTAACTTTCCAAGAGTTCAAGTTCCCAGTAGGCGCCGTGACTTGGCTGCCCGGGTGGGTGTATGTTGGGAATTTTTGTTCACTGACAATGGCAATAAATACATCCTGATCCTGATTCAGAATTGAAATAGGTCTGTATGAGGGGCAGTCAACTCCTTCCAACATGCTTCAGTGATTTTTACATGTCTTTATTGAGTACAAAAAAATAGTCTATTCTGGACTAGTGTATGTGGATTAGAAAAATGGGTATACTGGAGTGCCCTAGGGTTCATTTCTCTACATATGTCAATCAATCCTAGAATCTTCAATAAGAGACAAAACCTCCTATTTATTGGTCCTCCAGTGCCTCTTGAAGTTGACACATAGGCTGAATGCGAAGATTCTAATCGCTGCCACAAATTAGGGTTCCTCAGAGTGGTTCACAATCAGGTCCATGATATCAACATAGAAAGTGATATCACTCCCTGGTGGAGCATACACATTTAAAAGAGAGAAAACCTTTCCATTAATATTCCCTTTAACCAGTACATATCCGCCTTCTTTAACCTTACATTCAAAACTATTCAAAAACAATTTGGTCTGAAATCAAAATTGCTCCCCTTCTATGTTCGCCTTAGTATGATGAATAATGATTAACAACAGAATTTTGTTAGTTTTTGATGTTCAGTGTCATTCAAATGTGTCTCTTGTACATAACAAATATACACAGGAACCATAGGAACACAAAACAGCTGAAAGGGTATAAAAGAAAACAAAAGTGTTCATGCAAAACGGGCATCGAACCCAAAACCTGATCAAAAAAAGATCGTGGGGGACGGAAATCCTATCCTAATGAAGGGCCCCCCCAAAAAACTCCCCAGGCCGTCCTGACACCAATCCTCAGAAGTAACTGGGTATATAATCTCCTTGGCTCACCACACATACCCCTACAATTGTATTTTCCAATCACCAACTAATCCAATCTTCCACATTGATGAGTAGATGTATTTAAACACAAAGGTGATTAACTAAAGAAGACAACCAACATGGGACATAAAGTCTGACGCTAAAAACAAATCATGTCACTATCGTCAGTCCTTTCACATTAACAGAAATGTATCACCATGTGACCACAACACAAACTCACATACCCCACGTTGGTGGCTCCATCTCTCATGATGTTTAGTTCTCTGTGCTTTGCATCCTCCTTAAGAGTACCTCTGCTTCTCCTGTTGTTCTGAGAATGTGTTTTTTACCTTCAAATGTCACCAGAAGACTTGCGGGGAAAGGGAACCCATGTCTCTGTTTTCTCCGCCTGAGCTCACAGATGTGGTCGGGCCTTTGCCGTTGTTGACGATCCTCGTATGGAATAACCTGAAGCAAAGAAGACATGCTTGCCTTTTTCTCCTTTAACGCTTGCAGCCTTCAGGAGACGTTCCTTCACACAATCATTAAGAAACCTCATAATCAGGCCTCGTGGTTTATCAGCTGCTGGTCTTGGTTTGCCCAGGCGATGTTGCCCACTCTTTCGATTGTGATGGGGGTTGACCTCAACTCCTGAGCCAATAAGGAGCTTGGGTATAATCTTCTCAAACTTTCTGTATCTGCCTCTTCTCCCTCCGAGCCCCCCACAAGCCTCAAGTTAGGACGACAGGATCTGGAGTCTAAATCATGTTGTTTTTCATGTTGTTATTCTCCTACTCCAGCGTAGTCACCCTGGCCCGCAGCGCCTCCATCTCGGCCCTTACTGTCTGTATTGTCTGAAGCATGCCACTCTACTTCCTCCATGCGTGCACCGGTTACTCCCTCTGGCTCGAGTTTAGTGGCCACTGCTTTAGACACAGCCGGAGCTATGGTAACCAACAACTTGGCTCTAAGAGACTCCATGGCACGCTGCACTTTGGACATCTTGAGCCACAACCGATGACCAATTGCATTCTCTCCCCCTTCCCACGGCAAGAAGTCGCGAGAGTCTCCATATGGGCGGGCTGGGCTCCGCGTCTCTGGCGGGGAGGGAGCGCGGCTTTCAGGTTTGCTAATCATGTTAGCCTTGTTAGCCTCACTATCTTGTGAAGCGGGCTGCTTTCCAATGAGACATGATTTGTAGGTTTTAGAGCAAGACTCTGGAGGTGACTGCTAACACTTTCTCTTTGTTTCTGTGGGCCAAAGACGATGATTTCAGTCTTGTCTGAGTTCAGCTGGGAGAAATTGTGTTTGCAATCCCACACGTGATCTGTTGGATTGCAGTGACAGAGTGAATCCACTGGTCCATATTCACCTGCCGTCAGTGAAACATAGATCTGAGTGTCGTCTGCGTAATTGTGATAGGACACATTCTCGCTGCGTATCAACTGACCTAACGGCAGCATGTAGAGGTTGAACAGAAGGGGTCCCAGGATTGACCCTTGGGGCACCCCACAGGTCAGGGCATGTGGTCTTCCAAAGTACTTCCTGTCTTCCAGATGGACATTAACCAATAAGGGCAGTGCCAGTGATGCCCACCCAGTCCTCTAGTCTCTGTAAGAGGGTCCCATGATCGACAGTGTCAAGAGCGGCACTCAGATCTGACAGAATTAAGACAATGTTGAGGAGCAAACGGCCTCATGAGGTCCAAGGCACACAACAGACGGTCAGGGTGAAAGTGGAGAGAAGTTTTAAAGCAGGGTTAGGTTATACAAAGATTTTGCAAGCTTATGAACATATCACTGTTCTATTCCATCAACCGGAAATGGAAGAGTCTGGAACAACTACTAACCTACCAAGAAATGGGCATCCACCAAAACTTACATCTCTGGAGGAGCTACAGAGATCCATAGTTGTCCACAGGACAACTGTTAGTCTGACTTACAAATCTGGCCTTAAGCACTGGCACTTCTATGCCTGAAGAGCGGCAAGAAGAAGCACCATCTGTCCCACTGTCACACATGACTCTGAACACACATCTGTCCCACTGTCACACATGACTCTGTAACACACATCTGTCCACTGTCCTACATGACTCTGACACACATCTGTCCCACTGTCACCACATGACTCTGAACACACATCTGTCCCACTGTCACACATGACTCTGAACACACATCTGTCCTCACTGTCACACATGACTCTGAACACACATCTGTCCACTGTCACTACATGACTCTAACACACATCTGTCTCACTGTCACACATGACTCTAAACACATCTGTCCCACTGTCACACATGACTCTGAACACACACATCTGTCATCACTGTCACACACATGACTCTGAACACACCATCCTGTATCTTCATCCTGTCACACAGACTCTGAACACACATCATGTCCCACTGTCCTACATGTACTCTGAACACCTCTGCGTCTCACTTTCACACATGACTCTGACACACATCTGTCTCACTGTCACCACATGACTCTGAACACACCGTCTGTCCCACTGTCCACATGACTCTGACACACCGTCTGTCCCACTGTTCACACATGACTCGAACACAAACCTCTGTCCCACTGTCACACTGACTCTAACACACCGTCTGTCCCACTGTCACACATGACTCTGAACACATCATCTGTCCATCTGATCAACTACATGACTCTGAACACACATCTGTCTCACTTGTCACACATGACTCTGAACACACCGTGTCCCACTGTCCACATGACTCTGAACACACCGTCTGTCCCACTGTCACACCATGAACTCTGAACACACATCTGTCACTGCTCTACATGACTCTGAACACACATCTGTCCCACTGTCACACAATGACTCTGAACACACCGTCTGTCCCACTGTCACACATGACTCTGAACACACATCTGTCCCACTGTCCTACATGACTCTGAAGACACCGTCTGTCCCACTGTCACACATGATCTCTGAAACACACATTCTAGTCCCACTGTCCTACATGACTCTGAATGACACCGTCTGTCCCACTGTCACAATGACTCTGCTAACAACACACATCTTGTCCCAAACTGTTCCCGGACTCTGAACACACATCTGTCTCACTGTCACACATGACTCTGAAGACACATCTGTCCCACTGTCCTACATGACTCTGAAGACACCGTCTGTCCCACTGTCACACATGACTCTGAACACACATCTGTCTCACTGTCACACATGAATCTGAAGACACCGTCTGTCCTACTGTCCCACATGACTCTGAACACACATCTGTCCCACTGTCCTACATGACTCTGAACACACATCTGTCTCACTGTCACACATGAATCTGAAGACACCGTCTGTCCCACTGTCACACATGACTCTGAACATACCGTCTGTCACACATGACTCTGAACACACCGTCTGTCCTACTGTCCCACATGACTCTGAACACACATCTGTTCCACTGTCACACATGGTGCTGTGGGATGCTTTTCTTCATTAGGGACAGGGAAGCTGCTCAGAGCTGATCGAAGATGGATGGAGCCAAATACAGGACAATCTTTGAAGAAAACATGTTGGTGTCTGCAAAAGACTTGAGACTGGGGCGGAGCTTCACCTTCAGTAGGACAATGACCCTAAACATAAAGCCTGAGTTTCAGTGGAATAGTTTCAAACAAAACCTATTCATGTATTAGAACATCCAAGTCAAAGTCCTGTGGCAAGATCTGAAAACTGCTGTTCACACACACTCTCCATCAAATCTGACTGATCTTGAGCTGTTGTTCAAAGAAGAATGGACAAAAATGTTGGTCTGCAGGTGAACAAAGCTGTAGAGACAAACCTCAAGCTTTCAGCTGTAATTGCAGAGAAAGACAGTTCCACATGGTTTTGACTCAGGGGCTGAATACTTTTGCATGCTGCACTTTTCAGTTTTTAATCAAAATAAATACAACTGGAAATCATACACAATTTTCCGTCCACTTCACAATGTTCCAAGGGAAACACCTAGCATTATGTGTCCTTGTTAATTATGTTTTCTTACAGTGAACATACTGAAGTCATACTGTAGAACATTCCAGGCAAAGCAAAGGCATCTCATCCTGGAAAGTTCCACAGTGCCTTTTTAATCATTCAGCCCTGTCTTTTCTCACAGTCCAAAGCCCTGAGAAAACTCACATTTGGAGCAATGGTGTTCAGTAGTGGCGCTGTGCTCCACAGGCAGATGTTTGCACCGGCAGCGCACTGGGCTGGAGCCCATGTGTGGGACGTACTGGTATTGTGAGCACGGGCAGCCTCGCACACGGCACGGCAGCAGCAGGGGGCGCTGTGTGGGCAGCTCCTCATATTCAGTCTGGTGCTGCTTGTACCTAAACAAACAGCTTTTTCTGTCATGTCTGGACACCTTAGCATTTGTGTACATTCTTGTATTGCTAACAATGGCTTATTCAATAGAAGACAGGAAAAGTAGTTAAACCCGGGTTATTCATGACTTTCAATCTGACTGTCACTGCCATTTTAAGATAAGATCACCTTTATTTGGTGAAGAAGTCACCATAGCCAGGGACTACTGCACCCTCTGCTGAGAAGGTGATCGGCTGCAGACTTCCATCTCTGCAGGACCTGTACGTCTCCAGGGCTCTGGGACGAGCAGGTCGGATCACAGCTGACCCTTCTCACCCTGGACAACATCGTCTACTGTTTGAACCACTCCCCTCAGGCAGGAGGCCAATTCCCTCAAGCAGGAGGCCACTCCCCTCAGGCAGGAGGCCACTCCCCTCAGGCAGGAGGCCACTTAACTGTAACTATTCATCACTCACTGCACTGTCACTTTCTGCACTACAACTGTAAATGTAACTGTAATTCTCGTGTACATAGTAATGCCTATTTTATTTTTATTTTATACTATAGTAATTTTAAATGGTCTCTTAATGCATGCCCTTTTTGACTTCATATATGTTGTTTTTATTATTGATCAGTGTTTCATGTTGCACCTTAATGCCGAGACAAGCTCCTATGTTCCTATGTGAATTTTGTTAATTGACAATGGCAATAAAACCCCTTCTGATTCTGATTCTGATTCTGACCCCCCTCAGGCAGGAGGCTACGGTCCATCCGGACCAGAACCTCCCGCCACAGGAACAGTTTCTTTCCCTCTGCCGTTGGACTCATGAACACTTTCTGCACTATTTCTGACCATATGTACATTTTTGTGTAAATATCTGTGTACATACGGAGACATGTTTTTTTTTTAATCTTATTTTATTGATTTTATAGACGTTGCTCTTATTATATTATTATTCATCGTTTTATGTTGCACCTTAACGCAGAGAAAAGTTCCTATGTTTGTAAACTGTGTTCAGAGACAATGGCAATAAACCTTTTCTGATTAGCCAGCTGCTATCTACCTGAAATAAACGGCTCAACCTCAGTCTGGAATGATCTCTGTAACGCCACTGGTCCCTCATGACCACAGTCATACATTTCTGGAAAAAATGGGGTCTTTGGAGATGGATGAGGAATCTTTTGTTTTCAGACGTTTTCGTCCTCAAGATAGCAATAGCAACAAGTGTGTCTCATCACTTTGGACCCATAAATACTGCAAAACAGCTGCAATTAGGAAAAAGAACACCCTGTCTGCTTTGTGTCGCCCCCTGCAGGACGCCCTGTCTGCTCTGCGCCGCCCCCTGCAGGACACCCTGTCTGCTCTGCACCGCTGCGTTCACCTGCGCACACCTCTGTGAGTGCAGCAGCTGTAGACTATACACTCTGCAGCCATAAGTTAGACCAGTAGGTCTCTAATGACTGATTCTCTTACCTTGTCTCCACGTCTGCGACTGTGACTACCACAGCTGCTCCGCTTCTATCTGCAGGGGTATGACACCTGTCACTTTAACTGCAATATTCAACCACTCACTGCACTGTCACTTTCTGCACTATAACTTTAAACATAACTGTAAACTTGTGTACATAGAAATGCCTATTTTTATTTTTATTGTATAGTAATTTTAAATTGTTTCCTATGCATGCCCCCTTTTTTTTTTTTTTTTTTTTTTTGATTGAAGTATATGTTGTTTTATTATTGCTCAGTGTTTTATGTTGCACCTTAAGGCCGAGACAAGTTCCTATGTTTTTGAATTTTGTTCATTGACAATGGCAATAAACTCTTTCTGATTCTGATTTCTGATTTTGGCCTGACCCACTTCAGATGGCTGAAAAACCTCAATGCTGGAGTGGTCAGATGGAATACTTTTTCTTCTTTCTGTTTCTGGCAGACTACTAACTGCCACTTACTGTATTGAGAACTATATCATGCCTTCAGATCAACATGTTGATCCCCCCCCCAGATATACGCGAGTCGGTACTTTGTTTTCTGATTCATTTTTTCTTGTGACACTTCTCAGTGACACATGTAAGATTCTGCAGCGTCGCATAGCCATTTAACAGTTTCCTGTCAATGTCTTAGGATCAGCAGCTTTGCACAGTCGGGGCCCTCAGCATGGTCAGCGACGCTTTCTTGTGACGACGTTTACAGTGTCGTACCATAATAGGGCAGGCGGAAAATAGCACTGACATTCCACTAAGCAGACTTTTTATTTTATTTTAGATAAAAGAATGATCCATCAGTGTCGTAAACAGATGTAATGATTATTTATTTATTATTTTATTCTTGATATTTATTTTTTAGTGCTAATTCACAACTGAATTGGTCTTTGTTTGAGTTGACATGGTTTGTATCTGCTTTAGTTTAGGTCTTGCTTGGGTCCTGGTTCTCTTTAACTCACAGTATTGGACAAATATTTCATGGGAACCTCTAAAACCTTATGTCCACTTACATTGTACTGAACATACCTGTGTGTGCAGAAGCAGGGGGTCTCAGGGCCAATCAGTTTGCAGTCGAGGCCCGTGGGGACCCCAAAGCTCACATACAGGCGGTTCTGCATGCGCCTGGGGACCACTCTCCTCTTGTACTCTTCATACTGCAGTGGAGTGAACAGTGTCCCCCCATCATCCTCTCCGACAATCCTGCGAGTAAGTTACAACATGTTGCAAGTCTGTAGGACACCCTGTCTGCTCTGCGTCGCCCTCTGTAGTCTAAGGGCGCGTTCATACTTGTTTGGTCGTGGTTTGAGCTCAGTTTAATTCTATACTGTTTTAGTTCTGGATTAGCCTTGGCCTTGTCCATGTTTAGCTCCAGGTTTTGTCCTGTTTACTCCCAATTTGAAGTTTGAACGCACCCTATGGTCAAGGTCATGAATCCACACAAAAGTACTCCAGACCTTGTGTACTCGCAGTACTCGTCGACTGCCTGCAAAGCGGACTGGTCCACATAAATCCGCTCCATGGGTGTAAACATAAACGCACACAAAAGAAAGTTACACGACGGTCCCAGGAGCGCCCAATGTTTAACAGTTGTTACTATGACAACAAACACCTGTGTCACGTGTTGAAAGAGGAGATGCTGCTTAGAAAACGCAACAGAAATCCATTAATTTCAGGATAATCCCTGTATTGTACTTTTTGGCTCGTTTACTTACTAAAATAAAATGATTCTGCTGTTGAAAATGCATATAGTCTTCATTGGGCATGACTGTATAACAAGATTCTTATATTATCCAACACCACACATTTCCATGATCAAATCTAACTATACTTGATTAAACAAGCTTAGCAGATGATGCAAAAAGTAACCTGGAAAGCGAAGGTCACGCACAGTGGACGAGTGGACGTTCTTCCAATACAACCTGGGGAACAACAGGAGAGAGCAAGTCCTGATAACAAGACTGCAACTGGGGCACTGGGGTTTGGCATTGGATCTCTTGATTGGAAAACATCATAATGGACAATGTGAAAGCTGTGGAAAAGAAGAAACTGTCCCCCATGTTTGAATGGAGTGCAACAGGTTTGCAGTCCAGAGGAGATCACTTTTCCCCCTCCTTTTTGATCTGCCCCTCTTTGCATCAGCAGGTGCTGTACAAAGCGCTGATGGAGTAGACTCTAAGTGTCGTAACGGACTATCACCAGTGAAGGGCAGCAATGCGCTGTGTGGCGCGCAGTCTGCCGGAAATACACAAGAAGAGAAAGACCGGACGGTCATCAGGGGTCGAATTGTGTCCTTTAAACACGTGTTTTTATCCACTTTGATCAAATATTTCAGAGTAAATAAGTGTATAATAGTAGTGTAAGTTTGATCAAACAAGAAAAGTTCAGTAATGTTCCAAATCGAGGCATTACTCGTCTCCCGGCTAATTCATTTTACTAAATAAAATATAAAAATACGTATACCGGAGTTTAATCAGCAGCTATCACCATTTCATGAATGTAAAAGTGTTTTAATATCGGTTAATAATTGTTTGAAGAACTACTGGCGTTAGATATGGTTCTGCGCATGTGCAGTTGTCACTGTCCCCAGTGCAGCCACACGAATGTTTGGAAGTAATGTCTCCTCGGTTCTTTTTATGTGCCGCACCGACTGCCCGAGTGACCGCAGACTTTAGGCCGAAGACGGCGCTGATTCAGTCCGGGGAGAGGTGCCCCTGAGTACGGGGAGAGGTGTCCCTGAGCCCGGGGAGGAGCTGTCTGCGCCCGTCCGGGCTAACGCTAACCGCACAGCCACTATTCGACTCCTCTACTCTTGTACCCGTGGATCTTTTTCACTCGATGCTTCTGAGAAACAAGTTCAAAGTAAGTCTTAGCTTCTGGACATATATTCTTCTGTTTTAGCTTCGCGTCTACGTGTCTCCCATGTGTTTATGGTGTTGCCGTGTTAGAATGAGGCTAGCGCATGGATCTACCGTTAGCGCAGAGAAGTTTGGTAGTCACGTTAGCTGTGGCTCCAGGACTGTGCTGCAGAGGTCCTGACGAATGTCCCCACGAATGTTTGTGTTGTGCAGCTGTTAAATTATCACCAGCAAATAAAAAAATAAAGCAGCCCCAGGCTTTTATTGATGATTTTGATTGGATAAAACTCTTTAAAGTATTTTCATCCCAGAGGCGACTGAGCCGTTCTGGTGGCACAGGAAGTGACGTGTGGTCAAACTGCTGGGTTTCTGGAGCCGGGTGCACCAGTGGTCGTAAGACTGCTCTTAAATTCCGTCCGACTTAAAGTTTAGACCAATTTATCGTTATGACTAGTGCACTAGCTAAACTAAAGGTAGTGTTATGTGTGGCGCGCCCGTGAGGTCCGCGTGGTGAAATGTCGTGATTTTTTCCAACATGCCCCCTTGCGCAGACCTGATTTTCAGCGTCAGGGAAAATAATTGTAACAATGCGGACGTTCCGCACTATATTATAACTAATGCCAACGTCTGTTCCAATGTCCTTCACCTCTCATTTCCGTGCAGAATTTATATGCGGGAATTATAATCCAAGTTTTGGACGCCTCCCACATTTGAAGGCAGATGCTTTGGAAGCGACTGAAAAATAACCTAATCCGCAAACGTGCGTTGAGACGATCGGCTCGGGGGCTCCAGATACTTTGAGGTAATGAAATGCGTAGGTACGTCACTGGAGTGTAATCTGTTTGGTTGCAGCCCCGCGTCGGCGCCTAAAGTTTACTTTTGTTCAATTTCTGGTGCACTCTGTCCTAACTCCAGTCACTACGTCAGACGTAGCTAAAACCGGTGTAAGTGAGTTGGGACGATTTAACTTCTAACCAGCTAGTGCACTCCGCTCCAGATGACCTCACAACATTCTACGGGTCAGAGTGGTCTGAGTTTTCTTAAATTCCCAGTTGAAAATTGCCAAAAGGAGAGTGCTTTTTTTAAAGCTCTATACCACTCTGAGGTGAACCCATTGCTCCCCGGAGATTTATTATTCTTTAATCTTTTGATTGCGCCTTGTATTTTCATCACTGTTATTTCAGATCCTAATTTTTTACAGTGTTCTCCTGACAGATAGCAAACACCAAATTGAGGGTGTCCAGGAAGGATTTTGTCCTTTTTATCATTTGGAAATTTGGAAAGTTTTTTATAAAAGGATTCAAATGCTGATTGAATTTGGTTTTGTTCAGTTCAGATTACATAATTCTCTGTCCCGTATTTTAAAAATAGTTTTTTCAGTTTTTAAGTTTCCACGATAGTATTTTAGAACATTTTGATCCACTCTCATAATATCTTTGTTTGGTAAAGAGCATTGTCTTAACTATTTTGTGCAAGGTCATATAATTAATTTCTCTTATCTTTTTAATTTCTTGTAGCATTTTAGGACACCCCTTTTTGGCATTGTCCTCCAACAATTTGATTTTGCTTGCAGTTCCTATAGCTTTTTCTCCCTTTTTCCTTTTTTTTGGAGGCTATGGCTATAATTTGTCCTCTCAGAATTGCTTTGGAAGCATCCCAAAGGATGGACGGGGACATTTCCCCAGTGTCATCTTCCTCCAGATAAGTCTTAATGTTGTTGGAAATTTGTTCCTTAAACAAAGGGTCATCAAGCAGTCTGGCATTGAACCTCCAAAGTGTGTTTTTTCATCTTTCCTCCAATTCTACAGAAATGTCGATAGGTGCATGATCATTTCGGTCTATTGTGCCTATATCTGCTTCAGTGATTTTAGATCTGTCTTTTATTGACGATAAAGAAATAGTCCAGTCTGGAATAGATTACATGCGGATTAGAAAACTGGGTATATTCTCATGCTTTAGGGTTCATCTCCTTTTCAGATGGCAATCAATATGTTGCACTTTAATGCCGAGACAAGTTACTATGTTTGTGAATTTTGTTCATTGACAATGGCAGCCAACCCTTTCTGATCTGATCAATCCTATATTTTTCATTAATTTGTGGAACTTCTTATTGTTCCTCCAGTGCCTCTTGAATTTGTCACATCCAGTGTATTGTGGATGCGAAAATTCCAATCGCTGCTGGAAATTAGGGTTCCCTCAGGGTGGTTCACAATCAGGTCCATAATATCTGTATAGAAGGTGATATCACTCTCTGGTGGAGCATACACATTTAAAAGAGTGAAAACCTTTCCGTTGACATCCCTTAATCAGTACGTATCTCTCTTTGTCCTAACGTTCAAAACTCTTCAAAAGTGAATCGGTTTGAAATCACCACTGTAACTCCCCTCTTATGTTTTCCTTTGGATGATGAGTATTAAAATCTCTTTATAATTTGGTTCATTTTTCATGATCAATGTTATTCAAATGGGTCTCTTGTAAAATGTTTATTATTTCTTTTTTCATTTTTGTTAAAAAAAAATATATATCGTTTGATTGCCGTTAACGTTAAAGGATGCTACCTGTAAAAAATCTGATGCCATAAGATTGATCGTATTGATTTTGCCATTGATAGAATCTGAATGCTTTTAGACTCTCTGGCCGAACACAACAAAAAAACAAAAGAACTACAGGAACAGGAATCAGATCAAAAGATAACATGGTAAACTCCTCAGACACTTCCTCCAACTCCTCCGGGGGGATTCCGAGGCGTTCTCAAGCCAGCTGAGAGACATAGTCCCTCCAGTGTGTCCTGGGTCTTCCCAGGGCCTCCTCCCGGTGTGACATGCACGAAACACCTCAGCTGGCTCCTCGACCTGGAGGAGCAGCAGCTCTACTCCGAGCTCCTCCCGTGTGACTGAGCTCCTCACCCTATCTCTAAGGGAGCGCCCAGCCACCCTGCGAAGGAAACTCATTTCGACCGCTTGTATCCGCGATCTTGTCCTTTCGGTCACTACCCAAAAGCTCATGACCATAGGTGAGGGCAGGAACGTAGATTGACCGGTAAATCGAGAGCTTTGTCTTTCGACTCAGCTCCTTCTTTACCACAACGGTCCGATGCAGCGACCGCATCACTGCAGACGCTGGTTTGAAAAAGAGCCCCAGAAGTGAACTTTTCAGATTGAGATCTGAACTCTGGTTTGTGTTTTTTCTTGTGTCACACAGTAAACATGCCCTGACCCACAGCGCCCCTCTCTGGTGAGGCGGTCCACAGTATGTCCTGAGTCCATCTTCAGACCACAGCAGAGAACACCTCATCCTCACGCCACATAATCTCCTGGGGGCTCCTGGGGGCCCCCCCTCCCAGCGCCTGTAGGCAGAGGTGGGTGAAGTTTACTCGTAAACCGCTGTTTATTTAGTCACGGGAGGACCATGCATTTCTCTGATTGGTTAATTAGCCTGTCAATCACATCCATGGGAAATCAGGGAGACAGGATGCAGTAACAGATCCAAAAGACTAAGTCAGGGGTGTCCAAACTATGGCACGGGGGCGAAATGCGGCCCTCAGACAAATTTTTTTGGGCCCTCGGGCTTCCTGCTAAATTAGCCCAAAAAGTAGGAAAAAATCTGCTATAATAATGACACACATTTTGATGAGATACAGACCAAATATTAATGTTCCATGCCTTTTATTAAAGGTGTGGAGGCTCATCAAAACTACATCTCATGCAAAATGTCCCAATTATTCATTTATTCATGTCGTCGCTGGCCCTCTGCCCAGTATGTTTTCAAAATGCGTTCCTCAGTGAAAAAAGTTTGGACACCTCTGGACTAAGTATTGTCATAGCACATGGTTTTGACTGGCCCGTCTATTATTCTGACCTGGCCAAGGTTTGCCTTGGGCATTAAATATGAATAGTTTGGCTTGATAAGATGACCGGTTGTGTCCAGCTTTCTTCTCATACTACCGTATACTGTCTTTCTGATTAAATGGCTCCACATGTAAAGCCTGCTGATAAATGCTAACGTGTTGCTTGTGGTTGCAGGATGGTCGGAGTGCTGTCTCGCAGGAGCATGTCTCAGCGTCTCAGTGTGCTCCTGGTGATCTTGGGCCTGGTGTGGGGCCTCATGTTACTGCGCTACACGGTGCAGCAGCCTCGGCACCAGAGCAGCCAAGAGCTGCGGGAGCAGATCCTCGAGCTCAGCCACAGATACGTGCGAGTGCTCAGAGAGGAGAAGGAGAACGCTCCAGGAGGGCCCCAGGGCACGGCACTGGCAGGATATGGTAAGACATGGACCCTTCGCATATATGCTCACACTTAAAGCGTACTATGCTTTATTACAAGAACTGAAAATCTGAAGCTTTACGCAAGTTTTCACAAATATTGTAAATATATTATTGGACATTTCATGACATTTAATAGAAATGACATGACTCGCTGGAAGAGATTCAAGATGGCACTGACGGACTAGGTTGTTTCACATTATTCTCTAATGCTATTTTGAGCACTAACTGAGCAAAAATCCAGAAACAAGACTCATTGAGGGATGTCACACCCCCGAAAAAAGCAATTGGCGAATTGCACCCTATATGAAAAGCTAGTTTTTCAAGCACGGAGGCTCCAGAGAGGTCTGTAAGCGCAGGATCTGCAGCGTTCGGCCCCCACAGCGCAGGCTCAACGGGTGGAGGAGTAGTGCGGAAAGACATAAGTAATAGCAATGCTTGTTACAATGTATTGCCAATTGTGAAACACGGCGCAAGGTTTGACGAGGTGGAGACAAACGTGGGAGCCCTGTGAGGGGACCTGAGTGGATACGGCCGACGGCTCCGAAATGCGGACTGGTTGAGGCACTGAGAGCCAAGTTGAAGCTTTTGCAGGTGGAAAACGCATTAAGAGCAAACTTCTGGACCTGAAACAATCAGACGTTTTCCATTTAGATTCATACAGTCACACCAGTACAGCAATGCTCTGATTTGAGCTGAAATAAAGTAACTTTCCAGACAAGGTGAGCCCCAACAACTTTTTGTTTTGATAGTTGTAAGGTTTTGGATTGGATCGTTAATACCTTGTCATACAAATCTAGAAATAGTTTTATTCCACTCATTAAACAGCAAGTTTATTTGTAGAGCACAATTCGTTCACAAAGGCAATTCAAAGTGCTTCATACAACAGGAAAAAATGCATTAAACTCACAAAGACATGACAGAAATCACAAAATCTTAATTTAAAAGTGCCATTTTCAGCCTTTCCGTCAAATAGTTCAAGACATAAAAGAGAAGAGTGCAAAGAAAAGCATTTCAGTCATATGCACAGCCAAACAAAATAGTTTTTAGCTTAGATTTGAACACTGCCAGAGTAGCGGCCTCTCTCACATCCTCAGGAAGACTGTTCCAGATTTTAGCAGGCCGTTACAGTAGTCTAATCTACTAGAGACAAACGCATGGATAAGTCTCTCCAGGTCTGGTTTAGACACTATACTTTTGATTTTGGCAATGTTTTTTAGATGGTAAAACTGCTATGTTATTGATTTGACGTGACTTTAAAATTTCAAATCTGAGTCCATTAATTCAATTTCAATTCAATTATTTTTGTAACACCCAAAATCACAACATAGTTGCCTCGAGGGCTACAGTGGGAAAAAAAATAAACAATGTTCATAGGGACTTGGAAATTCCCAGCATCCGTGTCCTTAGTCAGATTGTCCCAAGCCCCCCTGTCCTTAAACCCTCCTTCTCGGCCAGAAAAACTACCAAACCTCTTTGGGAAAAAAGTAGAACCTGTAGAATAGTTCCATTTCTTCGAGGCAGATGAACCGTTCATATGGAGGAGAGACCGTTTCTCCAGCAACCGTTTTTCCAGGCAGATGAGGAGATCTGGATCCACAGGTCATCGATGTGCCTGCTCCACTCCCGTCGGGGAGTGGAGAAAAAGAAGAAAAAGCGATGAACAAATTGCAAGTGAAATTAAATATGAAATATTGTTTGATAGAAAAGTAGTATGAAACAGAGGATAGTGCTCAAGCTGCCATACTTCCCCCAGTATAGTTGCTCCTAGGGCAGCATAGCTGAACTATCGTTTTTATTTCTGTTCCTAACTGGCCTGACCATAAGCCATTTCAAAGAGGAACGTTTTAAGCCTGGTCTTAAATGAAGAGACTGTGTCGCCTCTTTAACATGGACAGAGCTGAGCCACAACACAGGACCTTGGTAGCAAAACGCCTCTACCTCCTACTGTGGTTTTAAGACTCTTGGGACCACCAGAAGTTCAGCATTTTGAGATGAAGTGCTCTGTTTGGATGATAAGTTCTATAGCATCTTTGAGTCGGATGGGCCAGTCAATTATGGTAAGTCAGGAGGAGGATTTTGAATTTGATTCTAAACTCGACAGGAGCCAGTGAAGAGACTCTTCTTTTAGTTCCTGTTAGTAATCTTGCTGCTCATTATGAACCAGTTGAAAGCTTTTTATGGCGCTTTTAGGACACGCTGCAGCAGGAGTTACATAGTCTAATCTAGATGTTACAAACACATGGACAAGTTTTCAGCCTCGCTTTTAGAAGATTTTCTGATTTTGCTGTATTACGCAGAGAAATAGCTGTTTTACAGGCTTGATTTATGTGCTTTGAATGAGAACTCTTGGTCAAAATAGACTCCAAGCTTTCTTCCAGTGGAGCTGGAGGCTACACTGACGTTGTCCAGTGACTATTGCTCAGATAAAGCGTCTCGTAGATGATTAGGCCCTAGTACGATGACCTCGTTTTTTCAGGTTAAGAAGCAGATAATGAAGTGTCATCCATTTTTATATCCTTCACACAACACCAAGTCTGTCTGCTTATCGTCTGATCAGGTTTCATTGATAAATACAGCTGTGTGTCATCTGCAGAGCAGTGGAATTTTTGCTATGCTTTCTGATTAATGTTACCTAACAGCAGCATATAAAGATGAAACAAAATTGGACTGAGAACTGAACCCTGTGGCACACCGTAGGTTACTTTAGAACAGGAGGACTCTTGGTTTACATTAACAAACGGTACCTATCCGATAGGTAGGATTTAAACCAGCAGGCGGCCTCTGACACCTACATCAGATTCTAACCTCTGCAGTAGAATGTTGTGGTCGATGGTGTCGAACGCTCACTGAGGTCCAATAGAACCAGGACTGAGACCAGTCCATCGTCAGCAGCTAATAACAAATCATTTATGACTTTAACTAGTGCAGTTTCAGTGTGTGGGGGCTCCTGACCCTGACTGGAAACTTCGAATAAATTTATTGTCCTGTAAGATGGCGACAAAGCTGTTTAACTACAACTCTTTCAAGGATTTTAGAGACAAAGGTGGATTTGAAATAGTCTGTAGTTTATTAACTGTCAGGATCAAGATTAGGCTTTTTCAGAAGCGTTTAATGACTGCATTTTGAAGGACTGTGGAAATAACCACTTTTCTAAAGAAGTATTTATTACATTAAGAATAGAATCTATAATTAGGGGAGAATGTCTTTGAGGAGTCTGTTTGAATCGGGTCCTAGAATACAAGATGACGTTTTAGAGGACATAATGGCTGAAGTTCTCTCTGCTTGATCAACAGCATGAACCTTTCTAGTGTCACTGATGGTTTATATGGGACACTAGTTTTACAGTGGGCTTGTTCAGGGCTAATAGTGGGAGAGTTTCAACTAATTTATCTCTGATTGTTTTTATTTATTGTTAAAAAATAGAAGAAAATCATTAGAGCTGAAGTAGTGGATTGAGGCTCTACTGCCGCTGTGACAGTTTGTTAGCCTGGCTACAGTGCTGAAAAGAAATCTAGTGTTATTTGTGTTGACTTCTATTAAATGTGAATAGTATCTTGGTTTGGCCTTACGCAGAGCCTGCTTATAGGACAGTAGGCAGATTTCCATGCTTTTAGGGATTCCTCCTTGTGGGAGCGACGAATTTTCAACTCTTTGTTTATTGTAACGCAGTTCTTCATTGTACCATTGAGGCACGTTTTGGCCTAATGACCTTCTGCTTTAGCGGAGCTGCAACATCAGAGCAGACTTGAGAGAATTCATGGTCAAGTCGACAAATTGATCACTTACACTGGGACTAAGGCCGTTCTCAGCAGGATCACATGACATGTTGTAAATTGGCTCTATGATTTCTCTAACTTTGAGATAGATTTTTTCCGATATTGTCCTTTTCATTATGACTTTATTTTGTGGGTTGGATAATCTTAAAACAAAACTGAAAGGTAATTAGGAAATGATCTAACAGTATAGGGTTTTGAGGGAAGACAATGAGGTCACTAATCTCTAGGGCTGCACTATCGATTATTTTATAATCGAGTAATCTATTGATTCTTTTCTTCAGTTAATCGAGTAATCGTTAATTTTTTGTACATTCAGTAAACCATTTAAACACATAATGAATCATTTTTTAGATAAACGTTATAGCTCATAGTAATAAACAAATACAAAATAAGGAATTCTGCTTAAAATAACACATTTTATTCTTAATTTCATATGAATTTGTCCCCAAAACAGCAACATTTCACTTCAGTCCAAACTTTCTGTTTGTATATAAAGAATATATAAAGAATATATAAAGGACTTAGTTAACTGTTCATAGACTGTAAACAGTTACAGTGGTCTGTCACATCACTTAAAATAAGACATTTGTTAAACGTTATGTTGGGTGGGACCGGTGGTCCTTGCTTTTTGAGCATTTTCCTTTGGCTCCGTGTGATTTTAGCCTCTGCGTCTCGGACTTTCTGTTTCACAACAGATTATTCTAACAGAACCGCGTCCTCGTCGCTGTTTCCATGTGCATTGGCTGTTTAAAAGTACGACTGTGACTGGGAAGCAGAGTTGTTGAGTGGGGGGCGCGGGGGTCCGCTGGCGTGTCGAGCTGGGTGGGCGAGCTAGACGCCCGGTGTTGAGAGTTGCAGCTCGGATTATTATAATGGCTCTTTCACTCATCAAAACTCGCGAAGCGCTCAGAAGTGAGCGTGCGTTTTAAACTCACGATGCGACTGGGAAGAGTTTTGATGAGTGAAAGAGCCATTATAATAACCCGAGCTGCAACTCTCAACACCGCGTCTAGTCCGCCCACCCAGCCCCGACACGCCACCGCGGACCCCCGCGCCGTCGACACGCCAACGCGACCCGCGCTCCCCACTCAACAACTCTGCTTCCCAGTCACAGTCGTACTTTTAAACAGCCAACACATGGAAACAGCACGAGGACCGCGGTTATTGGAATAATCTGTTGTGAAACAGAAAGTCCGAGACGCGAGGCTAAAATCACACGGAGCCAAAACGACAAAACGCAAAATGCTCAAAACGCCAGACCACCGGTCCACCCAACATAACGTTTAACAAATGTCCTATTTTAAGTGATGTGACAGAGCCACTGTAACTGTTTACAGTCTATGACAATGAACTAAGTCCTTTATATATTCTTATATATTCTTATAGCAAACAAAACAGTTTGGACTTAAGGTAAATGTTGCTGTTTTGGGACAAATTTAGAATAAAATGTGTTATTTTAAGCAAAATGCCTTATTTGTATTTGTTTATTACTATAGCTATACTTTATCAAAAATGATTCAATATGTGTTTAAATGGTTTACTGAATGTACAAAAAAATTAACCGATTAATCGAAGAAAAGAATCGATAGATTACTCGATTACTAAAATAATCGATAGCTGCAGCCCCAGACTAAAGTGACCACTAAAGTTACCCCCAGATTTCGAACTTGATGTGTAGGTTTTAGAGCGAGACTCTGGAGGTGACTGCTAACACTTTCTCTTTGTTTCTGTGGGCCAAAGACCATGATTTCAGTCTTCAGTCATAAATAAAACTTTACTTTTACAGATTCCCATGTGACCTCTCTATGGACTCAGCAGACCTAGAATTAACCAAGGCACAGGATGGACCCAATTACTAACCGTGTCTTTTGCCAAAGAACCAGAAAAATTTGCCAAATTGATCCCCAGATAAAGATCAGCTGGTGTCTTCCCCCAGGTCATGCATAATAAGATGACCACACAGCTATAAATTAACCTTTGCCCAAATTGGTCAATTCTTAACGGGACAATCTGGTCAGTGAGAAATGGGTCCCATATTCCCTGGAGCCACCCCCTTATCACAGAAAAAAAAAGAACAGAGGGACCATCTGCCGACTGTGTTGATCTGTTGAAATTGAGTTTAACTTGCCAATTTAATTATAATTTCTTTTGTGATATAATTTTTATTGGATTTTTTTTTTGCCATTATAGTATACAAAACGTGTAAAATCAATAATACAATGGTGTCTCCGCCCCTCACACTACCTCCCTCTGAAAACATATAACGTAACAGAAAACATAACGTGTATATATATACACACACACACACACACACACGTATGTGTATATTTATGTGTATATATGTGTGTGTATATAGATATATATATATATATGCATATATAGATATCTGTGTATATGTGTATGTATGTATATATATGTGTACATATGTATGTGTATATAAATGTGTATATGTGTGTGTATGTATATATTTGTATATGTGTGTGTGTATGTAATATATATATATATATAATACACACACACATTATATATGTAATATATATATATATATATATTATATATATATATATATATACACACATACACACATACACACACACATTATATATATATGTAATATATATGTTATATATATATACACACACATTATATATATTACATATACATATTTTATATATATGTATATATGTTATATATGTGTGTGTGTGTATATACACACACACATATATACATACATATACACCTATATACATACATATAGACATGTATAGATATATATGCATATATATCTATGTGTGTGTGTGTGTGTGTATATATATATATATATATATACACACATATGCATATATATACATATACACACATACATATTTATTTATATATGCATATATATAGATATATGTACACACACATATATACATATATGTGTGTGTGTGTATATATGTATATGTGTGTATATATATATATGTATATATGTGTGGTGTATATATATATAATGTATATGTTGTATTATATGTATACATGTATGTATATGTGTGTATATGTGTGTGTATGTATATATATACACCACACCCACACAACACACACACACACAACACAAAATATATATATTATAATTTTTTGGTGTTATGTATAGAGTAAGATCTTAAGCCGAGCTCGAGTCGAGTCAGAACCCGACCCATTACGTTCCGGCCGGGCTTCTCTCTCACTAACTTTTTTAATAAATATATGTTTATAAAAATGTATACTAAAACGATGTGTGGAACAAAACTAAGGAATACTTGTTATAAATAAATAATTTGGTTAAAACAGAGAAGGGGCTGTAAGGTAATTGCTATATAACTACTACTAAACAGGAAGCGCAGAGCCTGGGCACGCTTTGGGCACGTGGCATGAATGTAATCTTCCCTCCGCAAGTCCGCATCTATTTAGTTTAGGTCTCCCCGATATGGAGCAGCAATGACAAATTGGAAACTGACACGTGAGTCAGGTCTGGACAAGAAGGTTTCATTTCAATGCGGCAGATCGCTGTTATGTCGGACGTGCGCGCTCCGTGTGTCTTTGTATTCTGCCGCGTCTACATTCACTTCCTCATTAAACTCATTTCTCTGTGAATGAGTCTGATTGTTAATAAAACACACAGCGTTTTGAAGCTGAACTTGTAGTATTTTAATGACAAACACTACCTAAAATATGGGATGAAGTTGAGTTTAAGGGAGTTTATTTTCCCCCCCGTGTCAAATCGGATGGCGGGCCATTTTATTTATCATGTACGCAGCGAGAACCCTGCTTACTAATCTGCTTGTTTCCCTGTGTCCTCAGCTGACCTTAAGCGGACCATAGCGGTGTTACTGGACGACATCCTCATCCGCCTGTCCAAACTGGAAGGAAAAATCGACCTGATGGCCAACTTCTCCTCCACCAACTCCTCGCAGCCAGTGCATTGTCATTACAGATGCCCAGCAAACAGAAGCCCCAGCTGCATCCACACGCCCCCAAACCGCCTCTAGTCCTAACTGCAGCACACGCCCCAAACCGCCTCTAGTCTAACTGCAGCCACACGCCCCAAACCGCCTCTAGTCCTAACTGCAGCCACACCCCCAAACCGCCTCTAGTCCTAACTGCAGACACACGCCCCAAACCGCCTCTAGTCCTAACTGCAGCCACACGCCCCAAACCGCCTCTAGTCCTAACTGCAGCCACAACGCCCCAAACCGCCTCTAGTCCTAATGCGCCACACGCCCCAAACGCCTCTAGCTACTGCCCACACGCCCCAAACCGCCTCTAGTCCTAACTGCAGCCACACGCCCCAAACCGCCCTAGTCAACTGCACCCAAGCGCCCAAACCGCCTCTAGTCCAAACTGCACCCACACGCCCCAAACCGCTCTAGTCCAAACTGCACCCACGCGCCCAAACCGCCTCTAGTCCAAATGCAGCCACACGCCCCAAACCGCCTCTAGTCCAAACTGCACCCACACGCCCCAACCGCCTCTAGTCCAACTGCAGCCACACGCCCCAAACCGCCTCTAGTCTAACTGCAGCCACACGCCCCAAACCGCCTCTAGTCCTAACTGCAGCCACACGCCCCAACCGCCTCTAGTCCAACTGCACCACACGCCCCAACCGCCTCTAGTCCCAAGTGCAGCCACACGCCCAAACCGCCTCTAGTCCAACTGCAGCCACACGCCACAAACCGCCTCTAGTTCCTAACTGCAGCCAACGCCCCAAACCGCCTCTAGTCCTAAACCTGCAGCCACACGCCCCAAACCGCCTCTAGTCCTAACTGCAGCCACACGCGCCCAAACCGCCTCTAGTCCAAACTGCAGCCACACGCCCCAAACCGCCCTCTAGTCCTAACTGCAGCCACACCGCCCCAAACCGCCTCTAGTCCAAACCGCACCCCACACGCCCCACACCCACACGACGCCCCACACCCACACGCCACACCACACGCCCCACACCCACACGCCCCACACCCCACACACCCCACACGCCCACACCCACACGCCCCAAACCTCCTCTAGTCCTAACTTGCAGCCGCAAGGCCCACACCGTCCTCTAGTCCTAACTGCAGCCACAGGCCCCACACCTCCTCTAGTCCTAACTGCAGCCACAGGCCCCACACCTCCTCTAGTCCTAACTGCAGCCACAGGCCCCACACCTCCTCTAGTCCAAACTGCAGCCACAGGCCCCACACCTCTAGTCCTAACTGCAGCCGCATGCCCTAAACAGTTCCTAGTCCTGCGTACACCCAAACTTTTGGAAGTTTTCCTTTGATAAGCTTCTATTTATTTAAGAACTGCGCACTTTTGGTTTAAGTAGCCATTTTTCTTCTCAGTGTTATTTTTAGCTGCTGGAAATGTATTGACACCAGCTGTTCTCCTCACCTGCTTTAACATATCAGAATTGGGGTTGCACAATATAATGGAGACTACACTGAATATTACAATAATTAAATGACATTTGGTTTTTAAAAAAAATCCTAAACAGGCATGTGCACTTCTTTGTCCTTACCGAAGTTTACGGACACAGTCTCAGACAATAAAAAACGTCATGATACATTAAGGAGTGAATGTACAATGTAAGGAATGTATTTGATATGTAATATGATTAAATGAGTTCAATAACTCTTAAATAAGAGGGATGACCGAGTCACTGAAGTGGAGTCACGCGGGTTTTACTTGTGGAGACAGGTCATACACGACGGTAAAGAGATGTCTGAAGATGGTTACACAGTCATGTATTTAAACACAATCTACCCTTCCATCCCACATTATATGAATAGCACAGGAATGTGGCCTTAGACACACAGTACAAATTTTTTTCAACATATAACTAAAAAAGGATAATTTTGTCTAACAGAACCTAAGAGTCAGGCTGTACATGAAATTGTAAGGGGATATTGCTTCAGCCAACTCCTTTTGGGCTCTGTTCAACAGTAAAGATATTCTACAATGTATGTATAATGTAAATTAGCTGGTTAAATGAGCTAATTTCATAGTTTTCCTTGGTTAATTAAAAAATCCTTGGCTTAAAATCTGTATTAAACCTGACAAGACTACTCCATTTTCAGTATTGGTTAGTTACTATGTAATAACCTCACTGTAATGTCAGAATCAGAATCAGAAAGAGTTTATTGCCATTGTCAATGAACAAAATTCAAAGACGTGGGAACTTGTCTCGGCATTAAGGTGCAACATAAAACACTGAGCAATAATAAAACAACATATATTCAATCAGAAAAGGGCATGCATTAAGAGACAATTTAAAATTACTATACAATAAAATAACACAACCAGTCAAACAAACATTTAGACACACTTTCTCATTGAATGTTTTTTCTTTCTTTTTAACTTAGATTGTAAATACATAATGAAAACATAACATTTTCTAATTACAAATGAATATGTTTTATATTTTAGATTCAAATTCCTTTGCTTTGTCATTTGTGCAAAGCTGTGGCCTTCTTTCAATAAGCATCATGAGAAGGTCTCTTGAAAGTGGGTTTCCTGTCTCTGCTGAGCCTTGTTAGGATTCATTAGTGGAGAAAAGCATTTGCAAAGTACTGATCAGAACAAAGGTTCTACTGTGAAGAATCTACAATCTTAAAAAAATTTCTGTGCTATTTCATTGGGATGATGATGGTTATAGTTAATTGTGATCATTTAATGCCACACGGAAGTCCATAAGCATTATTGTAATAAAAAGTACTTCTATTGTGCGGCCCCAGTGAAAATATGGAGATTTACTTGACCCTCTACAGTGCCCTCCACTTGTATTGTCCTGATCCAATCTGAGACGATCTGACCCCAAGACCCCACCAACTGTGCTTCATGGCGATTTGAGGCCTTTGGAACTGTATAATACATTTCAGTATATGAATTGTTTGTGTTTACTTACATTTTAAATGCTAGGATGCTAGCAGTTGAAGCACAGTGTTAAAGTATAGGTTTGTCAAAAAATCAAGTAAGGTTATGGTGAGGGAACCCCGTTTTAGTTTGTAAATAAATAAACTGAAATAAAATCTTTCAATTTTATTAAAAAAAATGTCCAAGATTGAATATGACTGGAGGGCACTGTATTGCTCAGGCTTGTGTATGTCTTGCTGAATATTTAATGTTCAATAACCCCTCCCTCATATAGAATCCAAAGATTTGATTTATTAAGATGTTCTAACTTTATGCAAAGCGTGTGGATGATATTGTATTAAGCACATACTCCCAGAAGATCTATTTTCCTCACCTGTCGTACTGTTAACTGCTTGAACGCACTGTGACAAAGACTTCTGAATTTTTATGACCTATGGCCTTGTTCATAAACTTATTTTTGTGCTCTATTATAAGCAATATTTCATCCAAACTACAAAGACTAACTTAATATGCCAATAAGAGCAGCTGTAGATGACATTTATTTTGCTTATAAAATATAGGATGCCGTGATTGTGCATTTGGAGTGTGATATCTTTGTAAAGTTTGGAGAGAGAATGTGTTTTTACCTGATTTATGGCAATAAAATCCTGTGCCTCCACCAACACAGCTTCTTTTGGCATATTTGCATTTTACTTCAGTCTTGGCAATGAATCAAGTCTAAAAGAAACTGAGTCATGTCAAATGGTCAATGACCATCTTGGGTCTTGTGAATGGAGAGGTCCACTCTAGGTTCTTCTCTAGGTTAATTCCTTCAACTAAATTCCTGACCAAGACTTGACGAGGATCAGAAGTTTCTCTCATCCAGATTAGACCAATCCAGACATGAGCATCTCTGGATAAACTGTACTACGGAGCTGGATGACAGAGCGAATTGAGGAGTGGAGTACGAGGAGGTAATAAGAGATCGAATATAATCCTAAGGAAACCCAGGCACTGTGTTCATGTGAAGTCAGCACTTAGTGACCAATCACAGCATGGAGAAAGTTCATTTGAATATAATACATGGATAAAACTGACTAAAGCACAAATGTGTTGGTTATGAAACGGATTTCACAGTGCGTGCGGCTGTGGAAGAATGTCTCAGACACTTAGACCATCAGTATAGGAGCTCCACAGGGCTTTGTACTTTCTCCTCTGCTCATTAAACTGATCACTAACCAATAATGCACCAACATAGCACCACCCACATCGGGCTCATCTTGGACGGGGATGAGTCTGTCTACAGGAGGGAGGTGGACCGGCTGGTGTCCTGGTGCAGCAGTAACAATCTGGAGTTCAACGCCCAGAAGACAGTGGAGATGATCGTGGACTTCAGGAAAGCCACAGCCCCCCAGCCCCCCATCGTCATGACAGAGCTCCCCCATCACCACCGTGGACTCCTTCCGCTTCCTCTGCACCAACCATCACCCAGGACCTCAAGTGGGAGCCTCCATCAGCTCCCTCATCAAGAAGGCCCAGCAGAGGATGTACTTCCTGCAGCAGCTGAGGAAAGCCAAGCTGCCAGCGCAGATGATGGTGCAGTTCTACACGGCCATTCATTGAGTCCATCCTCACCTCCTCCATCACCGTGTGGTACGCTGGAGCCCCAACAGCCAGGGACAAACAGAGACTACAGCGCCCTCTGCTGGAGCCACAGCCAGGGACAAACAGCGACAGCTGCGCCCTTGCTGAGAAGGTGATCGGCTGCAGACTTCCATCTCTGCAGGACCTGTACGTTCCAGGGCTCTGGGACGAGCAGGTCGGATCACAGCTGACCCTTCTCACCCTGGACATGGACTATTTGAACTACTTTCTTCAGCAGGAGGCTACGGTCCATCCGGACCAGAACCTCTGCCCGTTGGACTCATGAACACTTCTTAGCACCTGCCTCTTTAAGTGCAAATCAATCACTCAGTGAACTGTCACTTCTGCACTCACATCTGTAAATTTCACTGTAAATTCTCGTACGTAGTAAGCCTCTTTTTTATTTTATACTATGGTAATCTTAAATTTAATACATGCCCTTTTGATTCCATATATGTTGTTTTTGCTGAGTGTTTTATGTTGCACCTTAATGCCGAAACAAGTTCTTATGTTTGTGAATTCTGTCATTGACAATGGCAAATAAACCTTTTTTCTGATTCTGAATGAATTAACAGCTCTGATGTTTGTGCCGTGGGACAGAATGAACAGCTGATGTTTGCACACGTCTGTACAGAGCGTATGTATCTTTTACGACGACTATCTCGTCGACGCCTCCACCTTATGTGTTGTGCTTTGTATTTTTAACGATGGACCCGGTCTCGTCTGCCCTCCCTACGGTTTAGCTTTCGCTAAACTAATTGTCCCAGGCAAAACTCGAACCAAAGCCTCAGGGTTCCTGGACTTTGTAGTGGCCTTAGGGCCAACTGACAATCTAACCAGCGTGTGTTCTAAACCTCTCCTTAGGCACCTGCTATGCTGCTAAGCTTGGACACCCGGCACAATGGGCTATTGTGATGTGCGGAATTTTTTACATGTTCAAATGTAATTGTGTCTAAAAGTAGTTTTAGAATTGTAAAGAATTTCTCTAAAGAAAGAAGTTTTAAATTAAAGACATTTAGAGGTGCCATTTTCTGTCTATCCGTTAAATAGTTTAAAGACATAAAGAGAAAAGTGCAAAGAAAAATAATTTCAGTCGTATGCACAGCCAAACAAAACAGTTTTTAGTTTAGATTTGAACAATGCCAGAGTAGAACCTGTCTCACATCCTCAGGAAGACTGTTCCAGATTTTAGCTGCATAAAACTGAAACGCACATTCCCACATGTTTAGTCCTGACTCTGGGCACCAGCAGGAGGCCGGTCCCTGAGGCCTCAGAGTCCGAGATGGTTTCATATGGCACTAACATGTCCGAGATGTATTTTGGTGCTAGGCCATGGAGAGACTTGTATACAAGCAGAGCTGCTTTGAAGTCTATTCTCTGAGCCACAGGGGGCAGTGCAGAGACCTGAGCACCGGACTAATGTGATCATATTCCTGGTTCTAGTCAGGACCCGAGCAGCAGCGTTCTGGATGTACTGCAGCTGTTTTACAGCTCGTTTGGAGAGGCCAGTGAGCAGGCCGTTGTACAGTAGTCTAATCTACTAGAGACAAACGCATGGATAAGTCTCTCCAGGTCTGGTTTAGACACTATACTTTTGATTTTGGCAATGTTTTTTAGATGGTAAAAAGCTGCTGATGTTATTGATCTGACGTGGCTGTTAAAATTTCAAATCTGGAGTCCATTATTATCCCAGATTTCTAACTTGATGTGTGAGTTTTAGCGCGAGACTCTGGAGGTGACAGTTAACACTTTCTCTTTGTTTCTGTGGGCCAAAAGACGATGATTTCAGTCTTGTCTGAGTTCAGCTGGAGAAAGTTGTTTTTGCATCCACCACACTGATCTGTTGGATGCAGTGACCACAGTGAATCCACTGGTCCATATTCACCTGCCGTCAGTCAAAACATAGATCTGAGTGTCGTCTGCAAAATTGTGATAGAGACACATTCTCGCTGCGTTTACAACTGACCTAAAGGCAGCATGTAGAGGTTGAACAGAAGGGGTCCCAGGATTGACCCTTGGGGCACCCCACAGGTCAGGGGCATCTGGTCTGAGACACAGTTACCAATTTCAACAAAGTACTTCCTGTCTTCCGGATTCGACTTTAACCAGTTTAGGGCAGTGCCAGTGATGCCCACCCAGTCCTCTAGTCTCTGTAAGAGGGTCCCAGGATCCTATGATCCTGGGCCTGATGAGGGCCTTTTTTGCTGCTGCCAGGAGGATGCTCCAGAGATACCTGCTGGTTGTATCCATTGCAGGAGTCCTGAGGCCCAAATACATAGTTCTGAAATCCAATGGGATGGTGATTATCTGTAAAGCTATATTGATCTCAATCCAAAAACGTTGAGCAACAGGACACTCCCAAAACACGTGATAGTGGTTTGCCTCCTGAGTAATGAGCACTTTGACATGGGGTTATAAAGAAACGAGACATTTTTTCAACAGAATTCCCTCCAAACTAATTATTTTGTGGTTTTCCACTGAGATGTACATATACTTCAATTCAATTCAATTTATTTTTGTAATGCCCAAAATCACAGCAGTAGTTGCCTCGAGGGGCTACAGTGGAAAACAAAATAAACAATGTTCATAGGGACATGGAAATGTCCCAGATACTATATATACTTTCCCACTCTTCATCATCCAGAACGAAGTGACCCTCTCTTTCCCATTTACCCTTAATATAATCAGTAGAGCGAGTGACAAAATTGTTGATACATTTATATAATTTGGATATTAATTCCCTTGAACGTTCTGATTCATGTGCTTTAATGAAAATTTCAAAAGGCTATGATGGTCATCATGACTTTTGATTTCTTGGTTATAATAACTCATTTGTAAATACCTATAAAAGTCCTGTTTCTCTAAATCAAAGGATTGAGTCTGTGCTGTTAGCTGTGACATTCTGATCATAAGCCAACCAATTTAAAATATTAACATCTTTGTTTAGTTTGTATGTTTTGATCAGCTCCTTCCATGTTGTAAGAACAGAGTTCACCCAAGGGTTCTCCACCTCCACCAAACGACTCAACCGTCTCATCTGCCAGTAAGGCCTGCACAGGAACCTCTGGCACAACATTTCCCCAGTATCATTTCCCTCCAGATAAGTCTTGATGTTGGACATTTTTTCCTTAAAGTCATTAAGCAGGCTGGACTTGAACCTCCAAAGTGTGTTTTTCATCTTTCCTCTAAGTCTACAGAGATGTAGATAGGTACAATAGACCTAAGTGACCATGCTCCTATGTGTTCTTCAGTGATTTTAGATCTTTATTGAAGATAAAGAAACAATGTATTCCAGAAAAGACTGCATGCCAATACGCTCATTTTTCTAATCCAGAGTTGGGGGTAACACGTTAGACTCCTCACCACAAACCCAGAGTCAGGTTTGTTTCACAGCCACGGCAGCAAACACGGCATGTTGTGAGCGTGCGCAATGTGCAACTAGTGACTTTTGTGACAGCAAAGAGAAATAAACTTTCAGATGCACGCTTTGAAAAGCGCGTTTGTTGTAACCACTACTTTGTTTGCGTAAATGTAGGGTAACAGTAATGTTGTGAGTTTAAGTTAAATAAACTACAGGCATTGTATTGTGGTAATCTGTCAACATAAAAGAGAATGTTCAGACAAATGTATTTAGTTGGTAGTATTCTATTCATAAGGGGCTTCTGAATCAAATAAACAAAGGCCAGTTACATTGGCTGGATTGGCGTTACCGGGGCCCCATCCAGGAGCCAGGCCTGGGGTGGGCGTCTGGTGGCCAGTCTTTTCCCCACAGGGCCCGGCCGGGTGCAGCCAGAACTAGCGACGTGGGACCGTTCTCCCGTTGACCCACCACCTGCGGGATCCGTAAGGGGCTGGTGCAGAGGGATGGGCGGCAGTCGACGGCAGGGGCCTCGACGACCAGATCTTCGGACACAGAAACTAACTGGGGACATGGAACGTCCCCTCGCTGAGGGGGAAAGAGCCCGGGCTAGTGCGGGAGGTTGAGCGGTATCAACTAGATTTAGTCTGCCTCACCTCCACGCACAGTTCGGGCTCTGGAACCCATCTCCTCGAGAGGGGCTGGACGCTCCACTTCTACGGCCTTGCCCGTGGGGAGAGGTGACAAGCTGGTGCGTTGGAGTTCACCCCATTGAACAAAGGTTAGCGTTCCTACGCCTTTGGGTTGGGGACGCTGTTGTGAGCAGTAGTGCAGAGCACCAGGCCTTCTTGGTGCACTGTCCAGTACTCTCGGGGACTCCCAACGGGGAGTCTGGTGTTTTACTGAGGGACTTCAACCTTCAAGTTGGGCAACACCTGGAGCTCGTAAGAACGGCCTCACGATATAAACCCATCTCAAGGGCTTTGTATTCAAACCCTTTCACTGCATCCCAAGTCAAACAAGATTATAAACATTACTACGCCACCTCCTTTTCAGGGTCTATAGCAAAGGAATACATTATAATTGTCCCAAAAGCTCAGATATAGCTGTGATATCTCTTTGAGGTTCGCCCCATTTCAGTTTTCCCCACGCCAACACATGACGACCTGGCCTCTGTCCAGGCAGAACCCGCCCAACATTTTTGATTGAATTTCAGGGTTTCAAATATGATCAAAATGAGTATTTTCCATGGAAAGGATTTGAGTAGGTTTAACGTTAATTCAATGTTTTTTTTAAAATGGAACGCTTTGACTCTGCCATTATTGTTCACTACTCGCGAGAGGCTCGCCATTCCTGTCCCGTTTGAATAGGTGCAAGAATGAGGGTCAGGTCCGGACATTTATTCCCCTCGTGATCCTGACTGGGATCTTAAAGGTCCATGAGCATTTGAAGTCACCGTACCTGACTGTCACACACCGACTGCTAAAGTGCTTTTGCTGAGGTAGTTTTACATTTGAAGTATGCATGTTACTATAATTGTTTAGAAGTACAATTCCTTCAATGTTCAGGTTTAGTTGGGATTAGAGTGTATTGGGTTCAAAACTCTGCATTTAAAAAAAAAAAAAAAAAAAAAAGAAAAAAAGACAACTCACATCTGAATTTGAATCATGATTTTTTTTATTCATTTAGAGGCATTTGAAAAGTGTGGAGCTGTGTGAGGGGCACAAGTACGGCTGCAGCGGGAGAAGTTCAGGTCAAGTCCCTCCAGAGTGAGCAGAACACAGCCAGCAGCATCGCACCACCAGACGCTTCACAAACCAAAGAAAAGCCCGGGGTCTGCTCATTTCTACTACAGAATAATGCAAAAACAAACTCTCATTTTGATCTTTTCCCCACAAAGTCAAAAGTTCAAATACATGGGAACCACACCACTAAAAATTGAAGGCAGGAAAAAAAATACTAAATATTTTGAATAGAAATTTCCATAAGAGGATATACAACACCAGCAAAAGCATATCTTTCTCATTTTCTCTCATATCTGGGAAATAATGAAGGCGAAATCCTAACCAATAGAAGAATGCCTCTACTTCAAATATGTGTCTAAAGAGGTAGATCAGATGAACTTTAGGGGAAGGGGTAAAACGGTACACTGCAAAAACAAGATCTTCTACACATTAAAATCACTAAGGGGCGAGGGGGGGGACTCATTCACTCATCCTGAATGAGTCAATTTGAACTGATGTGGAAAGTGATTTCTGCAGTGTAGGACTTGTGCCCCTCAGTGTAGCGCCCCCTGGTGACACGACTGAGGTATGAAGCGCTGAGGTAGAGTGTTTTCTACTGTGGAAGCGTGGACACAATAAATCAAAACAGTACATTTGGATTCCGCTAACCAAACTGAAATTTTCAAAAACTGCTAAATCCAAATGCCTAGGTCACTTACAGTGACTTGAAGAAAATATTCTGATTTGAGGAATTTGGACAAGTTTAAATAGAGTTATTTTAGTTTTAAGTCTTTAAGTACAGTTATGAACAAAGTATACGCATGTGGAAAAAAATATTTTTGTTCAAGCATGACAAAAGTCTACTTTAAATGAGAAAAAACATGTCCCATTGGTTGTCAAGTTTGCTTTGAAAATCAAGAGATAATCATTCCAAGTCTCATAAGTCTAGACTACTCAAAAGGTTTTCTTAAATCATCTTGGAGTGAAATCAGGCTTTTGTATTCTTGTCAGAGCTCAGGCAGTCCTTTCCCTGTCCTTTCTTACAGCACATAACAAAATCCATCTCCTCACTCCATGCGACTCCCTACCCTCACCATACAGTGCAGCCGGCCCGACGGCAGCCGGCCCGACGGAAAGTAAAGTACCAATAATGTCCGTTTCAACTCAAATGCCATTGCATTTGTGATCGGTTGGTGCATCTACATGTTTTCAGATGGTTCTCAGAGCCTCAGAGCAAAAACTGAGGCCATTTTGAGGCCTGACTCCAGCACAGCATGGCGCCACCTGCAGCGCAGGATGTCCAGGCAAGGTCACAAGGCAGTGGACCTCATTTAAATTTTTCTTAAAAAAATAAAAGTGTTCAAAGACTATCAGCTTTATAAAGTATACAAAATACCACAAAAGCAAAATAAAAAAAAGGAACTTTTTTCCATATATAGAATCATTTTCTTTTCACTGAGGTACTCGAGCCTGAGGTAGTAGCGTAAAATGCATATTCAAATTTTTTTTTTTTTATGGGCAGCATCAGTTCAGCACCATTTCCCCGAGTGTCAGTCAGTGCGCTGCCCTCACCTTGAGAGAGATATATATATATATATATATATGTGTGTATATATATATGTGTATATATATATATATGTGTATATATATATATTCATTTATGTATATAGGTCTATCTATAAAATGCATCCGAATTTATAAAATGCCCCTATCATAACAAGACCCTACCAGAGGCCGGTCCTGAAACTAAGGTTCTCCCCAAACATGGCCCACCCACTCAGAGCCAACCCTCCCCCCCAAAGAAATCTATAGGTCCAACCTGGACCTCCATTGCAATGCCTTTTCCACAGAAAACTGAGCAGAAAGCTTCAACCACCAAATAAACACTAAAGGAGAAACTAAAGTAAATCTGAAGTCTGCCGGGCTGAAGTGCCTCACCAGGTGAAGGGTACTGTCCGTGTGTTTGAAACTAATTGAAAAAAGGGCCCGCGGGGTGCCAGTGCCAGTGGACCGGTCAGAGCGCAGGGCGATTGCACAGGAGCCACAGGCGGTTCAAGTCAAGAACCCTGTGGGCAAGGCCGTGGCCCTCCCTGGACTAACAGCTCTCCAGTCGAGTTGTACAGCGTGCTCCTTGCCCCGCTCACTTCCTGCGGGGCACGGGAGGCTGAGTGCCAGGCGGAGGCTTCACCTGCTGCTTGTGCTGCTGCTGCTGCTGCTGCTGCTGCTGCTGCTGCTGCTGCTGCTGCTGCTGCTGCTGCTGCTGCTGCTGCCTGCACCTGACCCAAGATCTCCTGAATCTTCCTCTGGGCCAACTGCACGCACACACACAGTCATGAGAACTCGGCATGTAGTGCCAGGACAGCCTACCGAGAACGCTCAAACCCACCTGACAGGCAAAGAAGTGTCCTGTGATCTTGACTACCACCTGGTCGTCCTCGTCAGGCGTCTGGTCCCTGGGCACCACCACCTCTGCGCAGGAGAGGTTCTGCAGCTCTGTCACCTACACAACCACACATGAAAAAAGATAAAACACCACTCCACTGCTGGACTTGTAAATGCTTGTACCGTTTTTCCGCCTTTTCCGATGACCCGGCCTGCAGCGAACGATGGCACCTTGATGTGAGCCTCCAGCTTAACCTCCTCTTTAGGTCCAAAGAAGTTCTCCTCCTTTAGCTTACTGAAGATCCGGCACTGGGCCTAAATAGGAGAACAAAGATATTGGCAAGAACAGAAAACCCCATGTAGGAACCAAATCCGGACCTACTTGGGCAAGTTTATTTGTAGAGCACAATTCGTACACAAGGCAATTCATTGTGCTTCACAACAGGAAAAAATGCATTAAAATCACAAAGACATGGCAGAAAATCACAATCTTAGTTCAAGACATAAAAGAGAAGAGTGCAAAGAAAAGCATTTCAGTCATATGCACAGCCAAACAAAAGTTTTTAGTTTAGATTTGAACACTGCCAGAGTAGAACCTGTCTCACATCCTCTGGAAGACTGTTCCAGATTTTAGCTGCATAAAACTGAAATGCACATTCCCCATGTTTAGTCCTGACTCTGGCACCAGCAGGAGGCCGGTCCCTGAGGGCCTCAGAGTCCGAGATGGTTCATATGGCACTAACATGTCCGAGATGTACTTTGGTGCTAGGCCATGGAGAGACTTTTATACATCTGTATACTCAGATTCATGGGCTCTTGACTTTTTCCTTTACCTTTGTGTATATCATCCCCATATTGCAATTCAACTGAAATAAAAACATTAAAATGAGTTTTGAGTCACTCTTCCTCGAACTCGCCCGTCACTGTGACGCTCTTTAATGACACCGCGGACGACAGTGCAGCGTGAGTGTTGTGAGTCAGAGGACGACTGCGGAGGACGCAAAAAGAAGCCGTCAAAATCTCCCTGGCAGAAGGTCTATTGTACATGTTCATAGTATTTATTATATAGTTATGGCATTTTAGGCTGTCGAGATCAATAAACTCAGCGCCTGTTGCTTCAGCTGCCCCGGTAAAGTCGCCGGGGTGAGCGGCATATTCTTGGCAACGGCGACAATATTCAAGGTATTTACAAATCCTGTGTTATAATAGTATTTGGCTGGCTTTTTTTTTTTTTTTTTTTTTAAAAGGCGGGTCCAGATCAATGAATGAATACGTGTATATTCTCTAACAGCGGCTTCACTATCGCAAACAACCCTCCTCCTCTTCCCCCGCTCAAAGTCAACTTCGGCACTCTCAATAAGGATAATATTCATAAGAGAGGCTAATAGACCGATTTTTAGAAGAATCATTCTTTTGATTACGTCATCGCCAGAGCGCAACCGTCAAATTGACGGCTTGGGAGTTCGAGTAGTTCTAAAATCCTGGTAGTCCTAGTGTTAAAGTCTGTTCTTTGAGCCACAGGGGGCAGTGCAGAGACCTGAGCACAGGACTAATGTGATGGTACTTCCTGGTTCTAGTCAGGACCCGAGCAGCAGCGTTCTGGATGTACTGCAGCTGTTTTACAGCTCGTTTGGAGAGGCCAGTGAGCAGGCCGTTACAGTAGTCTAATCTACTAGAGACAAGCGCATGGATAAGTCTCTCCAGGTCTGGTTTAGACACTATACTTTTGATTTTGCGAGACTCTGGAGGTGACTGTTAACACTTTCTCTTTGTTTCTGTGGGCCAAAGAAAGACGATGATTTCAGTCTTGTCTGAGTTCAGCTGGAGAAAGTTGTTTTGCATCCACACACTGATCTGTTGGATGCAGTGACAGAGTGAATCCACTGGTCCATATTCACCTGCCGTCAGTGCTTACTGTGAGGCCATGTATCATAATGGTCACATTTACTGAAAATCACACGTTTTTATCTTCAATGCACTCAAAGCGCTTTATATCAAGGGTTAGGGTAACCAGACACCCACTTTGATGAGGCGGGCTGAGTGTCTTGCCCATGGACACAACAGCAGTATTCACCCGAGGCAGCTGTGATCGCACCGCTGACCTGCGGTTCAGAGTGCACTGCCATGGATGTTTATGTCCTGCCACTGAGCTACTGTGCAAGTGATCTGCGCGAGTTAAGCGGGCGATACCTTAAACTGTGCCTCCGGAGGTCCCACGATGATCACAGTCCTGTGCTGGCACTCCTTTGCTTCTGCAGGGGCGATCTGGGGCAGAGCACAGGTTAAACTGATTAAAACATTTACAGACTCAGTGGGCAAAGGGAGACATGCTCCAGATGAGTTTGGAATGCCTAGCTGGAGAATTAGCCTTTTATGAATGATGTAGATTACTTCTTGAACGGTGGTATCAAGCCTTATGTGCTACACAGTCGGTCCTCCAAGTTAGAATCTTTTATGTCGACCCAACGAGTGACCATGTGAACACTGCTCCAGACCAGCCTCAAGGCCAGGCTTGGGTCGAGTCAAACGCAAATGGTCAGACTTGGCCATTTAGTTGGAGCATGTTGAGCTTGATTTGGTAAACATACAAACTAAATAAATACAAAATTCAAATGTGATACTTTTGACAACATTCACATTATGTGCCAACATGCTCAACGAGAGTGGCAAAAAGTTTGACTTCATATAATCCCTTTTTAAAACCATTTACAGAAGAAAAAATATGCGGAACAAAGATTCTTAGCCTCAGAGACAATTATTGCTAATGAATAATTGTTGGCAAGTTACCATGGCAGTGTATATTCTTCAACCTTGTACTTGCCAAACACATTTTGTGGAATTACTTGGTATGCTTGGCTTAAATGAGCTATAACTTTAAAAGCACTTTCGCTTCATGAAACAGCCTCTGGTTTGGTGTTATTAACCAAGTGGTACTTTTTAAAACGGCTCAATATTGTGCGTTGCTTTGTGTGAAGGGTTTAAAGAACCACTGCTTCAGGTTTATAAGGGGGGAACCATCAGGAAAACATGCTTACGCCAAACAAGGCGGCCCCACTGCTCAGTCCTCCAGTGTGGTGCACCTAAGCCTAAAGAATTCTTGATCTTGTACGAAACGGCGCTAGAGACGTCTGGGTTGATAGGTTGGGGTTAGCTAAGGCTAAACTTAACGCGTCTCAGTGGGGGTCAGCCCTATAAACCCCAGCACTGCTGTTCAACGGGGAACTGCAGTACCTCCAATTGTGAAAGGTACCGATGTTCCCTCTGCCTGAAGTAACAAAAGATTCGTAATATTTAACGAATGTCTTTACGAAAACCCCAAAAGATTACGCTAGCTGTGATCGAACCATAAGCGAGGCGATCTGGAGGGGATCCAGACGCTCTTATTGGGCACGCCTCCCAGGTGTCGATCACACTTTGGCCCTCAGTCCCTCTGGATCAAGATTCAAACAGGTCTCAGGGGAGGAAGACAGATGATCCAATCATGGGCAGGCACTCACTCAATATTTGCATAATTAACAGACGAGCGCAAAGGGAAACAGGTTAGGAAAAAAGAAACATGGGCCAGTCCCGTGGCCCATAACAAGATGCGTGTCCTATTGATCTGAAGGCATGTGCGCAAAATTATGAATTACAATTAGAAAAGGTTTATTGCCAGTGAACAAAAGCTAGGCGCTAGGAACTTCCAGGAAGCCATTGCGAGCGACTGCCCAGTGAAAAACAAAAAGGCACTTTCACACGTCTATATAAAACCACAAAATCAAGCATAAATCTCTCAGTGCTCAATGATTTGTAGGCGCAGTCATTTGTTCAGGAAAGTCACAGCCCCCCAGCCCCCCAGCCCCCCCTCATCATGACAGACTCCCCATCACCACTCACTGCACTACAACTGTAAATTTAACTAATTCTCGAGTACATTGTAATGCCCGTTTTAATTTTATACTATAGTCATTTAAATTGTTTAATGCATGTCCTTTTGATTGACAATGGCAAACATGGGAACTTGTCTCAGCCTTAAGGTGCAACATAAAACGCTGATCAATAATAAAAACATGTCAAACAAAATTCAAAAAAACCCTTCTGATTCTGATGACGATGTCACAAACCTCCATCACCACCAACATTCCGCCACTTTAAGAGATAGGGAAAAATTTAAGAAAAAAAATGATAAAATACGGAACATAGTGATCATACAGTACGCTTTATGTGCACTGTAGTTTGTGTGCTATGAGAAACTTATACGCACGAGGCGGCGGCGGTAGATAACTTCTCGTGCTCCCCCAAGCGCTCCAGAGTTTGGATGCAGAGAAAGTGCACCTGCTGGTTAATGTGAATCTTTATTTTCTTAAAAATAAATTAAATCTTAAAAATTGTCACCATGGCCTGTTTTTAATCCAACTGTTTGCAGCCCTGTTCTGACTAAAGCCCTGTGGGGGCCTGTGGGGGCCTGTGGGGGCCTGTGGGGGCCTGTGGGGGCCTGTGGGGGCCTGTGGGGGCCTGTGGGGGCCTGTGGGGGCCTGTGGGGGCCTGTGGGGGGGCCGTGTGGGGGCCTGTGGGGGCCTGTGGGGGCCTGTGGGGGCCTGTGGGGGCCTGTGGGGGCCTGTGGGGGCCTGTACTCCAAAACAAATGCACAAATTCAATTAACCGCCTTATACTCACTCCCCTCTCTGGTCAACGCTGACCAATAGCCATCTGAGTCAGAGCAGGCCTCATTGTGGTAAATGTGTGCGATCTCCCGCTTTGTGCGCGCGCAGGGATTGGCCTTTCACGCACATGTTTGGCTCAAACACGCCCACTGACTGAGATGGATGTCAACACTGAGGAGAGGGAGGAACCAATGAGACTCTACCCTTTCTTGAATGCGTGCATTTTTTTAAAGAGTAATTATAGTGGCATTGGCCCCCACAGGATATGGGGAGAAGTCCTCCTGGCACGTCTCGTACGTTCTTGGATAGATCCAGTGCGTTGGTCCCGCACTTCAGAAACAGACTTATTTTAATTGTGTGCAGCTCTGCCCTGACTAAATAGCAACTTCAGAGATAAAGAGAAGGATTCACATTAACCACACTTCAGGTCAGATGCTTAGCTCAGATGATGCAAATGCCGTTTTTATTTCATTAAAACGTTAGTGGATAAGCTACTTAAAAACAACTTGATCTATAAGAGGCAGTCTATAAGAAGTGTTTGTGTGCGCGTGAGGAGAGATGAAGACGGGACTCGTTTGGCCCACATAAACAGTGGAATGTGTTTGTAAGAAAGAAATGTCCCATTAATCACTCAAACGCCAATCGCTTCAATCCAATAAACTCAAGATCGGACTCCAGCACAAAACCTCAACGCAACGTTCTCTGAATGCGCTGCCGTTCGTGGATCTTTTGAAAATCCTTTACGCCCGAACAAACTTTGTGGAATAAGTGATAAGTGCAAGAGTCTGGATGGATAAAAGAGGGAATGGACAGTCTGCGCTCGTGCGTCGATCATCAACGGGACCTGCACCGTGGCTGGATATGCTGCTCTGCTGTAAAACCACACATTTATGCACAACTATTGGGGATGTGGAACCATGTATGTGGGATTCAAGCAAAAACATGCGTGGATTAAGACACAACTGAAGCGGCTCCGGGTGAATTATTTAAACCATGAATGCCTCATTCGTATTAAACAACTTGGGTAACCCAATTTCCCAATTCTTCCGTGTGGGAAACAGCGGCCCTGGGGAACATGGGTACCGGGGATTAACGGTACGCACCCGTCTCAGTGTGCGGTTGAAGCCGTTGGATTTAACTATATTAGTCTATATTACGAGTTCACTTGGGGAGATTCGATATTTGTACGTGGGAGCACAAATGAACTTTGACATTTTTGGAACATGACTATACCAAAAAAGAAGAAGAAGAATGACAGAACCAGGCTAGCCATGCTACACTTAAGCTAACTGGCTTGGTCACGGTTCTGGCCCCCCTTCGCCCGCACAGGGTCAGGCACTGCTCCGAAGATGACCAGGAGCGGGATAGACCCAGTGATTACGCGGCCCTGGTGGAAATCCAAGACTAACAAACTGGATAGCAGAGCCAGAGGCCAAAGAGGAAATCTGATTTAAAAGACACTTGTCCTACAAGCCAACGTGGCAGATATAGCAAACCCAAGTGGATGACCTGGAAAGGTAATCGCAGAGACAACCTGCAGAATGTTAGTAATCTAAAAGGACACCGAGGGTAAAGATGTGGTCAAGTATATGGAGGCCTGGACCCCTGAATATCTAAAACTTCCAACAAAAGCATCACTCCCCTGGCTCCCAAACTCCCTGAACCAGAATCCAAGACCCATTATACTGAAGTTCTACAACTTCAGCGATAGACTTCTGGATGCAGCCATGACACCCCGTTCACTGCGGACCAGACCAAAGTAAATGAGCTTCACATCTCTTCAACTACTCAGTGATCATGAAACTCAAAACTGAAAAACTGAGTGGATTACACTCTGCTTTATTCTGCAACGCTGAGGCCAAACGTGGATAAAAATTTTTACGATTCACCACACCGGATGCGTTCGATGCTGGGATATTCATTATTTAAAAAAAAAATATTCAAAATAAATAAAAGCCCATGCGAAGAATATGCATGTTCCATTGTGTTCTGTTGTGGTTCCAGTGTTTGCTTTTCTTACATTCTCTGGGCAAACAGATTTACAAGAATGATGTCAACATGTTTAATACAATGGCATCTGAAAAATAATGAATAGCATCATTTAATGTTAATGGCATACTGGGCGGTCAAAGATACCAAAATAAATATATATCTGCAAGAAACCAATATAAATGAGATAATTAGAGTATTGTATGCGCTGGGGTTCATCTCCCTCCAGATGTTAGTCATATTCTTCACTCATTTACAGAATCTCTTATTTATTGCTCCTCCAGTGCCACTTGAATTGAATACATCTAGTGTAGGTTTGACACGAAAATTCCAGTCGCCGCCTCAGATTAGTATCGCCCCCTGTGGAGCATACACATTTACGAAACATGTCAATGTAGATTTATACTGGTCTAACTATTAATAGAAATCCGTTTGAAATCGATATTGCAACTCCACTCTTGTGTTTGCCTTTGTATGATGAATAACCAAATTGTTAGAAAAAAAATCTTGCCTGTTTTTGATGGTCAATGTTGTTCAAATGTGTCTCATATTATACCATAGGGTTGATTATATTGAATTTATTAATGCTATGAAACTGGTTGAACAACTACAGCGTTTTTCAATTTTCATGTTTCAATTTCATGGCCTCTATATTTATCCAGTTTTTCCTACAAGCCCAGTCTCCCACATTTGAGCACATGCGTCTCACAAGTATGCAAGACATTAACTTCACTGTGACAGTCAATTAAATAAGTAAAGGAGAAAAGATCATTATTCAAAAGAAGTTTTTTTGTTTTTCATCCTCAATATGTCACAAAAACCATCAGTCACTTCAATACAACATAAATACCGTATCATTGAACTATTACATAAACACTGATGGATCCATCTCTTGTTGCTGTTCAGTTCTGTTTTTTTCTGAGGAGCACTTCTGCTTCTGCTGATGTTTTGAGCACATGTTTATCTTCAAATATCACCAGAAGAGTTGCTGGATGTGAGAAGCCGTGGCTCAGTTCTCTCTTTTTCAGCTCCGCACAGATGTGGTGAAACTTCTCATTGACATATTTCATATGGAATATCCTGGGTTTGCATTTATACTGGAGGTCTCCTTTATCAGCTTCTCATAGTTGGCCCAGCGATGTGCTCTTTCTACAGTGATTGAAGGGACCGCAGCTCCAGCATCTAATACGAGCTCCAAAATGATCTTCTGGAGGAAGCCCTCCGTATAATCTCCTTCCTTACCCTCTGAGACCCCCACAAGAACTCCAAAACCAGAATCTTGCTTTTCATATTTTTGTTCTCTACCTGGAGTTTAACCACCTCGGCTTTCACCTCCCGTAACTTGTCGATAATGTCCGAGATGTGCTGCTCTGCATCGGCAAAGTGAGCGCCCCTCGTCCTCCCGCTTTCAACTTCAGTATCCCTGCCTCAATTTGCGTTAATCTGGGCTCGTTTTTCATTGCTCTGACGTCAGTTCTCAATACCACTTCACTCTGCACGTCACGCAACACAAGGACAAGTGATGTCTTTCCCATCCATCCTCTGCTGGTGCTGGTGATCCCCGCTGGAGACAGCTGTGCACTGAAGACTGACATTGCCATTCCACTCAACTTTCGAACTATGTACTCTGGCCTCAAAACTCCTGCCATGCACACAATAAATGGATACCTTTTGGAACATTTGGCCGGCCATCACAAATAAATGGATGACACAAACATCACCAATGATCAAGGACTGGACTGACATAGTAACAGACATAAGATGTGCCATTTTGATGTCGAGATGATCTCTTTGTATTCTAATTTCCGCTCCGTGTTGTGTTGTGTTGTGTTGTGTTGTGTTGTGTGCACGCCCGGACCATCACGCAGTATTACGTTTCCATGTACTCCCAATATACGACAGACCTATTGAACAGAGCGACAGACAGGAAAGGTGGTGGACGCCGCTCACTGACCCCTGCACAGATTCACCATTGTAATATTGACTGAAAGTAGTTTTGTTTCCAATATTGCTGCAGGGGTTGGGTAAAGAGTAGACCGCATAATCAGGTGTAGTAGCTCCGTTAGAAGGTGTGGCTCACTTTGATGGAGGCTCCAGCGAAGTGCGACAGCTGCTTAATGTGCTGGCCCTGCTTCCCGATGATGGCCCCCACGGCGTGCGCAGGGATGAAGAGCTGCACAGACTCGGACTCTGGATGGGCCTAAGGGTCAACAGAAAAAACAACATTGGCACAACAGAGCAGAAGGAGCAGGCCTGTCCCTCCACACCGCCCAAACAGACGCGGGAGCTGACGTCACCCTGATCAGTGCATTTCTGATTGAGGCTTAAATGAGTTGTGTATTGCACCTTTTTTAAACAGGTTTTTAAGTGTCTTCATATTTTTGCAACTGTCGACCATGTGCTCGTTTCCACGGACATGGTACATTTCATAATAAACTTATTGTGGCAAGATAAACACCTGTAACTGAGCAAAAGGCCTTCCGCTGTCAGACCCCCGCCTCTTCACAGATCTGACCTGTAACTGTACTTAGTGGCTCCTGCCCGTCTCCATAGAGACAGACAAGTTTAATGCAGGGCTGAAACAAGTGCAGCCGGCTGCAGTGTCTCAGTTCAAGTCTTGACTCCGACAATGTACTGTATGTCCTCCCTTCACTCTCGTCCCACATTTCACCCTCACCTTTCCTGTCTAATAAAGCCCTCGGGCCAAAGAAATTATTAAAAAAAAATAAGAGCTGAGAAAAGTTTGTTTTTGATCCTTTGTGTCTGTAAATGTATTCCATTAGAAGGTCCTCAAGCTTTATCTGGGTCTAATATAACAAATTATATTTACTAAACTCACTTCCTGTGCAATTATCCTCACATTTCTGTGCATTAAAAGCCTATCTACCCTACTGCCCCGCATTTCAAAAACGATAAAAACTACAGTTTGGACGTGCATCTAAACTAGAAGTGCAGCGCTCCACTCGATTTGTCGTCTCAAAGCAACAGCTGATGCTAGCTGCACTAACTTTCGCACAACTTTTGTTTATTATCATAGCAAAGCGTGCAGCCTTTTTTCACCACGATAATGGAACATTGGTATGACGAAGACTCACTTCATGTCCGGTCTGCATTTTGTCTCTCACGTTTAAGACTTGTTAAGTCTTTAAACTTGTGTAATGCGCAGCATGTTTACGAGAACGCTGCTGCTCGGGTCCTGACTAGAACCAGGAAGTACGATCACATTAGTCCTGTGCTCAGGTCTCTGCACTGCCCCCTGTGGCTCAGAGAATAGACTTCAAAGCAGCTCTGCTTGTGTTGTATACAAGTCTCTCCATGGCCTAGCACCAAAGTACATCTCGGACATGTTAGTGACATATGAACCATCTCTGACTCTGAGGACCTCAGGGACCGGCCTCCTGCTGGTGCCCAGAGTCAGGACTAAACATAGGGAATGTGCGTTTCAGTTTTATGCAGCTAAAATCTGGAACAGTCTTCCTGAGGATGTGAGACAGGTTCTACTCTGGCAATGTTCAAATCTAAACTAAAAACTGTTTTGTTTGGCTGTGCATATGACTGAAATGCTTTTCTTTGCACTCTTCTCTTTTATGTCTTAAACCATTTGACGGATAGCCTGAAAATAGCACCTTTAAATTTCTTTAATTTGAAAGGTCTTTCTTTAGAGGAATTCTTTACAATTCTAGAACTACTATTTAGACACAATTGCAATGTAAATAAGTTCCGCTCGACACAATAGCCCATTGTGCCGTGTCCAAGCGCAGCTGCATAGCAGGTGCCTTAGGAGAGGAACACACTCTGCAGTGGTCTTAGTGCCAAATGACCTTCTAACCAAAGTCCAGGAAAGAGCCTGGCGCGAGTCAAGAGCGAGTTTTAACACTAAAAGCTGTTGGTCGAGTTTTGCCTGGGACAATTAGTTTAGCGAAAGCTAAACCTAGGGAGGGGGCAGACGAGACCAGGTCCGTCGTTAAAGATGCAAAAGCGCTACACGTAAAAGGTGGAGGCGTCGATGAGATAGTCGTTGTAAAAGATACATATGCTCTGTACAGACGTGTGCAGAGACAGATATGGGCACTGACGTCTAGGGACGGTCAAACATGGGAAAGAATCAATCTTAAAGTGCCCATCCCGGAGACATCGGTTACGTTGGCAATGTCAAATGAATATGGGAAAGAGTGTCTGGAGTGTCTGCCAGTGTGGTTCAATAGATTTGGGTTTAGCATACTGGCGGCTCACTAAGCACGGACAAAATGTATGATTCATGTTAGCAAAATTGTTAATTGAATGAATAGAAATGAAGGTTTTGGGATTTCTGTCATGTCTGTGATTTTAATATATTTTTTCCCTGTTGTGTGAAGCACTTTGAATTACCTTTGGTACGAATTGCGCTCTACAAATAAACTTGCCTTTTGCAGGGCTGAACCACAGAGCAGAGTACAGCGAGGGTACACCACGGGTTACTAATAAGTGGAGGAATACCAGGTGCCACAGTGGAGTGGCAGTGCATACTAGGCTTTTCCAAGTACTGACCAGGCCCATCGCTGCTTAGCTTCAGAGATCTGATCGAGCATCCTCAAAGTGGGATGTCCATGGAGACAAGCATGTGGAGGACCCTCCACATGTAGGTCACAGTGGAGTGGATTTAAAGGCGCACTATGTAACCCAAGTAGGGCTGCAACGATTACTCGAGTAAATCGAATAATTCGATTACAAAAAGCTTTCGATTATTATTTTATTGCTTCGATTATTCGTTTAATTTACATATTTAATCAAAAACACGTGAATCTTGTGCGCGCGGAGCGCACGGAACGACTTGTGGCGCTTTAGTTTCACACGGAGCTTGTTCCGCTCTGACGAAGGCGCGACAAGAAGAGAGCGGCCGCGTTTTAAAGAGTTTTAAAGGAGTTTATGATGAGTGAAAAGGGCATGGATCTATTGTAATAATCCCGAGCTGCAACTCTAAACACCGCATTTAGCTCCGCCCACCCCAGCCCCCGCGCCGTCGACACGCCACCGCGGACCCCCGCGCCCCCCACCTCAACAACTCTGCTTACCCAGTCAGTCGTACTTTTAAACAGCCAATGCACATGGAAACAGCACGAGGACCGCGGTTCTGTTAGAATAATCTGTTGTGAAACAGAAAGTCCGAGACGCAGAGGCTAAAATCACACGGAGCCAAAACGGCAAAATGCTCAAAACGCCAGGACCACCGGTCCCACCCAACATAACGTTTAACAAATGTCTTATTTTAAGTGATGTGACAGAGCCACTGTAACTGTTTACAGTCTATGACAAGTTTAATTAGTCCTTTATATATTCTTTATATATTCTTTCTATACAAACAGAAACAGTTTGGACTGAAGTGAAATGTTGCTGTTTTGGGGACAAATTATATATGAAATTAAGTATAAAATTTGTTATTTTAAACAGAATTCCTTATTTTGTATTTGTTTATTACTATGAGCCTATAACGTTTATCTAAAAAATGATTTGAAATGTGTTTAAATGGTTTACTGAATGTAAAAAAAAATTAACCGATTACTCGATTAATCGAAGAAAAGAATCGATAGATTACTCGATTACTATTAAATCATCGATAGCTGCAGCCCTAAACCAAGCTACAGGAGCTGGAGTCGGGACCCGTTCATTGCCCCTAATTACAGAGAAAAACGTGACAGTCCTGGTTCTGACAGCGAGCAGCCAAAGCCGTGCTGAGCGCTGTTGCAGGGCCCGTGGCACTGTACAGAGAAGGTCTGGCTGTCAGAGAGGGCCACTGAGCCCCCTCCCCCCAAAAGCACATGCACTATAAAAGGAAACCGTTCAAACTAAGGGTCGCCCACACCCATCCAATGAGGGGTCAAAAGATCAGCAGAGCGAAGACACGATGAAACTTACTCCGAACGAGGCGTGTCCTCCGTGAGCTCCTTGAGGCGATGTTTGACATGGAGGGCCCATGCACGGGGCCCCGGCGGGAACAGGCCCAGAGCATTCAGGTTCAGACCGGGAATCATCGTCGACTGTAGCTTCAACACAAAACACACACACAGTTAGACTCCCTGACAGCCTACAGAGGCACCAAACACACGTTGTGTGGTTACCGGAGCAACAGTTAGACACTAAGATATTGGAACAAGATTTGAGCTAGTATCGATGCATTAATATAATTGTCATGAATAAGAAACTGACCTTTCCTAAAAAAAAAAAATGTAATTTTAAAGTTTATCAGAACTAGTACACGACTGAGGGTCATCAAAAGTAACAAGCAGACACCAACACTAGTATACAGTACAGTACTAGGTACTCATTTGAGCAAGTATTGTTAAGAAAAGAACTAACTTTCCTCAACTGTTTAAGAATAAGCTAGGGTTTAACAGAACTAGTTTAAACACACAAAAAAAGGTCGAATACTACAATTTGTACTTGTTTTTAAAAAAAAAATAAGTGTAACAAATTTTAGTATTGCGATAACAATTTTAATACTCAAGACCACAAAATTTTTGTGTTGAGAACATTTTGTAGGATCATTTTTTTGAAAAAGTCTTGAGGTTGAAATGTCAGTATCTTGTCAACACTAATAACACATGGAAAGTATTTATAGTTCGAGTATGACCATACTAACAGCCAAATGAAGCGTTCCTGACATGTCAGACGCGCACTTATCACTCATGGCGGCCATGTCACTGTCGTAGGACTCCCGAACCTTCTTCATGATCTCCTCCTGAGCTTTGGTGCAGCCTTCGGTCGTCCAGTTGCTGTGACGGTTCTCTCAGGGTTGTACGGGTCAGGTCCTGGAGACTTTAGGGGTTACAAAAAGCAACAGAAATCAGATTTTCTTCCCTGGTAACTGTGACATGGGCACAGGCTGTGGAGCTCACGCAGAGATGGTGATCTGTGTGCCCGTGTCCTGCTCAATCTTCTTCAGGTTGCGGCCCTCCTTCCGATCAGTCGTCCCACAAAATTGTTGTGAACCAGGATCTTCAGGGGAACGTCTTCATGACTGTGGAGAGAAGAGACTTTGTGATGAGGTTGTGGCTCTAGGGCAGCAGTTAGAGGGGCGGGCAGCAGAGGGGCGGGCAGCAGAGGGGCGGGCAGCCAGTGCAACAGAGACAAAATGACATGTCTCTGGTCAAGTCTGGTCAGGTTTTAGGCACATCGTTTCACGTTTGCTCAATATGGACATTGAACATTAAAGTTGATGTCTGGAGCTGAACTCACAACTTTGTGTCAACAGCTTCCTTGCGCATGATGTCCATGATGATCTTGCAGGCGCTGGTGCAGCCCTCAGGGGTGGAGTGGATGGTGATGGGCTTTTCCGCTGCCCCAGCATTCTCTTTTCTGTGGATGTCGATCCTAAAACACAGGGCAATACAAGATCTGACATTTAGGGGTCTTTGGGGTCCTTTTATATTAGTTCCTTTTCAAGTCGTACTTTTCAGTGGACTTTGAGCCTGTCCGCGGCGCCGTGCGGCGGACTTACTTTGAGTGAGTCTGCTTGGTGATGTTGCGGATGGTGCCGCCCTCCTTGCCGATGATGGCTCCTACAAACTGCATGGGCACAGACATGCGCAGTGGCATGTCTGCGTGGCCTTTGGGGCGGGGGCTCATGCCGGGGGAGCCAGAGCGAGGCGGGCCCCGGGAGTTGAACCCTCGCCTGTTCCCGGCCCCGACTCCCTCGGGAGCATTTTCGTCTGGGATGTAAGACACTTTGAGAGCGCAGTTTTCCATCATGGCACAGTTGAGCTTCTCGATGGCTCTGCAAACACACAACGACTGGAAATTACAAGTGCTCATTCTTTTGAGGGATAGAAAATGGAGATTCACTCATTTCTAATAGTCAATGATCAGTTTGGGGTTTTCAATGGCGACGCCCACATCCAACCCTCTGCTCCAAACCACACACTTTTACAGTTCAAGTTTAAGGTGGGGGTGAAGATATAAATAATCTGTCATTCATACAAAAAAAGTTAAGTGCCATGTTTATGTCCAGGAACTATTGAAAGACCATTTAAGTGAAGATTTGGGAGTGAGTAATCTAAGCCTTGCAGTGCAGTTTCCTGGTGCTTTTCTTTACAAATTATTTGGGTGGGATACAAAAGGTGGGCGTTCATGCCAAACTCCACTCAAGACTTTAGTCCACTAATCTATCAGTCGTTTTTAGTCACTCAAGAGTTTAAGTTGTGTGTATGGAAGTGTATTGTTGTAGTGGAATAATTCAACACAAAACTATTTGTCCAAAAATAAAAAAAAATGTTTGCAACTTTCCCAATCATTTAAGCTTTTCCCCCGTTCATTTGGTAGACTCCTCACATGCAGGCTTTTACAGCGGTGCATCTTGAGACCTTCTGCACGGACTGCACTCCAGACGTTCAGTGAATCATCCATGGATGGTCATATATTCCATACTGCAGCTAAGGTCGCACCCAAGGCAGAGGGCAGGAGCAGTGTGTCATGGACAGCAGGGGGCACTACAGGGTCACTTAAGCTCTTCTTCATGACTATAGATAGGAACGCAGGAGCCAATCAGAATAAAACACTTCTCAGAGGCTTGAGGCAAAAGCGTCGGGTAAAGCTCAGAGGGGTTTCCCCCGATTCAAACTAGGCAACAGGAGGGTTTGACCTAGCAACTGTAAACAAAGGCCAAAATACAATAACACAATAGTTAGGATTTGAAAAATATTTGATCAAGTTGTTTTTTAATGTAATGTTAATTATTGATTCCGTTCTAGAACGCAGCACTACTGCACGTAAACTTTGAGTCGTCAGGTTCTCGTCGCAAGTGAACCGATGTCAAACCATATTCCTTTGTTTGGTGGACAGTTCCTGTGGTAAATATTAGACAAACCAGTTTAGCAGGGGTGTTCCAGGCGGGTGTACTTACAGTCTGGCCTGGTCTCTGGCCGAGTATCGGACATTCACTACTGCCGTCTCCGTGTCCGTGTTCACTGTGGACCAGACAGCAGCTCATCACAAACGGGAACAATCGACAGCCATTATTTATTCACTTACTGACAAACCAACGTGGCTCGCGCCAGAGTGATACGAGTGGCATTCGGAATCAAGTTTGTCAACTCACAAAAATCATTCAAATTCATCTTGCTGGCAAGGTTAGACAAAACCTCTCCATCTCTTGGGTAATGATGGGTCTGAATGTCACTTGACCTCCTCAGCTCAAAAAGCAGAAAAAAAAACAACAACTCCGGTTTAAGTTGCAAGTTTCCTCACTGGCGTTGAACTGACGTCGGCTCGGTAACCCAGGCACGGCATTTCAGTTGGACGATGAAATCTCAAGCTCTGCCTCACTTTTGCATTTCATGTACAATTCTATTGAGTCGACTTGAACTTAAAGTGCATGCTAACGTTTCTGCCACTTAAGACATTGCCAAGAATATTCCTCAATATGGCATTACACCATTTCCATAGAGCAGAGCGAGGGACACCAGTTACATGTCAGATCTGTGGTGAGGCGAGCCTACGCACAGCAACTGCCTTTTCCTTTCAAGGAATGTAATGAAAACAAAGGCAGTGGAACATTTTTGGAAAAGACTTTTACAACCGCTCCAGTCGGCTCAAGAGGAAAACCAGCCGGACAAATATGCTTTTCCACTCAAATGGGGACTTGCCTTGTTCGCAGCTCTCGACCGTGCCGTACTCCGCCAGCAGACTGTCCAGCGCCTGAACACACACACACACACACACACAGCTGCATGTGAGCGCACACATTTTTATGAGTCTGGGAATTGTGAGGAATAAAACAGCATCAATTCACTTCATGGTAAAACAAATCCTAAACAAACGAAGGCGCCATCGTTAAACACCCTTTCAGACCAAGTGTGACCCCGCCCCTTTAGTGTGTGCACAGACAAGAGGGGAGATACTGAGAATATTTGAGCGGGCAACTACTATGAGTACTAGAGTTGTTAGTGTATTAAAGGGTAATAGGCCTTAAATACTGTTCAGTCTTCAAAAGAAACAAATCCCTAAAGGCAGCACTTGGCTTGAACTAAGCAAATACAGTAGGCACGACAGTGTGTGCGTTTAAAGAATTATGAACAAATACACAAATTAGAAACAAGACAATCTACCAGAGTGAAAAACAAAAAAGTGTAGATAACAAAAAAGAATCATGGCACACTTAAATACAAAGTCACATTTGTTCCAAAGTCAAATTTTGTCCATTTCAAAAATCAAGTCCAAATGTACATTTTCCCATTTGTCTGATGTCTGTTCCCATCTCAGTCCAGTCCTTGATCGTTGGTGATGTTTGGGTCATTAACGTCTTTGTGATGGCCTTTTTTTTCCTGCTGCCAAAAAGTACATTATTTTTTAAACAAAAAAAACAAAAAAAAGTGTCAATTTATTGTGTCCATGGCAAGGGTTTTGAGGCCCAAGTACATAGTTCTAAAATTGACAGATGTCAAAAACGGTCTGCAGTGCATTGTTAATATCTGCAGTTATTTTGAGCAACAGGACAGTCCCAGAACATGCGACAGTGGTTTGTCTCCTGGGGTCAGTTTTTCCAACAGTTAGCATTTCCCTGTGAATGAGCACTTAGACATCGTTTCCAATGAAACTCCTTCCAGACACGTGATTTTGTAGTTCTCCACTGAGAGGTACTCATTTAAATGTTGATATAATTAGGAGCGCCGAAGACCTGCCTGAGGAACAACGCCACGCCGAAGATCTGCCTGAGGAACAACGCCACCGGACACCGAAATACATCTGTTGCAGAAACTTATTGAAACTATGACAAAATGAATGTGTGCCGTGTGTGAAGATAAAATATTCGAGCGTGTGACCCTTTTATTCGGTGGCCACTTGACTGACATTGTAATTAAATGTGCTCATGTATGTTGGGACAGCTGAAGAGAGGGAGCATGTACATCCCAGTGGAGAACCACAAAATCACATGTCACGTTATCCATGACCCCATGTCAAAGTGCTCATTATTCACAAGGAAATTTTAACTGTCGGAGAAACTGTGGCAGCAGGAGGCAAACCACCGTCGCGTGTTTTGGGACCGTCCTGTTGCTCAGAATTACTGGATCGAGATCAATAAAGCGCTGCGAGCAATATTTGACATCACCGTCCCACTGGATTTCAGGATTATGTCCTTGGGCCAGGACTCCTGCCACGGACACAAAGTTACCTCTGGAACATTCTCCTGGCTGTGGCGAGAAAAAAAAAAAAGGACACAAATTAGTGGGACTGGACTAAATGGGGATGTTTGGTTTGTGCCTTGATTTCATTGATTTGAGTTTGTATTTTTTTATTATTACACATTATACTTTAAAACTAAAAATGATATATAAAAACACATCAAATGACAGTTATACTGAAACGCTTTCCCATAGACCACCACAGTGTCAGCAGCTGTGCAGAAAATCTCACTCAACAAGGTCCAGAAACTCACGTTGAATGATTGAAAAGGTGCGTTTTCAGTCCTATGGAGCGAGGTTATGGAGCAGGTTCCACAGTTTTGATGGCCTCATTCACAGGTTATTCAAAATCTTATCTGCCCGTGGAATCAGAACATTGAATCAAAATAAAAATCTTAAGATGCATTTGGCCTTTCAAGATGCCTCAGGTAAAACCATGAAGAACCCAGTCAAAACTCAGCTGCTCCGCTCAGACCACTCGGAGCCCCTCCTATACAAGCCCCCTGCCTGGCTCCTCCCTCTCTGGCTCCAGGCCCATGTCCTGGTCCCTGCCCCCCACGTTCCACCAACAGCGCGGCGTCCCTCCCCCTCGCGCCCTCTCTGCGTCCTGATTGGCCCAGCCCACAGGGCCTCCAGCTGCAGAGAGACGGGCCCGACTGGCTGCTGCGCCTGCCCATCACCCCGCCGCGGCCAATAGGAATACAGGCCACTCAGGAAAGGGTGGGGTGCATTCCAGCAGGAGGGGGAGGGGAGCGTATGCTACACATTCTGTGAATCGGCCCCGGCAGAGCCCCGGCAGAGCCCCGGCAGAGCCCCGGCAGAGCCCCGGCAGAGCCCCGGCAGAGCCCCGGCAGAGCCCCGGCAGAGCCCCGGCAGAGCTGATATTTACAGTTCAAAGCTCTACATATTTGTCCGTTTGAGCTTTAGCAGTTCAGACTTCAGACATGTTTTGTCTCAAATGTTTAACGGCGCATCCTGAGACTTATTTGGTTTGTGACGTCACATCTACAGGGTAAGAGAGGGCCCAACCAATGAATTGGCCTTTTACTAGTGTCACAATGCCAACATTTCAAACTTGGAAAGAGTTTCATAGTTGATACAGATTAACCTCAAATTTTTATAATAGATTCTAGAACGTAATGTCATTAAAAAAGGTGGGTGAGCGTGAACACACAGATCTGGTTTTCTGGAGTAACGATAGTCAAATGACATGTTCACACCGCAGCCGAGCGGGCCTGGGAATGTCGCTTGAAGTTCAAGTATCACAATGAAGAGAACATTATTTTGTTCATTTTATTTAATGTGTGCTCTTTTTGTTGTAATTTTTTGGTTTCTCCAGAACCAGTGTGACACCACCCATTCCAACACGTCTCTGCCCTCTGAAGTCAACACAACATGGCTGACGTTTGGAAAGCATGTGGTCTTAACCAGTTTAAAACTGGTCGATTTTTTTTAAACAACCATAATTGTGATTACTTTTCATCAGGGAACAGGCCCCTAGGGGCCCCACACAGACTGTGCACACACACTAGTATCAAAATGCAGGACAGAAAAGGGCTGTGCTTTAGTTTCATTTTGTGTTAAAACACTTAAGCAGGGCTGAATCTATAACTTTTATAGTCTACTCGTCGCGATTAATCGTTGCAGCTCTAGTGTTGATTAAAAAAGTTGTGCTTTTTTGCCGTTAGACAAAGCATTAGTGGGCAGAGATCGAACTGTTATGGTTTTGAAATAAAAGACTCCGTATGGAAACAGACCTCCGTATCTTGACACACTGCAGCTCCTGAGTGAACTGGTCCAATACCAATATCAAGACTCAAATCCATAGCAAGGCCCACAAATGTGAGCTCAAACCATCAAACACACATTTGGCCTAATTACTTGTGCATTAAAAATAAGGTAATGAGCAAAGTATCTCATAGTTAACGCTCGCTTCAGCTGGATTTTGTTTTATGCTCAAGATTTCAAGTGACTGTTGAAATGTAAAAACACTTTGTCGCATAAACTCATGAAGCGAATATTAAAACTGGCGTGAGACTACAGACCTGCACCAGGCGCACTGGCGATGTGGACCATGTGGACCATGTGGTCTCAGGTTCAGGTTGTTTGCCACAAATCCTCCAGAAAAGTTGAGCTCACAAACATGGCAAAAGGCTTGAAGCTCAGGCTAAAACAGAAGCATTCCAACTCTGACCTGAAAACGCTCTAAAGTCACAAAGTCGCTTTTTTAACGCCAATTTAGATAAGATGCATATTTTGCGAGGGTGGGCATTCAGTTGAAGAGAACACACACACACAGCGCGCGCCCGCCACACACACACACACACAGCGCGCGCCCGCCACAAACACAGCGCGCGCCCGCCACAAACACAGCGCGCGCCCGCCACAAACACAGCGCGCGCCCGCCACAAACACAGCGCGCGCCCGCCACAAACAGCCGCCCCCCACACACACACACACACACACACAGAGCGCCACACACAGATTTGTAGTGACATTTTCAAATAGGCCTGCAGCGTGTGTGCGTGTGCCTGTGTGCGTGTCGCACACACACGACCAGCAGACGCTCAGTTGGCAGTCCTGCTAAGGGCCCCCACTTAGCCCAGTAACTCTTAACAGCGGGTAGGGGCCCCATGTTAGGGCACAAGGACCACCTCAAGGGCAACAAAATTCAAATTATTAGTGTGGGCCCAGGTTTCTTTGTGCATAGTTGGGCCCTGAAGGTTGAGAAGGTGTTAGCCGTGTTAGCACTCACCTCCCACTTCATGTGAGGCGGAATGTTCCTGATCTGCAGTTTACAGCTCCTGCAAACAACACATTTTACATGAGCATCATTCACCTCTGGAACATTTTTACAAAGATTTAAAAAAGGGTCTCATTTCATTAGAGCTACCCGTTTTAAAGGCTGTTTTTTTAGATATCACAACAAAAATGGTTAAAATTAAATTTACTTCACAAAATGTATGAAAAATTGTTTTGTTTTTTCAGATTTTTTAAAATATGAACCACAAAAGCACACGAAAGCACACTTTATACCCTTTGTGTCCAGACTAAATCTTGAGTCTGTGCCGTTAGGTGGAAATTTTGATCATAAAGCAACCAATGTATAAACGTAATGTAATCTTTTGTCTAGTTTGTATGTTTTGATCAGCTCCTTCCATGTTGTAAGAACAGACTTCACCCAAGGGTTCTCCACCTCCACCAAATGACGCTTTTTCATCTGCCAGTAGGCCTGCACAGGAACCCCTGGCACAACCACTCTCAAATTTCTTCCATTGAGCTTCATATTCTGGGTCACACGAGCACAGCAAGGCTCTGATCTGAGCTCAAGGTAAACCCGCAGCCTCTTTCTTTTGATAATTGTAAAGTTTTTGAATCTGATACCAGGTTTTTTTCCCCCCGTGCCAAATGAATCTCGAGATTGCGTTATTCACTCAAACAGCCGGTGGGGATGGAGACTGGAAGAGTCTGGAACAGATGGAGAAACTGGGCAAAACATTAATTTAATAGTTTCAATCTTGACTCGACTCAAGTATGGATAAGTTACATTTTTCCAAGTAGTTTAAGTTTTATATAATAAAAATGGGCATGTAATTTTCTCCCAGAATTGTTGATATTTAGTGTGGTACTCATAGAGTTGCAATTTAAATGGGTAAATCATTTATTTTATTTTTTTAAAGGTCATAGGGGGTTCCCAGTAAGAGAATTCAGTTTTGTGTACATTTCATTTTGAGGAGAACTACATATTATGCATCGATCATATATTCGCCATTGTACAATGCATTGAACATATATTCACTATTAGACAATGTTATGCTGCTCTTTGGTGCTGTGTTTTTCCACTCTGACCCCAAGGTTTGACCAGTTCTCAGGTTACACGAGCAGACAAAGAGAAAAAGAGGAAACCATGAAGGGGTCAGATGGGCACTGGGCCAATCACGGCCCTAACTCAAGGACTTACTTTAGGTCATGCAATTTCATTTTCTGTGTCTAATATACTGGCAAACTGTGGCTGTCCGTTACCTCTCCGAATTAGAAGACGCGAGTAACGAGTGTAGGCACCCGAAGTCCAGACGTCTGTATAGGTGACTTTGTTAGGAGAATAAAAGAATGCGTAATTGAAAATCGGATGAACCTTGGTCATCCTATAGCTGGTATGTATTAGCAACTGAGAGTAGATCTTGTTGACTTTCACTCCTCTTCCAGTTTCTGAACACGCAGATGTCCGAGTTAAATAGAACTGGACATATTTCTTCAATTTGTACCCAGACATTGGACAAACTTCTTGTTGAAAATGCATCACATTGGGTATGGAAATTTCTGGTTTGGTCAAATACAATAGAGCATCATTTGCAGCAGGCATTTTTATGTTCCATCAATAGTAACACTGAATTGTTTTTTGATTGTATTTGGAACTATTGGCCCAATTTACTAGACAAAGAAAACAGGAGGGGAGACCAGGCGCAACCCTGCCTGACCCCCCTTTCCAGAGTCAGTGGACCTGTCAGATGGCCACTGATTTTAATTCTTGATGTTGGACCAGCGTAAAGATGGTTATTATGGCTTTGTATATGATCCATTAAGTGTAAAGATAGTCTTATGTTGTCTTGTGTGTCGTTTGATAATGAATCCTGTCTGATCATTTGGGAGTATTTGTTCAATTCTTTTGGACATAATTGAGGCGTATATACGATTGTCCACATTCAGAATAGCGAGAGGTCTATAGGAGGCCCAATCCAATCGATCATTCCCTTCTTTAGGTATCAGGGATATGATGGTCTCTTTCCAACTAGGAGGGGTCCGAGTTCTCTTAAGTGCCCAGTTAAAAGTTGCCAAAAGGAAAGGAGTGAGTGTGTCTTTTAAAGCTTTATACCACTCTCAGGTGAACCCATCGCTCCATGGAGATTTATTGTTCTTTGATCTAGATTGCTCCTTGTATTTCCAAAATTGTAATTTCAGCTCCTACTACTTCATTTTGTTCTGACATGATCGGCAAATTGAGGGTGTGCAGAAAGAAATTTATAATCTTCATTGTCTGGAATTTGAAGACTTTTTTTATAAAAGGATTCAAATGCTGATTGAATTTGGGTTTGTTCAGTTAAGATTACATCATTTTGTCTGTCTCGTATTTAAAAAATTGCCCCAGTGTCATTTTCCTCCAGAAAAATCTTAATGTTGGGCATTTTTTTTCCTTGAACAAAAAGGTCATCAAGCAGGCTGGCATTGAACTTCCAAAGTGTGTTTTTAGTCTACAGAAATGTAGATGGGCGCATGATCACTTAGGTCTATTGTGCCTATGTCTGCTTCAGTGTCTTTGAGAACAAAAAAGTAGTCTATTCTGGAATAGATTTTATGTGGGTTAGAAAAGTGTATACTGGCGTGCCCTAGGGGTCATTTCCCTCCAGATCTCAAACCTATAGTCTTCATTAAGAGACTGAACTTATTGTTCCTCCAGTGCCTCTCGAGTTAGACACGTCCAGTGTAGGCTGAATGTGAAGATTCCAATCGCCGCCGCAAATTAGGGTTCCCTTAGAGTGGTTCACAATCAGGTCCATGACATCAAGGACTTGTTTCACTGATTGAGAAAGACTCTTGGATGAGAGTCGAAACGTTTCGTTTTTTCTAAAACAGAGTCCAGATGACTACAACTGAATCTTTTTCTACAATGGAACACTCCTGGACGAATGAGGGATTACACCGACAGAACGTGATATCACTCCCTGGTGGAGCATACACATTTAAAAGTGAAAACCTTTCCATTAATATTCCCTTCAACCAGTACATATCTGCCTTCTTTATCCTTACATTCAAAACTCTGCTCAAAAACAATTTGGTTTGAGATCAATATTGCTCCCCTTCTAGGTTTGCCTCTGTGTGATGAACAGGATTTTTTACAACAGAATTGGGTTAGTTTTTAATGTTCAGTGTCATTCAAATGTGTCTATTGTTAATATACAATGTCTATTCTTTTTTTCATTTTTGTTCAATGAGAATGGCATACTGAACTCAAACGAAGGATGCTACTTGTAACATTTCTGATGCCATTGGGTTGATCGTATTGATCTCACTTTTCAATGTCTTTAATCTGGTCGAAAACCCCCCCCCCAAAAAAAAAAAAACATACAACCATAGGAACACTAACAGATTAAAAAAAAAAAAAACTGGTTCATGCTGGAAACATTCATAGACAAAACTGATCAATCCTAGTGAAGACCCCCCCCCAAAAAAAACTCCAGTCACTTCCGACACCAATTCTCATAAAGAACTGGCTATCCGACCTCATTAACTCACCACCCCCCGCTGCATTCTGCATTTTCCCCAATTCCCACAAATCCAATCTCCCACATTTGGCACATCGATGTATAGATATGGAGCATAAAGTACGATGTTAACAAATGATGTCAGCCTTTTCAAACGTAGCAAGTGTATCACCATGTGACCACAACCCGAAATCCCATTCCCCACGCTGGTGACCATCTCTCGTACTCTTCAGTTCTGCGTTTTGCATCTTCCTTAAGAGCACCTCTGCTTCTCCTGGTGTTCTGAGCGCATGTTTTTTACCTTCAAAAGTCACCAGAAGAGTCGCGAGAAAGAGAACCCATGTCTGAGTTTTCTCCTGAGCTCACACAGATGTGGTTGAACCGTTATTGACTAACCTTGTATGGAATATCTGGAGAAAAGACCACACGCTTGCCTTTGTACTGAACGTCTTCTTTAACCCTTGCAGCCTTCAGGACACGCTCCTTCACGCGATCGTTAAGAAGCCCCATTATCAGGCCTCGTGGTTCATCAGAAGCTGGTCTTTGCTTTCCCAGGCAATGGTCTTTCGATTGTGATGGGAAGGACTTCAATTCCTGAGCCATCAAGGAGCTCAGGAATAATCTCGAAAAAGCTCCATGTATCCTTTCCTTCTATGCACACAAGCTTCAGGTTAGAACGACAAGATCTGAACCCCAAATCCAGCATCCTATTTTCAAAAGCTTTGTTTGCTTTGGTCCCGTAGTGTTACAATCGTTTCTTCATTGCTTACTCATCTTTTGTCCTCTCTGTAGGATTAGGTGGGTCAAACAATTTAAACAATTTTTTGCAGCGAGGTGCGTCAGTTCAAAGCGCCGCCATAACCCGGAAGCCGCTTTTTTCTTTCACAGCCATATATCAATCAATATTCTCAATCTAGAAGTCTTCAGTCACCGTATTTCAACCTTTATTTGAATGATAATGCATTTAAAATAGTCTCATGGTACAAAAGATCAATTGTTTGAGTAGTCTGATAATTTAGTTGATCTTTTTTGTAGCAATTATTGCTCCAATTACAGAATTCAAAACAACTGAAATTCTGAAGGCCATTGTTGCTTCGTAGTCTATATTTTATTAAACTGAGCATTAAAAACACTGTATAGCTATAGTCACCTCTATATAACAATTGACCGTTCTTACATGACAGTCCTCCATATTGGGTCTCCATGTGATGACTTTAGTCCCAGTAGTGCACAGTAACCAAGTACAACGTACGCAGCAGTTTTAAGTATACTTCTATATTTGAGAGCAGAATCTTCGCCATTACATTAAGTGGACTAAAAAAGTACTGTACTGTTTGGGTGTTTTTTAGCTTGTTTGTGTGCTGGCTTTGAGCAAGAAAAATGGGAAATGTTTTCAAATTGCTACTGAAGGACAAAAATCTGCCCAATTCTTTTTGCACATTTAACAGTTCTCAAACTCTGGGAAATACTTCACATTAAAAGTACATTTTTAAACTGGTTCTTCTAATCTTAAAAATAAATAAATTTCCTTCTAAAATGTTAATGTTTTCTAAACCATGTTTAGAGTATAACCAACGAATGGTTCAGCCCCATTTTCAACTGTCCCAGTTTAAATGTCAGACAATTGAATCTGTATGGAGCCTTTGCATTGGGAGTGCTGACGGTCACAAAAGATTCAGAATGTGAAGGCTCATTAAAGCTCTACGTTGAGACTCATCCAGACACTTCTGTCCATCCTCTTCGTCCTTTTGTCTGTATACCATTTTGTCTGACCACTGGGGGTAGTAGAGAACACAGCAGAAAAGTGGAAGCTCGAATTTTTTTAAAAAGTGACTCTTTGCCATTTTAGACTATTCTACACAAAAACTGCCGTGGGCAGTGCCATTTCTCTTCTGCTTTGATTCTGACTTTGAGCGCCCTCTGGTGAAGCTGCGGTACCCACGCTTTGAAAGCACAGAAATGAGCCTGCCAAATATAGATAGTAAGATGTTTTGTATAGTCAAGACTGATGTTGAACTACTGTAACAGGAGCATGTCAGCATCATGCACACAGGCCCAGTGAAGCAGCTCCAGCTCAAATGCCATGATCCTGAAAGCACTTCACAACATGCATAATCTACAGATTGCACACTTGAACTACAATTTCGAAGATGCTAAGTTATGACAAGTAGGCTTTTGTCTAGAACCGGAAAACTAACCACTTGCTGTGATATTTCAATTTTTTGGGCGGAAAGACCATTTCTATGAAAAAGTTTCTTTATTCCAGATTGTCATTCTTCTAGAGTTTATCATCGATCCAGATGCCCAAGTATTTGTAATGGGGTACTTCACATGACCATCGAGCGTAAGAACATACACTCTCTCACTAGACCCTTTTGGAGAACAGATTAGATTCTTTGTGCAAAGGGAGAACAAAAGCAGTTTTCCACAGTAATGGGAAACTTTCCGTTTGAATTGTGAGATTGAAAACAAGAGTTAAACTATTTACCATTAGTGGGGCTGATGACAAAAGTAACCTAGTGTTCAGTGTGTCAGCTCCAGTGGACTTTTTGGATCTATAGAGAGCACCACACTTAATGCTTCATACTGCGACTGATCAGCTCTATTCAAGTATTTGGGCAACAGCAATAGATGGAGCATTAGCAAAAATGCCGATTATATGCAAATATGCGTGTCACCAGGCCAATTTGATCTTTAATCATTTCATTTGGTAAGAGGAAGCAGTATTATGCGATAGATTTAACTGTGCCAACATTTTGCAGAGTTGCCCTGCGATTCAGTGAAAGTTTTACGGCTGAACATAATTTTAAAAAAATTAGGAGCTGAAATAAGTTTTGGAAATACAAGGCGCAATCAAGACATTAAAAATAAGTATCCAGGGAGCGATGGGTTCACCTCAGAGTGGTATAGCGCAAAAGCTAATTAAACTATTCAGTATCTCCATACATCTAACCGAAACGGCACAGTTCATGCCAAAAACAACCGTTTATACGGAAACATACTAGTAAACAGTGTATTCATAAATTGGATTAAACTCGTGATTCATTCCAAATATTTTTGCTGTGGTCCCATACATCCTTATAATCTAAAAGACAATTAGTCGACCAATGAATAGACAAACTACTAATGGATTACGGTCACTTAATTGTGCCTCATATTAGACCATTTCTATTCTATGGGGATGGACGCACGGACGCACACACACGACTCTTGGAATATTGGGGATAAATGCTGCAATATTTAGCGCAGCGCCATGTTTCTGTGCAGTAGTTTGGCCGCAGTTTGGCTCTGACCGAGCCAGCGCTGGATTTAAATACTCTGAACTCGATAATAAAAGTGAACTTCAACAGATCACAGACTTATTTTTGGTAAGTGCGACAAAGGGAGAAGATTCTGGTCAGCTAACGTTAGCACACACACTGCTACTGCTGTTAACATGCCGGATTATATTCACTACAGTCGTTTGGAGTCAAAATAAAAATCTTATTGTGAAGAGTTGTGATCTGAGGTGGCCTGTGTTGTAAATGTGTCCGTTTTGATGCTTTCCTTCGTTCACTTTAGTTAGCTCTTAGCACATGAAGCGCTACCACAACATTGTCTCTGTTCTCTCATTGGCTGCTGTAAAGGGACTATGGCTGCATCCGTGTATACTGCGCCGACACCGACATGGAAATGAGTCGTGAAAACAGGAGGTTACGGTCGGAAACAAACTTTCAGCCTTCACTGAAAAAGTCACCTTAATAAACCAATTTGTATATTTATAACAAAGGAAACACGACCAAAGAGCAGACATCCAATAATGGCCATTAAAAAAAAAAAAAAAAAAAAAGGAAAATCATGCACACCGAACCCAAAGTAAATGTCCCATTTAGTCCACAGCAAGTCGAATGTCCATTTTCAAATGAAAAAAAACCCGAATTAAAAAAAACGGAGCCTGATACTTTCTATAATCAGCTGCCTATAAAGTATTTTATATTACTAAATATATCTGCAGTTGTAGCGGCACCTCCAACTTCTTTCGGCCTCGCAAAAGCCATCTTTGTCGGGCCTTACCGTACACAATCAGCCAAACAAAGCTGTAATAATTAGCGCGAGCACTGGGAAGCGTTGGATTCTGGATTCTGTTAGCCGGCCTGATTTATTTCAAGCGCTAAACAAATTTCAAATACAGACAATATTGCTCTTTATGATGGCCCAACAATGTTCATCTCCAGACTTAAACTCTGGTAAAAGAAAAAAAAAAAAAAAAACCTGTACCCACCTGTAAATTATGAAAGTGCATGTAAGGGTGAAAGAATGGCAGAGTAGATCTGTAAATTTTGCACCGATTTATTTATTAAAATATTTGGAGGACCTTTGGTAAAATCTGTTCTTACAGCATCGGTTTTACACCTAACAGCACAAACAAGATTTAAAGTCTGGATAACAAAATAAAAATATTTCCTACCAGATTGTAAAAGAATAATCACATGAAAAGCTTTAGAAATTAAACTGTTACCGTTTCCTGAAATATTATTAAAGCTTATAAATCTGAACTTTCAAGAGCTAAATTGAATACATTAACAATTTGGACAGCTACTTTTTAAATGGGAAGGAAGGTCATTTTATTCTGACTGATGAAGAATGGGAAAATATGTACATCCCAGTGGAGAACCACCCCCAAAAAAAATATCACATTCGGAAAGAATTCTGGGAAAGTGTCACACTTTTACACCACTATCCTACTGGATTTCAGCACTATGTACTGGGGCATCAAAACTCCTGCCATGGACACAAACGATCTCTCTGGAGGACAATCCTGGCAGTGGCGAAAAAGGCCCTCACGGGTTTTAAATAATATTATTTTTAAAAAAGGATGACAAATTGTACTGACAATCAAGGACAGGCCTTACGTTGTACTGGACAGTCAAAAAAAAAAAAAAAAAACTGGTCTTTCACCGGGTATGCTTTTTATATACTTTATTCAAAAAGGAGCAGAGGGCTACAGATGAAAAGTGAATAATTTAAAATGTTGCATTTGACGTAGTTTTGATGAGCCATTATATATTTAATAAAGGTTTGAACATTCATTTTAGGTCTGTATAACGTCAAAATGTTACATGGGTAATGGTTGCAGAATTGTCCTATTTTACAGTAAAAGTACTACTTTTGGTTATTTGGGCTAATTCAGCAGGAAGCCTGAGGGCCATATTTGGCCCCCAGGCCATAGTTTGGACACCCCTGATCTAAAAGGGTGAAGATCTGTTTGAGATGAAAATGGTGAAGACATTGCAATTTCATTTTTCTAATTCCATTTGACCTAAACGGTCTCTCAAATGATACGCTGAGATTTTAGACTACAACCTCCTCAAGAAGTCATTCAAAAACACACCGTGCCCACCCTCACTGATGGCTGACGTCCCTTTAAAAAAGGTGGAGCTTGTTTATGGCGTTTGAATGTGGAGCAGGGACACTCAAGATGGTGCACATGGAAAATTATCTTTTAGGATTTTATTGGCCATTTTCTAGCACCACCAACCTTGGTGGTGCATTATCCTCTCCACCACCAAGGTTTACATTTTGTCAAAATGGTCTTGTGGCAGACCACCAATCTCAGTGTATCGAAATTGTCCGTCAGTGATAAAACTATCGGAATTTGTGGCAGAGTAGTAGTATTACAGTAGTTTTGGCTCCCTCCCCAGCCCTGTGGGCCAGCCAGAGCAGGCCGGACAGGGACCGGCCGAGCACTCCACTCCTGTGGAGCCTTAAATGCCTAGGTTTTTTTTACATTCTCTTAAGTATTTTCAATGCATCCGAATGTGTCAAAATGTGTGTCTTGTTGAGTTTTTAGCATCGCAAAATGAACCATTGAGCACAAAAGTGCAGACTCATCACTGTTTGGGAGGTTACACTACACCAGGGGTTTCCAAAAGGCAGACCGTGGGCCAGATCCGGACCCCGAAGCAATTTGGTCTGAACCGCGACAAAGTTTCCATAATTAAAAAAATATATATATAAATTTTTTCCCGCACCACATCCGCAGCCCTCTGCGCTGCTTTGCTGCAGCTCCCTTGGCGGGCCAGAGACCCCTAGGTCCTCTGAAACACTGCTCTGTCAAAGCACACACGTGTGATGCTGCAGACACAGGAAATAACAGCTTCACTGATGATCTGGTGTAAATGTCACATGTGTAAAGACCGTGTGCTCCGCGTGTTTGGAATTCTGCTCGTTAACGAGGAACTTTACGCGCCGTGGCACCGGAGGACAGCGTGTTTTCAGGGCTTCATCGTCGGATTGAAAGATCTGCGCGAGTGCACGGGTCGTCAGGCCGCTGTGCGTGATGTGCGGATTGTTTCACAGGTCGGGTTATGAAAGGTGGGCCGCGGTCTCGTCCTGGGACATGAGCACTTTTGCTTTAGGCGCGTCTAACTTCATAAGATAATTTCTCTGTGAATGTGTGTCAGATTATAATAAAACACAGATTATTTTACATTTTAACGTGACTCTGGAGGCGAAGGGAAGATACAAATACATGATTTCTCAGGTGCAGATCCGTTTCACCAGTTAGTTTGCTTTCAGGAACTTTTTCCCCCATTTCATCCTTGCACATATTTCAATGCTCAGTCTGGGCTATTTTGAATCGATGCTGCAGGTCATGAAGAACTACATGTAAAGGAATCTTTTTGGAACTACTGTTTTAAATAGTCCCGCTCTAGTCCCGCTCTAGTCCCGCTCTAGTCCCGCTCTCAGCCGCTCTAGTCCCGCTCTAGTCCCGCTCTAGTCCCTGCTTAGTCCCGCTCTAGTCCCGCTCTAGTCCCGCTCTAGTCCCGCTCTAGTCCGCTCTAGTCCCGCTCTAGTCCCGCTCTAGTCCCGCTCTAGTCCCGCTCTAGTCCCGCTCTAGTCCCGCTCTAGTCTTCATGTTTTAATGTAGATATGTGTTTAGTCTTGGTGTTAACAACCTGGTCTTGGTCCAGGTCTGCTTTGCACTAGTCGAGCAGGTTTCTGGTAAACACTGGATTTAGTGCTTTTGTCCAGTTTCAGTCGTGTCATATTGGTCTGAGGTTGTTTACTTCTCGAACTAAAGTCCTAGTGGAGTTCTGTTGGTGGATCTTATAGAGATAAAAAACATTGTGGTGGGATGTTGTAGTCCTGAGCCCTTCTGGCCCCCTGCAAATTATAGAAAAATAACTTTAATGTTCCAATTGTGTAGCCCTCCAAAATGCAAAAATATCATTGACATATTTCCACCTGTAATTACAAAAGACTAGGGTGAGAGCAAACGTTCCAGACATTGTGAATCGCAGGAAGTCATTTTTTAAAAGATTCTTTTTTGACAGCTCTACAACTTTGTTGGCTTGTTTAGAGAAGGACACTTGTAAAATGTGGCTCTGAAAGTGATCTTGTAAATATCATGAGCAATGACCTCTGTCAGGTGTCCAGTAGTCTGTGCTCATGCAGACCTGAACCAGTCAGGCGCCAGGTGCATCATGGGAATTCAGCCTTATTTTGCATTTATAGATTACTTGCACATAAACGATCACATTTCTGTGCCAAACCTCAGCAGTTCTTACTGTATTTAATACTTTTCCATATGCGCTTGCAGATCAACCAATCACGGCCCTTGCGGTCCACTGCACCTCGACGCAAAGTGATTTGGAACGTAGGCGTCTGATTGCTGCTGGTGCGGCGTGCAGCATTCTGCGTAGATTTGACAGAGCATAAACCGAGCGTGGCCCGCGCCAGCGCGCCCGAGCTCGCCCGCGGCCGCATGCCCCATGCCAAGCTTCAATCTGCTCACGGAGCACAAGGTCAATGAGCGGTTGGATGGATTTTTCTTTTTTTTTTTCTATTTGGCACAATTATTTATACGCCTATAAGCATGACATGCTCAGTGTGTCACCCCTTCGCGGTGACTGTGGTTGTGGATATTCACTTTGAAAACAGTCATGTTTGCAGCGCCCCCTGCAGGTGAATGCAGGAGCCAGGAGAACATCTTGGGTCGTTCTGGTATTTGTAAATAATAATGCCTGATGGCCGATGGCTCTGAATAGTCATACATAGATACGTTTGAGGGCCCCCGCACAGAAGCGGAGGCCCGCACAAGCACTTCCTCCTTGAGTTATAGTCGCAGTGTCGGCTGAGGCCGCAGGAATGCAGGGCCCCCAGGCGCCGCCTTGGCCCCGCAGAGTCCAGATGGCAGCAGACTACCTGCCCCACTCACCGCGCTCGTCCCTTGCACGTCAGAAGGGCCTGACCAGCACGTACAGCTCAGGAGCGACTCGGACTGAAGACTTGAATGAAGCGTCTCCGTGCGTAACGTTAACGTCTTTACGTGCATTTCCGTGGCGAGTCAGCGCCAGTCCAAGTGACGTATGTGAAACATGTGTACGGGAATTTACTGAAACCAGCCGCTTTGGGGAATTCATGTCACGCACGAGGGGAGGGGCGGGGCGCGGACACATCCTGCTTTAATGGACGCCTCAGCCGCACATGCGCAAGCCTGCGCTCCACGCACGCGCACGCACACAGCCCAGTGGCCATTTGTGCAACAGTGTCACGTGTGCAGAAAACTGTTAGAAATGGGCACCGCGGGGGCCACGGCCGGGCACCGCGGGGGCCACGGCCGGGCACCGCGGGGGCCACGGCCGGGCACCGCGGGGGCCACGGCCGGGCACCGCGGGGGCCACGGCCGGGCACCGCGCCCCTTTCATTTGACCAGACACGTAGCGTCAGGAAATGGGGTCAACTGCAGACGAACACACGCGGCACAATGACCAGGCAGAGCAAAGCGCACACACCTGGGAAACAAGCAGGCCCACCTCAGATGAAAGGGGAGTAAAACGTGGCCTACCTTTGACGCTTCGGCACAGAATGTTCCACATGGAGAAGTTTCCCAAGAAGCTCAACTTTACCTAAAAAACACACACAATCATGTGAGTCCGTGTGCGTGGCGTCAGGGGCCGGCCCCCCATGTGGTCAGCATTCAAACATTTGACAGCGTTTGGTGTGCACTGGTCAGTGCCTACTTGATCTGCTAGAACCTACCTGTGACCTACTTTTAAGTGACGGTTAACGCAGATTTGAGGTCACGTAAACTGTGGCACGTCAGAAACGGGGCTAAAGGTTAAAGGTGACGAGAACACAGGGGCAGGAAGAATGGCCGCCTGTGAGGCCTACACTGGCCGCATTCACGGCTCCTGGCGAGTCTCTGGACCAGGCCTGGCTCTGCTCAACTTTTTAAGTGAGCCATGTAAAGAGAGGGACATTCGGGCCTCTGGTCCCGCGCCACAGCGGGCTGGAACAGCCCAGTGAAAGGGCTACATTGCGTGCACAGCCCACCCGCTCCACAACTACTGCTCCTTTTGCATGTATTTGGACTAAATGTACTCGAGGGCCGGCGAGAAGGCCAAGCTGCAACAGAAGGTTGTGAGGGTCAGAAACGGTCAGCTGCTGCAGCACATGCACCCTCACCGGCCATGGACGACAGGGGGCCACCAGAGCAGCAGAACCGCGCGTAAAGCCACAAAACACTTTCCCCACCTGAGAGCACGTCTATGGCCTTCATGGCAGCCTTCTCGTCCGGACAATCCACAAACGCGAAGCCAGTTTTGATGAGAAACGGAGCGTTGTACGGGATCTTCCATTGCTCGAAGAGAGTTTCGAAGTCCTTCTCGGTCGCCTCTGTGCTCACGTTGCCAATGTAGAGCTTGTTCATGTTGCAGGCCCACGGGAGACGGTGTTCGGTCGCTCGCACTCGCAGCTGTGCGCGGCTTGGTTGGAGTAGATGCCTCGGTCGCAGTCACTACTTCGGGGCGGCCGTGGCGTGCTTTCCGCAGCCACAGATCGGTTCAAACTGGCAGCGGCGATGCGTTCGCGCTCCCTCGCTCCTCGCTCACTGCCGCGCAAGAAATACACGCTCAATTATTAATCTGAGCTCTCCAAACGTCCGCGGCCAGCGGAAAGGAGGAGAAACTACCAAGTGTCTTCCTGCGAGCCTTTGGTGAAGCTTGGCGCCCGCCTCAGACTCTTTTGCCGCGGAGAAGGAGGGAAAAAGCCGCTGCGATTCCGGCTTTTTTGAATGAGCCACGTGTTCAAACTACAAATGAGCCCACACGTGAGGAATCCCAATTGCTCAATTAAGTGTTTGGGATTGGGGAAAAGTGCACGAGAACGCGGGTGGGGCGCGTGCGCGAGGGGAGTGGGCAAGAGGAGGAGGCGCGTGGAGCGGCGTGGGGAAAAACCTGGCGCGCTGTGCCGTGCGTAAAGGGATTCCGTGAGAACCCCGTGGATCTTTACTACAATCACACTGGCGTGTCTTTCTGTGCGGAGACGCGCTCTGATTGGCTCCTTCAGGCGTAGTAAAACGGCAGCGCGCAGGCCCGTGACAGACGCGTACAGCGGGGGCTCGCGCAAAGTGCACTGTCCTGGAGCCACGGGAGCGGAGCGGGGCGGAGCCACTGTGCGCCACTTTACGGTAGATACGTTCAATTTGGGGAATGTAGAGGGAAAGGAGTGGTCTGCGTCTGCGCTCTGCGCCTTCTGCGCAATGAGGGAGAGACACGTAGCTGTGCCCAGCGCGTGCGTCCATCTTCTGAGAGACACCATCCAGATCCCGGTCCAGAGTCCATCCCGGGCCCGGCCTGTGGCTCCACAAAGCTCTATTGGCCCCAAACCTCCATGCACTGCTCTGGCTCTGGCTCTGGCCAAGTTTGGAGACGTTCTACTCATCCAGAGCTTATACTTTCCACTGCAGCTTCCTGTTCTGTGCAGCAGGACTTTTCCTTCATCACACCGTGACCAGTCAGATAGATGCTTGTCCCACTCGCGTGGACACATCCTCAAATGTGACTTCAGTCCATTAGATACTGTGGAACACAATCAAAAGTGAAGTGGAGCATTATGTCACGTCTATGCTGGACCATGAGTGTCGCCCCCTGCAGGACACTCTGTCCGCTCTGGAGAGCAGCTTCAGTGACAGACTGATCCACCCTCACTGTGTGAAGGAGAGGTTTCACAGGTCCGTTCCTCTGCTGTCAACTTTACAACAAACACTGTTAGTCCTGAACGTGTCATTCAGCTTTCATAACCCTGTGCAATACTGTTATATACTCCTGTGCAATACGGTTATACTCACTGTGCAATACTGTTATACTTCCTGTGCAATACTGTTATACTCCTGTGCAATACGGTTATACTCCTGTGCAATACTGTTATACTTCCTGTGCAATACTGTTATACTCCGTTGTACTGTATTACTCCTGTGCAATACGTTATACTCCTGTGCAATACGTTATACTCCTGTGCAATACTTGGACATAATGTCAATCATTCCAGCGCAATATTTTCTGTCCATATGACAGCTGTAAATGAAGAGTGTTTATTATTATTAGATTATAAGAGTTTTCGTTTTCTAAGTCATCTGTTTGTATTATTATCCTGGTGCATAACTGCTTCTGTACGCTTTGTTGCAACCCTTAAATTTCCCATTGTGGGACAAATAAAAGGTGGTCTTATCCTATGTGATTTGAACAGGAAAACTGGATTAGAAGCAGAATATTCAAACTACAAGTACAATATTAGCCCCTTTTGGAAAACATTAACACACATGTATTTGCCCTTTTTAAAAAAAATTTAATAAGAGACAACTGGCCAAATCTGAAGTTTAAATTCGACTGGAATAACTTGTGTATACATATACTGCATACTGACGTTTTTTATTGTGTTTACAGTGTTCCTTCATAAACAAAAATTATAGTATTGTGAAGTTCAACATGGAATTGTTGAGGCCAGATGTGTCAGCACCCTTTAAGAGAAGTAAACCCGACGTTTCATTTCAGTGAAAATGATATATGTTGTTTCTGGAACTTTCTGGCGTGTCCATCTGAAAACGGCTCTGTCCAGGCTTATGTAACACCGTGACCACAGGCCGTTCTTTCACTTCAAACTGAACCAAAGTGCATGAACACTACAGACTGCAGTGAACATACAAACTCTGCAGTGAACACTACAGACTGCAGTAACACCTAAGAGACGCAGTGAAAACTACAGACTGAGTGAAACTACAGACTGCAGGAACACTACAAACTCTGCAGTGAACACTACAGACTGCCCAGTGAACACTACAGACTGCAGTGAACACTACAGACTGCAGTTGAAACGATACAGACTGCAGTGAACACTACAGACGTGCAGTGAAACACTACAGCTCTGCAGTGAACACTACAGAACTGAGGTGAACACTACGGACTGGCCAGTGAAACACTACAGACTGCAGTGCAACACTACAGACATGCAAGTGAACACTACAGACTGCAGAGTGAACACTACAGAACCTCTGCCAGTGAACACTTACAGACTGCAGGTGAACACTACAGACTCTGCAGTGAACACTACAGGACTGCAAAGTGAAACTACCAGACTCTGCCAGTGAACACTACAGACTGCCGAGTGAAACACCTACAGACTGCATGTAAACACTACGGACTTGCAGTGAAACACTACGGACTGCAGTGGAAACACTCGGACTGCAGTGAACTCTAAAGACTGCAGTGAACACTACATTACTGCAGTGAAAACTACAGTGACTCGCAGTAACACTAACAGACTGCAGTGAAAACTACAGACGCTGCAAGTGAACACTACAGACGTGCAGTGAACACCTACAGACTGCAGGTGAACACTACGGACTGCCAGTGAACACTACGGACTGCAGTGAACACTACGGACTGCATGTGTGAACTCTAAAGACTGCAGTGAACCACTACCATTACAGACTGCAGTGAAAACTACAGACTACAGACTGCAGTGAAACACTACAGACTGCCAGTGAACACTACATACAGACTGCAGTGAAAACTACAGACTGCTCTACAGACTGCAGTGAACACTACAGACTGCCAGTGAACCTACAGAACTGCAGTGAAAAACTACAGACTGCAGTGAAACACTACAGACTGCAGTGAAAACTACAGACTGCAAGTGAACACTACAGACTGCAGTGAACACTACAGACTGCATGCAGTGAACACATACAGACTGCAGTGAAACTACAGACTGCAGTGAACACTACAGACTCTGCAGTGAACACTACAAGACTGCAGTGAAAACTACAGACTCTGCCAGTGAAAACTACAGGACTGCTAGTGAAAAACTACAGACCGCACGTGAACACTACAGACTGCAGTGAACACTACAGGGATGCAGTGAACACTTACAGACATGCATGAACACTACAGACTCTGCACGTGACACTACAGACTTGCAAGTGAAACTACAACTCTGCAGGTGAAAAACTACCAGACTGCAGTGAACACTACGAACTGCATGTGACACTGTCACTACAGACTGCGGTGAACACTACAGACTGCAGTGAAAACTACAGCTGCAGTGAAAACTACAAAAACTACAGACTGCAGTGACTACGGTGAACACTACAGACTGCGGTGAACACTACAGAAAACTACAGACTGCTGCAGTGACCTACTACAGACTGCAGTGAACACTACAGACTGCAGTGAACACTACAGAATACAGACTGCAGTGAACACTACAGACTCTGCAAGTGAAACACTACATGACTGCAGTGCAGACTGCAGTGAAAACTACAGACTGCAGTGAAAACTACAGACTGCAGTGAAACTACAGACTGCAGTGAAACACTACAGACTGCAGTGAAAACTACAGACTGCAGTGAAAACTACAGACTGCAGTGAACACTACAGACTGCAGTGAAAACTACAGACCTGCAGTGAAAACTACAGACTGCAGTGAAACACTACAGACTGCAGTGAAACTACAGACTGCAGTGAAAACTACAGACTGAAAACTACAGTGAAAACTACAGACTGCAGTGAAAACTACAGACTGCAGTGAACACTACAGACTGAACAGTGAAACACTACAGACTGCAGTGAAAACTACAGACCTGCAGTGAACACTACAGACTCTGCAGTGAAACACTACAGACTGCAGTGAACACTACAGACTGCAGTGAAAACTACAGACCTGACAGTGAACACTACAGACTGCTGCTGAACACTACACTGCAGTGAACACTACAGACTGCAGTGAAAACTACAGACTGCAGTGAACACTACAGACTCTGCAGTGAACACTACAGACTGCAGTGAACACTACAGACTGCAGTGAACACTACAGACTACAGCTGCAGTGAACACTACAGACTGCAGAAAACTACACGCAAACACTCACTGCAGTGAACACTACAGACTGCAGTGAACTGACCAGGAAAACTACAGACTGCATGAAAAACTACAGACCGCAGTGAACACTACAGACTGCCAGTGAAAACTACAGACTGCAGTGAACACTACAGACTTCAGTAATACTGCAGTGAAACACTACAAGCGACACTACGATCGTGCACAGATGCAGTGAAAACTACAGACTGCAGTGAACACTACAGACTGCAGTGAAAACTACAGACCTGCAGTGAACACTACAGACTCTGCAGTGAACACGTACAGACTGCAGTGAACACTAACAGACTACTGCAGTGAACATACGACTGCAGTGAACACTACAGACTGTCATCAGTACTATCTCGGAAAGATCTCAACAACTTAGACAGTGACACAGTGAAGTACACTACAGACTGCAGTGAAACACTACAGGACTGCTACCGCAGACTGAGTGAAACTACAGGAGCGTGACACGATCTGCCAGGAACCTACGACTGAACACAGACTGCATGAAATCGCAAGTGACACTACAACTCAGCACTACAACTGCCAGTGAAACCTACAGGACTGCAGTGAACACCTACAGAGCTGCAGTGAAAACTACAGATCTGCAGTGAAACACTACAGACCTGCAGTGAACCAGACTGCTACAGACTCTGCAGTGAACACTACAGACTAGTGAAACACTAACAGACTGCAGTGAACAGACTGCAGTGAAAACTACAGACTGCTGTGAAAACTACAGACTCTGCAGTGAACACTACAGACTCTGCAGTGAACACTACAGACTGCAGTGAACACTACAGACTGCAGTGACGCGTGTGTTTCCAGTTGCAGTTGCCTGTTGAAGTTTCACACTCTGCTTTTCACTTCTCTTCTGCGTAAAGCCTCCGCGCGCTGTGATTGGCCGGGCGTAGCAGCCAATGAGCAGCGCGCTGAGCCGCTCGTGCCGCCCTTCAGCTCGGCCTCCGCACGCCCCTCCCTCCTCCGTCGGTTCGGTTCTATACGAATCCGCGCGCCAACTGTGCATTTCCCCTCGTGGCGCGCGCTCCTGTTCGGCTTGGTCACCGCGCGGCAGAGCGGCACCGGGCCGTGACGCTCTGCCGCGCACCGGAGACACGGCAGTGTTCGTAGAAAAAGTGTACGGGCCAATCACGCACAAATAATCGATGCAAAACAAAGAAATGTCTGTATATTTTAGCACATAAACGAATTTAAGTGCGCAGAAATCCTGCGCGCCATTCTAGAATGTCCACGTACTTTTTTGTCCCTGCGTCGAATTCTTACAACATTTCTTATTATTCAGTCAAACGGACCCGTGTAGTGTCTTCTTCTGTGTCACTGACACGGACACAATTTACTCTTCAACTCCAGAGTTCAATTCTTAACGATTTCATTTGCGTTTGGCAAGGTTAGTCCTGATGCTCCTGTGCCGCGTGTGAGCCGGGGGCAGAGGGGGGACAGAGAGAGGGGGGCGGGTATATGGCACTCTCTGGAATGCACATACTATAGAAAGTGTCCCCGCCCCCGCGGCACGGTTCCAGTCCGCGCTATGGACGCGTCCCATAGGCGCAACCCCCCCAAAGTTTGAGTAGAAATGCGCCGTGCGCGGAAGCGCGCCCAGGAGGGCGCCCAGGAGCGCGCTGGGGGGCGCACAAAGGCTGTTTTAGGAGGGGCAGAGGGGGGTTTGTTTAAGTAAAACAGCCTATAGCTTTCCTCACGCCGCTGCTGTAGGAGAAACGCTCAAACAACGGCACTGTGGTGAGAACACTTTGTTTCTGTTGACGTGTTTATTTACTTCTCCTCTGGAGGGGACACAAACGTTTGAAATGTCATTTTCCACGTGGAGGTTTGCGTTAATCCCGTGCGTAAAACCAATTTGGAGCGGTGACGCTTGTGAGAACGCCATGTTGGATCAGTATGTAGTGGTTTTGGCCGTGTCTTTGCTGTGTTTCAGAGGTTTTATTTCCCCTCAGAGGGTTCGGCCTAAAAGGGATTGTTCATGTTCAATATGAGTGATTCTTTTTGAATGTGATGAGAGCTCTGCTTTCGAAAATGGCGGTCGAGCCTCGCCAAAACCTTCAATACAGAAGTGTAGTTTGTACTTTTATACTCATGTGGAATGACATGAGTTCTTTGAGGGTTTGTTCATGTTATGATCAGAGAAAAGTGTATTTTTGTATTTCGAATACCTCGGAGGAGCTGTGGTTGTGATACAGCTTCAGAATACTTCACAATCAGGCCCTGAGTTTTTGCAAATTTGTGTAGAATTTTGACCAGCTTTGTTCATGATTCCTCTTTCACAAATGTTCTTTTTTGATCAAGTTTGATGGCATGAAATTGGACATTTATTTTAGAATCTCTTTTAATGAGTGTAGAGTTTGTGATTAAAGCAGATAACACACACAACTGTTGAGATGTGTCAAGTTTTCAAAAGTGGAGACAAAGTGTCACATTGGAATGGATTTAGTGGAGAGAAACGAACTGAAACGAAACTACTGAAACCTGTGGTGTGCAAACGGTGGGCCGCGAGCCAGATCAGCTCAGACACTGGACCATCGAACAAATAAATGCACATCGTATTGATTATTACAGTGTTATAATGACAACTACAGAGCAAGGTTTACAGAAGTACTTTAGAATATTGAGTACAAAATAACGTTTATTTTGAGTGCTCAGACAACATTCAGAATAACTAGTGTCGTGATGTAAAACTTTGTAACTTCAGTATCAAATCAATAGTCGATATCATTGATGTTACAGCAGGATTATTGACTTTACAACAGCCTCACAAAGTAGTGCCATTATTAAACTCCACAAGAACGCAAGCACCTCAAATAAAAGTGGGGCATGATGGACATTGTGGTGGGAAATGACTCATTTGGCCTTCTAGATTAACACTGCTATAAAAACGGTATGGTTTTCTATAGTTCACTGGTTCAGACCTGGTTCAGACCTGGTTCAGACTTGGTTCAGACCTGGGTTCAGACCTGGTTTAGACCTGGTTCAGTCCTGGGTTCAGACCTGGTTCAGACCTGGTTCAGACCTGGTTCAGACTTGGTTCAGACTTGGTTCAGACTTGGTTCAGTCCTGGTTCAGACCTGGGTTCAGTCCTGGGTTCAGTCCTGGGTTCAGACCTGGTTCAAGTCCTGAGTTCAGACCTGGTTTCAGTCCGGTTCATCCTTGGTTCCAGACCTGGTTCAACCTGGTTCAGTCCTGGGTTTCAGTCCTGGGTTCAGACTGGTTTCAGACCTGGTTCAGACCTGGTTCAAGATCCTGGTTCAAGTCCTGGGTTCAGTCCTGGGTTCAGTCCTGGGTTCAGTCTAGTATGTCGCTGGTTTCAGTCCTCGACTGGTTCACTCCTGTGGTTCAGACTGGTTCAGTACTGGTTCATCTGGTTCAAGTCCCTGGGTTTCAGGTCTCCTGGAGCCTTTCAGAACCTGGTTCAGTCCTGGGTTCAGTTCCTTGGGTTCAGTCCTGGGTTCAGACGCTGGTCAGTACCTGGTTCAGTCCTGGGTTCAGAACCTGGTTCAGTCCTGGGTTCAGACCTGGTTTCATCCTGGTTCAGTCTGGGTTCAGCCTGGTTCAGCCTGGTTCAGCCTGGTAGTCTGGATCCTGTTCAGTACCTTGGTTCAGACCTGGTTCTAGCCTGGGTTCAGTCCTGGGTTAGTCCTGGGTTCAGTCCTGGGTGTCAGACCTGTTCAGTCCTGGGGTTCAGTTCCTGTTTCTCAGTAACTTGGGCTACTGTTGGGTCAGACCTGGGTTTAGACCTGGTTTAGACCTGGTTTCAGTCCCTTGGGTTCAGTCCTGGGTTCGGTCCTGAGGTTTCAGTCCTTGGTTCAGTCCTGGTTCATCCTGGTTCAGACCTGGTTCAGTCCTGGGTTCAGTCCTGGGTTCAGACCTGGGTTCAGTCCTGGGTTCAGTCCTTGGTTCAGAACCTGGATCAGTCCTGAGTTCAGACCTGTTCAGTTCAGTCCTGGGTTCAGACCTGGTTTCAGTCCTGGGTTCAGGACCTGGTTTCAGTCCTGAGTTCCAGACCTGTTGCAGTCTGGGTTCAGGACCTGGTTCAGTTCCTGGGTTCAGTCCTGGGGTTCAGTCCTGGGGTTCAGTCCTGGGTTCATCCTGGGTTCAGAACTGCGTTCAGTCCTGGGTTCATCCTGGGTTCAGTCCTGGTTCAGGACCTGTTTCAGGACCTGGTTCAGTCCTGGGTATCAGTCCTGGGTTCAGTTCAGTCCTGGTTCAGACCTGGTTCAGTCCTGGTTCAGTCCTGGTTCAGTTCTGGTTCAGTTCTTGGGTTCAGACCTGGGTTCAGGACCTGGTTTAGACCTGGTTCAGTCCTGGTTCAGTCCTGAGTCAGACTGGTTCAGTCCTGCGGTTCAGTCCTGGGTTTCAGAACCTGGTTCAGACCTGGTTCGAGTCCTGGTTCAGTCCTGGTTCAGACCTGGTTCAGTTCCTGGTTCAGACCTGGTTCAGACTGGGTTTTCAAGTCCATGGGTTCAGACCTGGGTTCAGACCTGGTTTCAGGACCTGGTTCAGACCTGGTTCAGAACCTGGTTCAGAACCTGGTTCAGTCTGGTTCAGACCTGGTTCAGTTCCTCCTGGGTTCAGACCGGTTCAGTCCTGGGTTCAGACCTGGTTCAGTCCTGGTTCAGTCCTGGTTCAGTCCTGGTTCAGTCCTGGTTCAGACCTGGTTCAGTCAGTCCTGGGTCAGACCTGGGTTCAGACCTGGGTTCAGTCCTGGGTTCAGTCCTGGGTTCAGTCCTGGTTCAGTCCTGGTTCAGTTCCTGGTTCAGACCTGGTTCAGACCTGGTTCAGTTCCTGGTTTCCTGGTTCAGTCTGGGTTCCTGGTTCAGAACCTGGTTCAGACCTGGTTCAGTCCTGGTTCAGACCTGGTTCAGACCTGGTTCAGTTCCTGGTTCAGTCCTGGGTTCAGACCTGGTTCAGAACCTGGTTCAGTCCTGGAGTTCAGTCCTGGGTTCAGACCTGGTTCAGGACCTGGTTCAGTCCTGGTTCAGTCCTGGGTTCAGTCCTGGTTCAGTCCTGGTTCAGACCTGGTCAGTCCTGGTTAAACAGACCTGGTTCAGTCCTGGGTCAGCCTTGGTCAGCTTCCTGGGTTTCAGACCTGGTTCAGACCTGGTTCAGTCCTGGGTTCAGACCTGGTTCAGAACCTGGTTCAGGACCTGGTTCATCCTGGGTTCAGACCTGGTTTAGACCTGGGTTCAGACCTGGGTTCAGACGTGGTTCAAAGTCCTGGTTCAGTCCTGGGTTCATCCGGGTTCAGACTTTGGTTTCAGTCCCGGTTTCAGTCCTGGGTTCAGTCCTGGTTCAGTCCTGGTGGTTCAGACCTGGTTTCAGTCCTGCGGTTCAGTCGCTGGTTGGTTCAGTCTGGTTCAGACCTGGTTTCAGACCTGGTCACTGGTTCAGTCCTGGTTCAGACCTGGTTCGAGTCCTGGTTCAGTCCTGGTTCAGACTCCTGGTTCAGACCTGGTTCAGACCTGGTTCAGACCTGGTTCAGACCTGGTTCAGAGTCAGACCTGGTTCAGTCCTGGGTTCAGATCTGCGTTCAGACCTGGTTCAGACCTGTTCAGACCTGGTTCACTCCTGGGTTCAGAACCTGGTTCACTCCTGGTTCAATCCTGGTTCAGACCTGGTTCACCTGGTTCCTGGTTTCTGAGAGATATACGAACCTGGTTCAGACCTGGTTTCAGTCCTGGTTCAGACCTGGTTCAGTGCCAGTGGGTTCAGGTCCCATTCAGACCTGGTTCAGTCCTGGTTCAGACCTGGTTCTGGTTCCTGGTTCCTGGGTTTCAGACCTGGTTCAGCTCCTGGGTTTCAGTCCTGGTTCAGAACCTGGTTCAAGTCTCTGGTTCAGACCTTGGTTCAGCCTGGGTTCAGACTTGGGTTCAGTCCTGGTTCAGATCTGGTTCAGACCTGGTTCAGTCCTGGTTCAGACCTGGTTCAGTCCTGGTTTCAGACCTGGTTCAGACCTGGTTCAGTCCTTGGTTCAGTCCTGCGTTCAGTCTGGTCAGACCCTGGTTCAGACCTGGTTCAGTCCTGGTTCAGTCCTGGTTCAGTCCTGGTTCAGTCCTGGTTTAGTCATGGTTCAGACCTGGTTCAGACCTGGTTCTGTCCTGGTTCAGAACGCAGTGTTTCCTCAAACACAGACACTTTTCCCTCCCTCTCGTCCTATTGGTCAGCCTCCGCTGAGCTCTGAGTGAGTGACAGCTGGATTCATCCAATCAGAGAGAAGTGTGCCCTCTGAAGCTGGAGCCCATGAACACAGAGCTGCTCCTGAACACTGTGTCTTGGATGCATCTGCTCAGGATTCTCCGTCTGAGTTTCTTTCTCTTCCTTTGCTTTTGTTGCCACGACAAAGACCTTTTAAAATGCGTTTGGACCAATCCCCCAGGGAGCAGGATCGAGGCCCATTCAAGTCTATGGGCTGTGCCTTTAGCGGCTAGCTACAGCCGGTATTGTGTGGCCCGGAGGTAGCGTGAAGTGACCCGCGTCACTCAGGAGGTTCTGGCCACTCAGGAGGTTCTCCTCCAGGAGGTTCTCCTCCTGAGTGGCTCCAGCTCCTCTGTCTCTCTCTCGTCCTCCTGTCCGTCCGAGGGAGTCGGATCTCTCCTTCACTGTGGAACTTCTCCAGGTTTCTACTTTTACCAAAAAAAAAACTTTTTGGTAGTTTTTTCCTGGCCGAGAAGGAGGGTCTCAGGACAGGGGACGCTGGGACATTACCCAGTCCCTATGAACACTGCTTATTGGTTTTACTGTAGCCCCTCGAGGAAGCCGCAGTGGTGATTTTGGGCGTTACAAAAATAAATTGAACACGTGAACGCTCTGAACACTCAGCTGCTAGAGCGAAGCAGAGTGAGCCGAACCTACAGATTTCAAACCTGCTTTTTAAAAAAAATGGAAGAGGTTTGAACCGGGGGAAAAGCGAATGACCTGAAATTAGATATAAAAAAATCCCCCCAAAATGCGACTGTTAAAGCTGTCGGCCCCTGAACACCAGCAGTTTGTTTTTACAGGGTGAAAAATGCTTTCTGGGTCGCCGAGGATTTTTCCGCTGCAGTACCTCGGACTGACCACTGGGGCCGACTCGTGAGCGCTTTAAGCTAGCAATTAGCAATACCCTATCCAGATCACATGATCGATCCAGATATTGAATAGATCCATGGACTGCGTCTGTGTCTGTCTGAACATGTTCATGTGTTGTAGAGAGAAGATCCTGTGTCCACGGCGGGGACGTGTCCACGGCGGGGACGTGTCCACGGCGGGGACGTGTCCATGTCGGTAACGTGTCCATGGCTGTGACGTGTCCATGGCGGGGACGTGTCCATGGCGGGGACGTGTCCATGGCTGTGACGTGTCCATGGCGGTGACGTGTCCATGGCGGGGACGTGTCCATGTCTGTGATGTGTCCATGGCGGGACGTGTCCATGGCGGGACGTGCCATGGCTGGGACGTGTCCATGTCTGATGTGTCCATGGCGGGGACGTGTCCATGGCGGGGGACGTGTCCATGTCTGTGATGTGTCCATGGCGGTGACTTGTCCATGTCGGTGACGTGTCCATGGCGGGACGTGTCCATGGCGGGGACGTGTCCATGGCTGTGACGTGTCCATGTCGGTGACGTGTCCATGGCGGGGACGTGTCCATGGCGGGGACGTGTCCATGTCGGTGACGTGTCCATGTCTGTGACGTGTCCATGGCGGGGACGTGTCCATGGCGGGGACGTGTCCATGTCTGTGACGTGTCCACGGCGGGGACGTGTCCACGGCTGTGACGTGTCCATGGGGGGACGTGTCCATGCGGGGACGTGTCCATGGCGGGGACGTGTCCATGGCGGGGCGTGTCCATTGCTGTGACGTGTCCATGTCTGTGACGTGTCCATTGACGTGTCCATGGCGGGGACGTGTCCATGGCTTGGACGTGTCCATGGCTGGGACGTGTCCATGGCGGGGACGTGTCCATGGCTGTGACGTGTCCATGGCGGGACGCGTCCATGGCTGGGACGGTCCATGGCTGGGACGTGTCCATGGCGGGGACGTGTCCATGGTGTGACGTGTCCATGGCTGTGACGTGTCCATGGGGGGACCTGTCCATGGCTGTGACGTGTCCATGGCGGGGACGCATGTCCATGTCTGTGACGTGTCCATGTCTGTGGACGTGTCCATGGCGGGGACGTGTCCATGTCTGTGACGTGTCCATGGCTGTGACTGTCTGTCCATGGCGGGGACGTGTCCATGTCTGTGTGACGTGTCCATGGCTGTGACGTGTCCATGGCGGGGACGTGTCCATGCGGGGACGTGTCCATGTCTGTGACGTGTCCATGGCTGTGACGTGTCCATGTCTGTGATGTGTCCATGGCGGGACGTGTCCATGGCGGGGACGTGTCCATGTCTGTGACGTGTCCATGGCGGGGACGTGTCCATGGCGGGGTCGTGTCCATGTCGGTGACGTGTCCATGGCTGTGACGTGTCCATGGCGGGGACGTGTCCATGGCGGTGACGTGTTCATGGCTGTGACGTGTCCATGGCGGTGACGTGTCCATGGCGGTGACGTGTCCATGGCGGGACGTGTCCATGGCGGGGACGTGTCCATGTCTGTGATGTGTCCATGTCTGTGACGTGTCCATGGCGGGGACGTGTCCATGTCTGTGATGTGTCCATGTCTGTGATGTGTCCATGGCGGTGACTTGTCCATGTCGGTGACGTGTCCATGTCGGGGACGTGTCCATGGCGGGGACGTGTCCATGGCTGTGACGTGTCCATGTCGGTGACGTGTCCATGGCGGGGACGTGTCCATGGCGGGGACGTGTCCATGTCGGTGACGTGTCCATGTCTGTGACGTATCCATGGCGGGGACGTGTCCATGCGGGGACGTGTCCATGTCTGTGACGTGTCCACGGCTGTGACGTGTCCATGTCGGGGACGTGTCCATGTCGAGGGCGTGTCCATGGCGGGGACGTGTCCATGGCGGGGCGTGTCCATTGCTGTGACGTGTCCATGTCTGTGACGTGTCCATGTCTGTGACGTGTCCATGGCGGGGACGTGTCCATGGCGGGGCCTGTCCATGGCTGTGACGTGTCCATGTCTGTGACGTGTCCATGGCGGGACGTGTCCATGGCGGGGACGTGTCCATGGCGGGGACGTGTCCATGGCTGTGACGTGTCCATGGCGGGGAAAATGAGTGCCAAAAGAGTCGGGCTCGATGATTTGAACAGTTGTATTGTTGTGTGTACTTCGGAAATGACTCATTGTACGTACTCGTAATGAGCTGTGGATGAAAAGAACTGAAGAAGACTCCAGGGAGAACGTGTAAAGAACGTCTCATTCTCGTGTGACGGACAATCTTAGATTCATCTGATGGAAGCAAACGATCTGATCATGTTCATCAGAAGAGACATTTGGGTCTTTTAGAGGATTGTATCCATAATCCATTGTGTGTGTTCAGGTTTTTGTTTCTCCAATGTTTCTTGTGTGACAAATAAAATTAACTTTCATGCAATTTTAAAAAGGTCTGTATAACACTTAAGTTAAATTCAGGTGTATTCCTGCTGTAGTGTGGCTTCAGACCTGGTTTAGTCCTGGTTTAGTTTTGATTTGGTAAATCCTTTGAGTTACTAAACCAGGACTAAACCAGGTCTAAACCAGGTCTAAACCAGGTCTAAACCAGGTCTAAACCAGGTCCAAACCAGGTCTAAACCAGGTCCAAACCAGGTCTAAACCAGGTCTAAACTAGGTCTAAACCAGGGCTAAACCAGGTCTAAACCAGGTCTAAACCAGGTCTAAACCAGGACTAAACCAGGACTAAACCAGGACTAAACCAGGTCTAAACCAGGACTAAACCAGGACTAAACCAGGACTAAACCAGGTCTAAACCAGGTCTAAACCAGGTCTAAACCAGGGCTAAACCAGGTCTAAACCAGGACTAAACCAGGACTAAACCAGGACTAAACCAGGTAAACCAGTCTAAACCAGGTCTAAACCAGGTCTAAACCAGGTCTAAACCAGGGCTAAACCAGGTCTAAAACCAGGTCTAAACCAGGTCTAAACCAGGTCTAAACCAGGTCTAAACCAGGTCTAAACCAGGTCTAAACCAGGGCTATATGACCCAGTAGATAATGTGGTCTTTCTGCTCCGATGAGGTGCTTTTGTGAAGAGACACAAACCGCCAGACCGCGCTGAGGAGGACCTCTGGTGGTGGAAGGCCGTCATCACAACATCCTGAGCCGGTTGACCTTTGCCCTCCCCTTTGTTGGGAGAAACATAAGAACAACAATGTGCTGAGGAGACACAGGCTGTGCGCAGGGATATGCCACGCCCTTTACCACCGCCCATGTATTAAACCTCAGGGGCAAACGCAGCACTCCAAAAAGCATCTGCACTTCCTGGGTCGACGCCTCAATTCCAAAACCACAGCAGCAGTTCCCTCGAGGGGCGACAGTGTTCATGGGACTTGGAAAAGTCCCATGAACACTGTCGCCTGAACACTGTTGAGGGGGTGTGGCATCCTGGAGATCAACCACAAAACCCACCAATAAATGAGATCAACGATTCGATCTATTTAAAAATGAGTCATTCAAAAAGGGCAAATGATGAAGCTCTGATCTGATGGAGACGTTTTGTGTTTTCTTCTTGTATACGGCCTGAAAAGAACACACTTCTGGAAATGTCAGCATCTTCTTCCGTTTATGGCCTGTGCCAGGTCCTGGCTCAGGGTCGTGACTGTATGTGACACTTCGTCACCTTCGTCTTTCTGAGCACAGGAAAGCTTTAGGCAGTATGAGAGTGTCCTGAACACAACTGGACAAACGCGGTGAGACCTTGGGACTGAGCTTGTGTTCAGAAGGTTCATCTCAACTCTCATGGACATTCTTCTGTTTCAGAATCAGAAGAAGTCTCAGTCCTATTTCTCGCTCTCTCTCTCTCTCTCTCGCTCTCGCTCTAAAACCTACAAATCAAGTTAGAAATCTGGGGGTAATAATGGACTCAGACTTGAACTTTAACAGCCACGTCAGATCAATCACATCAGCAGCTTTTTACCATCTAAAAAACATTGCCAAAATCAAAAGTATAGTGTCTAAACCAGACCTGGAGAGACTTATCCATGCGTTTGTCACTAGTAGATTAGACTACTGTAAAGGCCTGCTCACTGGCCTCTCCAAACGAGCTGTAAAACAGCTGCAGAACATCCAGAACGCTGCTGCTCGGGTCCTGACTAGAACCAGGAAGTACGATCACATTAGTCCTGTGCTCAGGTCTCTGCACTGCCCCTGTGGCTCGGAGAATAGACTTCAAAGCAGCTCTGCTTGTATACAAGTCTCTCCATGGCCTAGCACCAAAGTACATCTCGGACATGTTAGTGCCATATGAACCATCTCGGACTCTGAGGACCTCAGGGACCGGCCTCCTGCTGGTGCCCAGAGTCAGGACTAAACATGGGGAATCTGCGTTTCAGTTTTATGCAGCTAAAATCTGGAACAGTCTTCCTGAGGATGTGAGACTGGTTCTACTCTGGCAGTGTTCAAATCTAAACTAAACACTGTTTTGTTTGGCTGTGCATATGACTGAAATGCTTTTCTTTGCACTCTTCTCTTTTATGTCTTGAACTATTATTTTGTGATTTCTGCATGTCTTTGTGATTTAATGCATTTTTCCTGTTGTGAAGCACTTTGAATGGCCTTGTGTACGAATTGTGCTCTACAAATAAACTTGCCTTCTCTTCTCTCTCTCTCTCTCTCTCTCTCTCTCTCTCTCTCTCTCCCTCCCTCCTCTCTCTCTCTCTCTCTCTCTCTCTTTCTCGCCCTCACTCTCCTCTCTCTCTCCACTCTCTCTCCCCTCCTCCTCTCTCTCTCTCTCCCCTCTCTCTCTCCTCTCTCTCTCTCTCTCTCTCTCTCCCTCTCTCTCTTCTCGCTCCTCACTCTCTCTCTCTCTCTCTCTCTCTCTCTCTCCTCTCTCTCTCCTCTCTCTCCCTCCCTCTCTCTCTCTCTCTCCCTCCCTATAGTGCTATAATGGTCCTGCTGAAACCCTGGAGACGCCCTGGGCATTCGGATGCTAAATAGGCACTCAAGGTGAGGCAGGGAACAATAGAACAATAGGCCCATCCCAGTTTCTATGGGCCATTAGCAGGAGGTCCCGCCCTGTGGGCGGGGCTCTCACAGAGTAGGATATCAAAACAAGAGTTCTCAGACTTGTTTCTCTGATTGAGAATGACTCTTGGATGAGAGTTGAAACGTTTTGTTTTTTCTAAAACAGAGTCCAGATGAAACAACTGAATCTTTTTCTACAATGGAACAATCCTGGACGAATGAGGGATTACACCGACCTATTTATATGTCCCAAATATGTGCAATTTTATAATTTTTCTATACACATAAAATGACTTATTTTTAGATGGAAAAGTTACATTAATAAAGGAATGTCATAAGTTTATTTTACGTTGTATATATATGTGTGTATATGTGCATAAGTGTAAACTACAGAAGAAACTTCTCTAAATTAAATGATATGATCAGACGTCTCACAAATCACCCCGAGAATGATAGTTGTTAGTTTATCTTTATTAAAATCAATACATTCCAGACATTCAGCTAATTTATGTGTAATAATAAGTAATTTTGTTTAAATCATTTATCACGGAATATACGTGTGTGTGTGTGTGTGTGTTTATATATAATACATGTGTCATGGTTGAAGAAGGAAAATCTAAGACAAAGGAAACAGGAAACAGGAAACAGAAATCAGAAGCTGCTAATGAGGAAAGAGCTGATATAGATTTCACTTCACAGTGAATGAGTGAATGAGCTCTGAACTGTCAGTCATTCTAAAGTGTTGATAAAGTATGAGACGACACATTGGTTTGAGGAAAAGCAAACTGAAGCGACCCCCTGTTACAGCGGACAGGGAGGGGTCAGCAGGTGGCGACTCTCCTCACTCTGGGGAAAGAGCGAGTCACGGAGGTAGACCATGTGACCTCTGACCCGGGCGGGGCTGAGGGCATCATCCACCAGGATTCTGCCGATTGGTCTGTAGACTCTGTAACGCCTGGACACAGCACACAACACGCGACACATGAGGGCAAGAGCACAGGAGCTCGTCAATGTCAAGTCAAACGTACAAACTCAACATAAACTAAGGCTAAACATGCCTCACGCCGAAGCTCTCCAAGCACTGCACTGTTGTCATTATGGACCAAATATATGTACACCGAATCTTCATTTTAAGTCACCAATTTACTGCAGTACTGGTGGTATTCAGAATACAATTACTTTCTACAATCAGAAGAATACACAGCAGTACTTCATCATGTAAATGACAGACTTCAAACTGCACAGTAGAAAACACAGGTCTCATGGTGAATGTGTGTGATTTGTCCTTCTCTAATTAGTGATAAATGAATGCAGAACAAATGGTCGAACAAACAAACAAACATAAAGTTGTCTTAATCTCCTGTTGCATGTTTACACTTTAATATATAATACAACTTAGTGTAAACGTATTCTGGGTATTCAGTATTCTTGGAATACATTATAAAATACACTTTAATGCAGGTATTCAGTATTCTGTAACTTAATACATTTTCAAAGTATTTTTCCCAACGCTACTCGTCATTACCACCAGAGGCTCGTTACTAAACATTAGAGGCGGGGTCAAGTCAAGACTCAAGTCTTATACTTTGAGTCATTTAAACTCATAAGTTTATACAATAAATGACCAAATACAGCCCAAGTTTTTGCATGATGTATCGTTTTTGTACGATATATAAACCCTAAAACATTTCTTACATCTAACATTATATAGCCCGTACAGTTTGTTTTTTTTCCTTTTAAAACATAAAAGTACACAAAAACAATGAAACAAATCAAGACCACAGAGAGAACAGTAGACAAAAATCAAAACAAGTAAACATCCAACGAGAAAAAAAAGAAGGAAATAAAGGCACATATAAAACATAACGAACATCCCATTTAGTCCATAATCTGTCAAGTTTGTCCATTTTCTTTTTTCTTTTTCTGATTTTAAATTTTTTTAAAGAATAAACATAAAACACAGAACAGACCAGAACACAACCAGAGAGTGAAGAATAATAAGAATTTTCTAAACATCAAAAGAAACACAATCATGGCACATTTACATTAAAATAAAAGTCCGATTTAGTTCAAAGTCTTTCAAATTTGTCAATTTCAAATTAAGTCTATCTCAGTCCAGTCCTTGGTTGTTGGTGATGTTTGTATCAGCCATTTCTTTGTGATGGCCATTTTTTCCTGCTGCCAAAAGTACGTTCCAAAGGTATCCATTTACTGTGTCCATGGCAGGAGTTTTTTAAGTGTCAGTTCAACATTTTTGAGTGACATGACAACCCCAAAACACATGATAGAGGTTTGCCTCCTGGCTGTCACAGTTTCTCCAACAGTTGCATTTCCCTGGGAGTAATGGGCACTTTAACATGGGGTTATGAAAAAACGTGACATATTTTTCCAGAAAAATTCTCACCAAACATGGGATTTGTGGTTCTCCACTGGGATGTACACACATTTTCCGTTTGTCCGTCAAACAAGGTTACCTTGTCTTTCCCATTTGCTTTTAATATTTAGTAGAGTAGCTTTAGATTAGCAATGCTTGGATATAATTTAGATAATATTCCCCTTTAAAGTTCTGATTTATAAAACTTGATGCAAATTTTGTTTGGGATATAATGGTCACTACTTTGTTTAATTTCTTGGTTATAATAACTCCTTATTTGTAAATAACTATAAAACTCCTGTTTCTACAAATAATGATTTATTTGAATCCAAAATCAAATTTGATCAAAGCTTTTCATGTGATTATTTTTTACTATCTGGTGAAAGACATTTACCCTTTTTGTAATCCAGACTATTTGGTACAAAACCTTGGTCATAAACTAAACAGTATAAGATTTGAACATCTTTGTTTAGTTTGTATGTTTTGATCAGCTCCTTCCATGTTGTAAACACAGATTTCACCCAGGGATTCTTAACTTCCTCCAAATGACTCAACCGTCTTTCATTTGCCAGTAAGGCCTGTACAGGAACCCCCGGCACAAGATTGCTCTCAATATTTTTCCATTGAGCTTCATATTCTGGATCACACCAGTGCAGCAACGCTGTTTTTATTTCAGTTAAATTGCAATATGGGGATGATAAACACAATGGTAAAGAAAAAGTCAAGAGCCCATGAATCTGAGAGAGCAAAGTAACCAGAGTAATTAGTAAGGTAGAGCCAAAACCGCAGAGGCCAGAGTTTTAGAAGTTGCAGCAGCACAACATGAAACAGAAAGCAGTCCCACTTGAAGAAGTTAGACAAAGAACAATGGAGTATGTTCACATTCAAAACCAGTTTAATTCCCAAGTGAGATTGCTACAAGAAAAACCACCTAAGATCGAACTCTCACCAAGGGCGCAATCATTCACAGACCTGAGTCGCCTTCTTAAAAAGTGAACCTCTGAATACTTCACACCATAGTGACCCGCCCCCTATGATAGATTTGGCAAGGTTCCTTGCACGCAGAGAGCTAATAACCACTGGCCTCTTTAAGTTCGACAACACACTCGGGAACTTTAGAGCATGGCAGTCCTCATTTCTAAATACCACTGAAGAGGTTGGGCTCTCATAGAGTGAGGAGTTAGACCTCCTTGTCAAGTGGCTTGGTAAAGAGTCCTCTGGGCATATCAAGAGGATCAGGGCTGTATATGCCACCAACCCCAAAGCTGCCATCCAACTGTTATGGGAAAGACTACAAGATGCTATGACGCACCAGAAGTACTGAAAATGAAAATGCCCGATTAAAAAAAAAACCCTCAAAAAAAAACCCTGCCTTACGAACAGAGACAATGTAAAACTCTGGGAGCTCGTTGATTAGCTTTTAGTGGCAGGTTGCCAAAGATGAGTCCTATCTCCCAGTTCTTGCTTACCTAGACACACCCCGCGGTGTCAAGCCCATGGTAGAGAAGCTGCCTCCAAGTTTACAAGATAAATGGGTCACCACAGGTTCAAAATACAAACAAAGACATGACATGACATTTCCTCCCTTCTCATATTTCGTCAAGTATGTACAAGAAGAGGCCAAGGCAAGAAACAACCCAATTTTGCCATGTGTAACAGCCAAACATTTATCAAAGGGGAGAGAGCACCATTTAAACAAACCAGCTACAGAACCCCCATAACTGTGAACAAAACAGAAGTGAACACAAATGGGCACACTAGCGCTAAAGACGAGGATCTAACATGACCACATAACTCAGTCACTCCAACACCACATAACTCAGTCACTCCAACACCACATAACTCAGTCACTCCAACACACATAACTCAGTCACTCCACACCACAACTCAGTCACTCCAACACCACATCACTCAGTCACTCCAACACCCACTCAGTCACTAACTCAGTCACTCCAACACATCATAACTCAGTCACTCCTACACCACATAACTCAGTCACTCCAACACCACATAACTCAGTCACTCCAACACCACATAACTCAGTCACTCCTACACCACATAACTCAGTCACTCCAACACCACATAACTCAGTCACTCCAACACCACATAACTCAGTCACTCCAACACCACATAACTCAGTCACTCCAACACCACATAACTCAGTCACTCCAACACCACATAACTCAGTCACTCCAACACCACATAACTCAGTCACTCCAACACCACATAACTCAGTCACTCCCACACCATCATCCAGTTCTGTACTGTGGGTTTTATTCTGTTGTTTTATTCTGTTGTTTTATTCTCTTGTACAGTGTCCTTGGGTGTCCTGAAAGGCGCTTTTAAATAAAATTTATTATTATTATTATTATTATTATTATTATTATGATACTGCCCCATCCACAAGAAAACACATCCTCTATCCAAGTGTGGGGATTTCAGGATCAAACCACTACAAGAGAGGCGAAACATGCTCAGAGAACACACACGCTGTTTCAGGTGCTGCTCACCGACACACGCAATAAAGTGCTGTGACTTTGTCAAAGCGATAAGCATTGTTTTGCCATGTATGTATCCTTATACAGGCCAGCCACCTACAAATCACACCCAAACCAGAGGCTCAGCCCCAAGTCAACACACCACCTGAGGTAACGTCAAAGTGCACTGAGACCTGTGGTAGAGGTGGTTCCCCGCGTTCCTGTTCAAAGGTATGTCTTGTTCGAGTTTTCCCTAAGGGCCAACCAGAACTCTCTGCTAAGATGTATGCCAGGGGTGTCCAAACTTTCTTCATCGAGGGCCGCATTTTGAAACTTATAATGAGCAACGACAACCCGACAGTGAGGTGAATCATTCGAAATTTTGCATTTGACCTAGTTTCGATGGGCCTCCACACCGTTAATAAGACTTGGAACATTAATATTAGGTTGATATAACATCAAAATGTTTGAATTTGTCAAATTTTACAGTAAAAAGTACTACTTTTTGTTGCTTGGATCAACAAAAGGGCCTAAAAAGCCGGAGGGCCAAAAAAAATTGGTCTGAGGGCCGCATTTGGTAGTTTGGACATGCCTAATGTAGGCGATCCTCGATGACCAAAGTAATAGCTGACTGGCCCGTCCCGAATTTTTTGAACTGTTTGGTATAAAGGGTAACCCTGTGACATACAACATGTGAACATGCACTGGTCTTACTGAAATGCTTGGCAGGAAAGCTGTGGGTTTCCAGATTGAACGCAGATGACGGTTTATGTTTAGACCTCCCCCTCTCATTGAATGCAGTGAGATAATGTTTAACAGAGATGAAATACCAACACCTGAAGTCGCTCTTGCACACACTCACTTAAAGCACCTGGCCCCTCTCATTCCTAAGTACGGCCTAGGCGCCCAGATCACGTCCTACTGGGCAGAGACATTATACGTGTTCACAAGGCACGGCAACAAGTGAACGGGCCCCAGGAAGCTCCCTTTGCCCAGCGCCTTGATTTAGGTTGGGTAATCGTGGGGGAGGTGTGCCTCAATGCTCATAAGCCAACTGTCAATGTTTACAAAACCCACATGCTTTCCAATGGACATCTCTACTCACTCCTTACCACAACAGCGTCAACATTAAAGAGAAACTTTTCTACGGCGGGAAGCACAAGAATGGCCTTTCTAAATGCACCTCAAAAGGTGAGAGAAAAGGTGAGAGAATGTTTTTGAGCGCACAGAGAACGATAACAAGTGTGACATGCCTTTTGAGGATGAGATATTTCAAAAAATAATGGAAAAAGAGGTCCACCAAGATGAAAATAAGAACTGGGTTGCTCCCCTACCGTTCAAATGCCCTCGCTTACCTCTTCCGAACAACAGAGACCAAGCAATGTCAAGACTGAACTCACTTTGACGTAACTTGGCAAAAAACCCTCAGAAAAAGAACTGTTCTCAGAGTTTATGGAAAAGCTGTTTTTAAGAACAATCATGCAGAGATTGCTCCACCGATCGGTAATAGCGCAGAATGCTGGTATCTGCTTATTTTCGGGGTGTATCATCCTCAGAAACCCGGTCAGATAAGGGCCGTCTTTGACTCTATTGCCGAACAGTTTGGCGTGTCTCTCAACTCTGTACTCCAGGGTCCAGATCTTAATAACACCCTCCTTGGTGTGCTGATAAGGTTTAGGAAAGAGATCATCGCAATCACTGCAGATATCCAGCAAATGTTTTACGGGTTCCTGGTCAGGCCAGACCACTGAGACTATTTGAGGTTCTTGTGGCACAAGAACAACGACTTATCTAAAGAGGTGCAAGTGTACCGCATGCGGGTTCATGTTTTCCGAAAAATAGCCCATCACCAGTGGTGATGGGCTATTTATTGCCTCCTGAAGGATAACGCATAATAAAGTTAGTTTATAGTTTATATATGTTAAGCTGATGTTTGTTTAGCACAGGGCAAAAGGGCCAGCTGTGTTTGTATTTCTGTGTCTGCAGGTTCTCACCTCCACAGGTCTTCGGAGCAGAGATAACAAAAGAGAGATAGGAACTCCATATAAGGGCCAAGGACCGAGACCAGGATCGTAACCAGACTAAGCCCGCGGCGGACTCGACCCCCACACTAAGGAGGAGGAACAACCCCCCTGTGCTATAAAAACTGTTGTGTAGTCGAATTTCCTTTGTCTCTTGTTCCTCTGTACGTAAAGCACATGAGTTGTGTGTGGTACAGGTAAATGGAACAGGAACCCGGATTGATCTGTAAGCACATTTCTTAGAAACTTTGTATTAGGGCGAATAAATTTTGTAAACTTAAACTCAGACGTCTCCGGTTGTCTCTTCCCCGATGCGTGAACCCGCCAGGAAATAACAAAGCGTAATTATTTCCTACAGTTTCTGGTGACCCCGACCGTGAGTCGGGGGAGTTACGGAAAGGAAAACGTAGACAATCGGCGTATTGTCTTACGGACGAAAAGACGTGATACAGGAACAAGTAAAAAGTAGACAATCGGCGTATTGTCGGGGGACCTTTTTCCACGGAATTGATTTCTCTGGGCCCCTACATAAAAAGGTGAGCAGAAACCTGTTGATATTTTCGAATTCTGTAAATTGAACAGTGTTAAAAAGGGAGAAATCATTATTGTGGAACTTGAGTCACTCCATTTTTACAGAATAAAGATATATATAGACGGTCGTGGTTGGCGTGTTTATAGACGTATAAATACATTACCCGGTTTTACTGCAGTGCCGAGGGGAAGTCGTCTCCCCTGAAAACAGCCCCGGGGTTTACGATCGTTGAAGCCTCTGCCGTCGTCGAGCGGTCAGAAAACGAGATAAAACGGAGAGCGGCGTCTCTCCATGACCAATCTTTGCGCGTTAGTTTAGAACACTTTACGTTAGTTTTGTTTGGACTGAGCCGGCGTGCTCCGGAGACCGGCGTGTCTCCGAAAAATATTAGGAAATCAGAAAGGAGTCGGCGAACTCCTGGGACGGCGTGTCCCTCGAAATTTTAGACATTAGTTCAGCTGCGTAAATAGGGACGACCCGAAAGGTCGAGAAGTCGTCGCACTTCTTAGAATAGGGACTAATAACAAGAGACAACCTCACCTCACATCAATTACATAAAGTGATAATTAGATTTAATTTTAATACTCCTAAATTGAACTCATAATGGAGCATGAATTTGATAGAGAGAATGGGGGGAATATAGGTCGACGGGGGTGTGAAAGGACATACAGACTTGGACGAGACAGGACTAACGGATGATGAATGGCATGAAATGTTCCTGGTTATGGAGCAACAAATATTGTCTAGTTTAGACAAAAAGGATAGAGAAAAGGCAAAGAGGAGGTTACAAGAACAGAGGATGAGAATGAACATGGAGAAGACGGGAGACTGGAAGGTTGTTAGTTGTTGTATACAACGGAGGGACAAGGCTAATTGTAAACGGATAAAAGAGTTAGAGGAAAAAGTTAAGTCGGCAGGTTGGAAGGAAAAAACGTAGGTTGAAAAAGGAAACTGGAAAGTGAACTGAAGAAAGTAAACAAGTCGGCGACCGTCGTGCACCTGATGACTCTGGCAGCGCACATCTCTAGCGGCAGTGGAGCCGCAGAGACGGGCGGAGGCACCAGACGCAAACGGTGATGCACCACACACACAAACACACAACACACAAACAACGATCATACACCACATGACTCTGGCCACCACCGCACTCGCTGTGGTGCGCCAAGCCGTGTTATGGAAAGGAGCCCGCTGAGACTCCGCGCGCGAAACACGCTAGTACTGCCAACTGCCCCATCACTTTACCCCATGCTACCAGGGTCAGATGCAGGGACAGATCTGGCCCGCCGGACGTTTTCATCTGGCCCGACGAACATTTCTAGTTTATAATTATTCATTTCCAATGAATATATCGCGTTTTTGTCGCTAGAGACTACAATTCCCACAATCCTTTGCAGCCGCGGCCCCTGCTCCGCGCGGCTGTGTGTGCGAGGGCTATTGGCTCGACACACGGGAGGCGACAGGTGACGGCGACCAGCGACCCCTCATCGCAGTAGGTTTAAAATGGAACACACCTATAGCGCTCTGCCCCAGGGCAGATCGTGGGAAACACGAGGAATAAAGAAAAGAGGCGGTTTTTTGTGGACGTTAGAGCTGTGCTAAAAGCGGCGCTAATGTGAAGCTAACAACAAGAAAACAAACTTCTTTGCTGACAACTCTGTGAGGAAAACATCCAAACCAGTGCAAAACCTGGACAGATCCTGAGCCACAGGTAAAAACACAGGTCAGAGTGTCATAAAGTCTGAACATGTGAGTGAAGCTGCTTTGAGCTCTCATTTGATTCACCACATGAATCATTTGTCACTAAAATAAGCTTAAACTGTAAAAATAGTGAGCTCATATTGAGTTTGTGCAGCAACATTAACATGTCTGTGATACAAACATTTAATATCAGAATCATATCACACGTCCATGTTCCTGTTCCTGCTGCTGCATGAATATGGACTCAGTCTTTTCACCTGCTGCAGATTTTGTGCAACAGTGTCCACATAGAACTATTACTAGGCTATATAACATTTGTTATGTTTTTTGTTGTTGACTTTTTATATTATGTTCGGCCCGCGACCCCAGCCTGAGCGTTCGAAAAGCGGCCCCTGGCCCAAAAATGAGTTTGACACCCCTGATGAGGCATGGAGGAAGAGGTGAGTGATCACAGGCAAGGACTCTCAGACCTGATAAGACGGAGTGCGGAGGAGGAAGAAGAGCCCAACATGCGTTGAGAAGGGTGAGTAACATTCTGATTTCAAGGACCCGAGCGGACAGAATGACACGGACACCACGGTCCTGCGACTTAGACTGACTCCTGGCACAGATGAGGAAGAGGACGAAGACGAGTTTGAGGACGTAAACTAACTACGGTACGTAACAAACCTGGCGCGGACTTGACAACACAGGACTTGGGAAGAACTCCCACCACTTGCTCCGCTAATTACACACACAATTTGCGCTCACTAGCACGTGAGGAGAAGGAATCTGATAAAACTCCTGACCCAAAATCTCTCTTCCCCCTGATGGCGACTGGCCAAGGTAGAGCGATTTACCGCCCGTTCCCCGTTAAAGATGTCGTGTTGTTGGCTGAGCGCTTGCCACGCCTGTCGAGCGGTGGCAGGAAATACTTAAATAAGCTTCTTTCTGTGCTGGCGGGACAGGTGCCCTGCATGGGAGACTTGAGACAAATTTTAGCGGTGACAGCGACCCAGCAGAGGGCCGAGCGGTAGAGACACATGCAGACCCCCTGCAGGTTCCAGACGCGACACCATTACAGAATCGCCAACAGGCTGTATTCACCGCTATACGTGTAATGGAAATGTATCATGTTCTTAGGTTTTGATGCAAAGCTAAAGTTAAATGTGTTATCAGGAGGCATGTTTGGGTTCATATGGTCAACTCAGTGACCTTTGTCCTGTGCCTATAATAGATCCATGGTTGAGCCTCCCTTTTGGTGAAACACACAGTCTTTGTTGTGATTAGTAATTGATGTGTGTGGAGGATTAGGTTGGGCGCCCTTTGTGGCGGGCATGGGGACATCTCTGAGTGAATGATATGATGACCTATGACCTGGGGAATAACATCTGTGAAATCCATTACATTCTTACGACTTTGTACTGTGCATACAGGCAAACTGTTGCCTTTATAAGCTGGACTCGTCTTTGTTCTAGAGTCAGTTCGGGAGGGAGAGAACTTCTGTCTGTAGGGAGAGATTTTGGCTGTGCACGGCTAAAATAAAGATTCACCTTTGAACGAAACAACTTCGTTCTACCTTGCCTTACTTCTCTTTCACTATCTTAAGTGATTTTTCCACAACATAGGCGAGGTGTGTTTCCCGACCCAGTAACGAGCGCACCAGCCTCCTTTCCCTTTAGGGGGAGTGACCCCCCACACTTACTATTCACTATGTGTCCAGCAATGGATGGACGAGACTGGTAGGGTACCTGGGCGCAGCCCCTCAGAGACTGTCATGTTTCGCACGGCGGTCCTGACGGGACTGCCTTCGGACGTTCAAACCCAGTTACGGACCGACCCGGACTTTAAGGCCTGTGACGAGGGAAGGTTCAAATGACATTTGGCGAACCACTTAAAGGCCCATCTTGAGAAGAAACAGGCAGGGGACGGAGAGATGGAAAAACTCAAAGAACAGTTATTAAAATTACAATTGGCAGAGGCCCGAAAGGCCGCAAACGGAGGATAAAAAGAATCAAAAATCTGAAAAGAAATCCGTGGACATGTTCCCTGTCGCGGAAGCAATGAGCATGATGTGGCAGATGCAGACGTCTCGGGGGAGGGGCAGAGGAAGGGGTGGAAACACTGGGGCTCGGGGACCACCTGGGGATGAGGGAACGAGGGTTGTTACAACTGTGGCACGCTGGATCATTGGTGTAGAGACTGCCCACAGCCCCCAGCACAGCGAAACTACCCGCCCCCGCAGAGAGAGGCGGACCAAGGGGAGGAGGCAGAGGCGGCCCTCCCACAACGCTGGCAGCAGTCGAGCAACTGGAACCGGCCACAGCAGCAAAGTTTCCCACCCCCTTGGCAACAGGGTGGGGTGGACAATCAAACCCTGCAAAAGACTGTGCCCCTACCGGTGTGTCTGGCCGGTCAAACACTCTATCACTCTTTCATTCATTCTCCACAGACACCCGTGAATCTCCTTGGCCGAGATGTGCTTATGAAAACCGGGGCTGGCATTTTATGTTTCTACCTCAGGACTGACAGTCACCTTCCCTAATGGACAGATTTTGGAAGGATGTAGAGACAATGGTGGACAATGGCTAATGGCAGAGGGCGCGAAGCCCACACCGATGGCAGACATTTATTGGGCCCTGCTCAGGCCTGAAAGCCCCGAGAACCCTGGTGTGCTAACTGAGTTCCTGGTGTGGAAACCCTGGATCCTGTCCCTGATGTCTTATTTTTCCACCCCCCCGACCCGTTGCACTGCACATTGTTTTATGATAGAGACGGTGATGAAACATATTGGGAGGCGTTTCAGAAAGTAGCAGGCGACACGTGGTTCATCAAATCTGATTTCACTTACATAGGAGAAGAGGGCGTAGCTGCAGCTTGTACGTTAACACAGGAACAATTGACGTTGTACTGCATGTTTCCATCCTCCGTCCCACACGTTTCTTTGGCATTGGCCGCAGGGCATGAGGACAGACAATTGGGACCAATGGTAAAAAAAGGGACGGGAATTACTGACTGGGAGACTATCCCTCTCCCAGGGGTGCAATATTCGAAAAGTGAAAAAATGTATCGACTTACTTACTCTGTCACAGACTGTTAACTCTTCTACTCTAGAGCATGTTACAGTGTCTCGTCATCATGGGAGGGAGTGCACGGACCACGAACAGGCGGCGGCCCTCCTCGCCACATTATACCCGACTGACCTGTGGTCAACCGGTCCCTTCGATGTGGGGTCCTGCTCGTCTGTCCCACCGGTGGAGATTAAAGGTTTCTCCTGGGGCTCACGTGTATCGGCCCAGTATCGTTGGGTCCGGGAGGCCGAACAAGGTATGGAGGACACTTTGACTGGACTGTGGTCTGCCGGAGTGCTGGAGACCTCTGACTAAAGCTGACAGGTGTTCCTACCGAAATGGCACATGACTTACGGGCCGTAAATGACGTCACCATCACCCACTTTGCCCGTACATGACCCACACACCGTATGCTCACCAGCATACCACCTGACTGTACCTGGTTCACTACGATTGACTTAGCCAACGCCTTCTTTTGCATCCCACTCTGGCCCGAGGCAGAAGTGGTCATTGACTTCACTGATATGCTCCATCCTGTGCAAGGTAAGCGCTACTTATTAGTACTGGTCGACACCTTCTCTGGATGGCGGGAGGCTGACCCCTGCAGAAAAGAGGACTCTACATCTGTGGTAAAGGCGCTGGTTAATCACTATATTCCTGCACATGGTTTCCACTCATGCATCAGATCGGACAATGGTACTCACTTTAACAGCAAACACTTAGCTCAGGTGGAGGCTGCGCTGGGCCTCCAGCATAAGTTTGGTTGTGTTTTATCATCCTGCTTCACAGGGCTCGGTGGAAAGAATGAACCGGACATTGAAGGAGAAACTGGCTAAAATCTGTGCTGACACCTCATTTGATTGGCTAACTGCTCTTCCGCTTGCCTTGCTTTCAGTTCGTCAAAAACTGTGAACAGAAGGACAGGTTTATCCCCTTTTGAACTCAAAACAGGTCGCCTGATGCCAGGACCGGCTTCCTCCATCCAACCGTTCCAGGAGACTCCACAACCACGAAAAAACTTACACAATTATTGGAGAATGTTGCATGCTTTTTCTTCTTCTTTCTCTTCACAGATTCAGTATAAACTGCTCCGGAGGAGGAGCCAACGGTCTTGAAAAATTGGACACACGTTTATCTGAAACGCTTCTCCAGAAAGTGGTCGGAACCACGTTGGACTGGCCCCATCTGGTGACAGCGCGCACTAACAGAGCAGTGCAGCTTGAGGGGCGTCCGTATAAGTGGTATCATTATTCCATGCTGAGGCCATATATTCTCTGATTTCCATATTGACAATCGTTACAACTTTTTGCTTTTGGAACCGCAATGTTTTCCCCCTGTATACTCTGAGGTTCCCTCAGAGCAAGAGAGGGAGGGATATTTGGGCTTGTGTAGGATACTGCAGTGTGATTTTTGTTATGGGAGCATAAACTGAATGAGGTCAAATTAATACATGTAAATTTAACCAAGGGGCCAACACAGGATGAACCAAACCAGCCTGAGACACAGACCCAGTCACGGAAACTCAAAACATACAAATGTAAAAGGACGCACAGTTTATAAAGTGTTATCAGGAGACCCCATGACTCTTACAGAAGAAGAACAATTTTTATTAGAACATAGGTGTGGCCAAAATAACGAATCATTAACTGACTACATTGATATGAACCAGTTCAACAATTTATTGAATGCTAAAATGCTAAATTGAGTCTATACAAAAATATGGATAGAATGAAATTATGTACAATTACAATGTTCAAAATGAATGGGTAATTTTACTGTGACTGGTTTTGAGGCTGTAACATGACCAGCTCAAGGCGACCTCACTAATGACATTCCAGAATAGGATTGCGTTAAGACATGCTTTTGGCTGAGAAATCTGGAGTAGTGTGCCGTTTCTTTTGGGGAGCAATGTTTGTACTTTTATTCCTAATAATACCCAGGCCGGAGGAAAATTGACTGTAGCCATTGACGGCCTGAGGACCCTAAAAAAAAAAAAAGAAGAAAAGACCATTCCGGGGGTGGACACTAGTATCCTGTCGGGTATATTGAAAATCTAGCCATGCCTGAAAGATTTTTTACATGTTTTGCTTTCCATTATTCAATTGTTGTTTTATTCGCGCATACTGTTATGAGGGTTGTGTGATCTCCGTGTGGAGATCAAGAGAGGGAATGAAGGATAACGCATAATAAAGTTAGTTTATAGTTATTTATATATGTTAAGCTGATGTTTTGTTTAGCACAGGGCAAAAGGGCCAGCTGTGTTTGTATTTCTGTGTCTGCAGGTTCTCACCTCCACAGGTCTTCGGAGCAGAGATAAACAAAAGAGAGATAGGAACTCCATATAAGGGCCAAGGACCGAGACCAGGATCGTAACCAGACTAAGCCCGCGGCGGACTCGACCCCACCACTAAGGGAGGGGAACAACCCCCTCTGTGCTATATAAACTGTTGTGTAGTCGAATTTCCTTTTGTCTCTTGTTCCTCTGTACGTAAAAGCACATGAGTTTGTGTGTGGTACAGGTAAATGGAACAGGAACCCGGATTGATCTGTAAGCACATTTCTTAGAAACTTTGTATTAGGGCGAATAAATTTTGTAAACTTAAACTCAGACGTCTCCGGTTGTCTCTTCCCCGATGCGTGAACCCGCCAGGAAATAACAAAGCGTAATTATTTCCTACACTCCGCAGAGCGATTCAGGAAGGCGAGTCAAAGTTTGTAGCGGACACAAGACACTTTATCGAGAGGCACTTCTACGTGGACGACAGGTTGATTTCACTCCCCACTGAGACTGCGGCAGTAGACCTTCTCACAAGAACATGTGCATCTTTAGCCGAGTCCAAACTCAAACTGCACAAAATAGCCTCATACAGCGTGTCAGTCATGCAAGCCTTCAAGCCAGAAGAACTGGCCACTGGCCATCGGTATCAAAGACTTGAGGCTAGACGATGATACGCTACCAGCCCTGAGAAGTATAGGCCTGTCCTGGGACATAAACACAGACTCTTTCACATTTAAGGTCGCTGTTAATGACAAACCCTGCACGCGCTGCAAGCTTCTTTTTACAATCAACAGCATCTTCGACCCCTTGGGACTAGCATCACCGGTGGCAATCAAAGGCAGACTCTTTACGGGAGTTGGCAAATGGAGTCCAGGACTTGGACGCTCCTCTCCCTCAGGACAAGCTGGGCGCATGGGAAATGTGGAAAATCTTTCGTCAAAGTCTAGGCAGTCTCAAAGTGCAGCGCTGTTACTTACGATCTTCTTTTTCTAAGTCCACCTACACTGAACTATGTGTCTTTTCTGATGCCTCAAGATGGGCTATCGCAGCAGTAGCCTACTTAACAACTGTTAATGCAGAAGGACATTGTGATGTTGGATATGTACTTTGAAAAGCAAAGCTGCCACTAAAACCAGAGCCTACAATACCAGGCTCTTGAACTTTGTGGAGCAGCTCTGGCAGTCGAGATGGCAGAGCTCATCCTTGATGAACTTGATCACAAAGTAAACGCTGTAAAATTCTACTGTGACAGCAAAGTGGTTCTTGGGTACATTTGCAATGATTCCAAACGCTTTTACATTTACGTTCACAACCATGTTCATCGTACACGCCAGTCCACATCCCCTGCACCATGTTACATCAGAGCAAAATCCTGCTGATCTAGCAACCAGGTCAATTCCTGCATATGAATACTAATGTGGTTTAAAGGTCCAGACTTTCTTTACAAACCACCTGAACTGGAATTGCACAAATCCTTTGAGTTGATCGAGTCTGAAAAAGATGCCGAAATCAGACAAGTCACCACCCTTGCAATTCGCATTCAGAAAAATTGCCTCTCATTAGAATGTTTTCAGCGTTTTTTGACATGGAACGCTCTTATACGTGGTGTTTTAGCTATCACCTATTTATTTTTAGCTATCAATTATTTATTATTATCTGTATATTGTACTTACTATTATTGCACTCTGGTTGGATGCTAAACTGCATTTCGTTGCTTTGTACTTGTACATGTGTAATGACAATAAAGTTGAATCTATTCTAATCTAATCATTCCTCATTCACCAAGCTCGTTTTCACTCAAACAGCAAATTGTCAAGTCATACTTGTAAAGGCTGGCATCGATGCGCTCAAACCTCGCACTCCAGAGGAGCTGGAAGCTGCTTACAAGCTCATTCTTCAGTCAGTTCAAAGAAATGCCTACCCCAAAGAGCACACTGCTCTACAAACCAATCAAACAGTTCACAGCTCAAGCCACATCTTGACTCTCGATCCATATGCGTCCAAAGGCCTTATCAGAGTCGGAGGCCGTCCCAAACACTCGGCACTGTGCGCAGCGGTTAAAAACCCAATCATTCTCCCAAACACACATCGTATAACTCAGCTGCTTGTCCAACACTATCAAGCTAAAGTTGCGCATCAAGGAAGGCAGCTGACAGAGGGAGCGGTTCGGCAAGTTGGACTGTGGATATAATTCAGTGTTGTGTTACATGCAGAAGACTACGAGAAACTCAGAAAATAGCAGATCTCCCGGCTGAGAGACTTGAGACATCGCCGCCATTTTCCTACGTCGGCCCATGGACAGTTGTCACAAGGCGCACGCGAGGCGGTTCAGCGCAAAGCAAAAGATGGACAATACTTTTTACGTGTATGACTACAAGAGGTGTACATATCGAAGTCATCGAATCTACGGATGCTTGCAGCTGTATAAATGCAATTTTCAGATTTTTTGCAATGCGTGGGCCAGCAAAGCAACTGCAATCAGACAGAGGCACCAACGTTATCACAGCAAGTGTCAAGTTGAGCATGGCGCAACCAAAAAAGAACCCTCCTGGTATTGTCAACTATCTTCATGTCAATGGATACACATAGGAGTTCAACCCCCCTCATGCTTCCCACATGGGAGGTGTCTGGGAAAGAATGATAGGAGTAACATGCAGACTCCTAGACTCAATGCTTTTTGAAAACAAACTCACCACAAAGTATCATCTATAATCAATGCAAGACCTCTGGTTCCTATCTCAACAGATTCTTCTTCACCATCCTGTTGTGCCCTGCGATGATCTTTACCCAAAAGCAACACGTTCCCCCTCCACCAGGAGATTTCTGTGGAAATAATCTGCCAATAATCGTGACAAGATCCAAGATGGCGCCGCAGACGGATGCCCTGGCCTTTCTGTGCTCTTTGTTATGTCTGATTATGTTCGTAAATTGTGTGTCTGCGTGCTCTTACACCCGTGAAGAGCTCTTGTCCTTCCGCACAACAACTCCTACGGACCTAGTTCCAGTTTTTTTAGTTTCTGCTGCTGAATTAGCCCTTCTTTTGGCTAAAAGAGTGAGACGCCGCAGGCGAGGAAAACGTGCGGGGGTCCTCGTACGGCTCAGGAGACGTGGTACACGGACGCCCTTACCTGGGATTTTCCTCTCCAACGTCCGCTCACTCTCCAACAAAATGGACGAACTGGCGCTGCTGATGAGACGAAACAGAGACTTTTCTTCATCTCCTGTTTTGTGCTTCACGGAGACGTGGCTCAGTGAGCCGATCCCGGACGGCGCCGTGCAGCTCGAGGGGTTTTGCCTCTTTCGTGCGGATCGTCATAAGGGTCTCTCCGGGGGTAAAACACGCGGCGGAGGAGTCTGTTTCTACATCAACAACGCCTGGTCTTCAGATGTGACTGTGATCTCCAAACACTGCTCTCCTGATCTGGAATATCTTTTCATTAACTGCAAACCATTCTACTCTCCACGTGAGTTCGTTTCATTCATTCTGGCTAGCACAGGAGCTCCACAGGGCTGTGTACTTTCTCCTCTGCTCTTCTCCCTGTACACAAACTGCTGCACCTCCAGCCACGACTCCGTAAAACTCATCAAGTTTGCGGACGACACCACCCTCATCGGGCTCATCTCGGACGGGGATGAGTCCGTCTACAGGAGGGAGGTGGACCGGCTGGTGTCCTGGTGCAGCGGTAACAATCTGGAGTTCAACGCCCAGAAGACAGTGGAGATGATCGTGGACTTCAGGAAAGCCACAGCCCCCCAGCCCCCCCTCATCATGACAGACTCCCCCATCACCACCGTGGACTCCTTCCGCTTCCTGGGCACCACCATCACCCAGGACCTCCAGTGGGAGCCCTCCATCAGCTCCCTCATCAAGAAGGCCCAGCAGAGGATGTACTTTCTGCGGCAGCTGAGGAAAGCCCAGCTGCCAGCGCAGATGATGGTGCAGTTCTACACGGCCATCATTGAGTCCATCCTCACCTCCTCCATCACCGTGTGGTACGCTGGAGCCACAGCCAGGGACAAACAGAGACTACAGCGCATTGTGCGCTCTGCTGAGAAGGTGATCGGCTGCAGACTTCCATCTCTGCAGGACCTGTACGTCTCCAGGGCTCTGGGACGAGCAGGTCGGATCACAGCTGACCCTTCTCACCCTGGACATGGTCTGTTTGAACCACTCCCCTCAGGCAGGAGGCTACGGTCCATCCGGACCAGAACCTCCCGCCACAAGAATAGTTTCTTCCCCTCTGCTGTTGGACTCATGAACACTTCAAAACACCTGTCACTTTAACTGCAATATTCAACCACTCACTGCACTGTCACTTTCTGCACTATAACTTTAAACATAACTGTAAACTTGTGTACATAGAAATGCCTATTTTTATTTTTATTGTATAGTAATTTTAAATTGTTTCCTAATGCATGCCCTTTTTTGATTGAATATATGTTGTTTTATTATTACTCAGTGTTTTATGTTGCACCTTAAGGCCGAGACAAGTTCCTATGTTTTTGAATTTTGTTCATTGACAATGGCAATAAACTCTTTCTGATTCTGATTCTGATTCTGATTCACATGGAAGTGGAAGCAGGTTCAGGCACTCGCCAATGAACCTGGAGCAGCTGGAAAAACGAACATCTCAACACACTTCAGTCAAGACGCGAGTGGCACAAAACTCACCGTAACCTTCAAGAAGGTGACATTGTGCTGCTAAAACAAACTCAGGTTCCCAGAAGCGAATGGACAATGGCCATCATCACATCTGCCCTCCCTAGCAGTGATGGAAAAGTTCATAAGGTGGAAGTGAGGACGTCTTTCCAAGGTGTTTCAAGGACGTACCTGTGTCCTATCGCTGATGTTGTGGTTCTCTTAGAAAGTTGAATTGCGGTAGTGACATTAGTATGCCAGGCGGTGAGTGTTCTGCCCTCAGTAAAAGAGTCTTTCAGTTAAGGGTTAAAAACTGTATTTATTTGCTCTCAGGATTGGTTTTCCTGTATTTTATTTTGAAGGCCCAGTTAGTCGACATAATGCATTGTGGGTAACAGGGAGCAGGCAGATGAAAAGTAAACGTGTTCTGTAAGCTTGCTTGATGATGTTCAAAGCTACTCCTGTGTCTCAATCTTATCTACACCTACAAAAGCAATGGGTGTAAGTTTAAGAAGTTTTAAAAGTGTTTGGTTACTTTTACAAGTCTGTATAAACTCTGTTTTAGAGATCGTTTTTGCACATGTTATTACCAGGAATTAGACCATGTCCAGATCTTGCTAGCTCATGAGGACAGTGTATTAGCAAAACAAAGCAAGCAAAAGGGGGACCAAGCACAACACTGCCTTACCCCTCTCGCCAAAAGTCAGGCAGTCTGTCACGTGACCGTTTATTTAATTTCATGATGTTGGGCTTTAGTAAAGAGCCTCAGTAATTTGTATTATTAAAGAATGGTGGGGGAGAACAAAACTCCAGAGCCTGAAATGAGCTCTTGGTTCACCTTCTCAAGGAAACTTTCAGTGTCGTCTCCCTCCTCTCCTTCAGGGACCCCCACAAATCTGAAATTGTTCCTACTGGATCTGGACTCCAAATCCAGGATCTTACTTTTTTACATATTCTTGTCCTCCAGCCACAGCGTCACCAGCTTGGGCCCTGTTTTCTCCCCCCACTTTACGCTCCCTAATGTCACATTCAAATTGAGACGATTGCACCGGACCTGTTAGCCATGTTAGCCTCGTTAGCTTGTGAAGCAGGCTGTTTTCCAACGGAGTCATGGACCGTCAGCTTTGATTGTTTAGGTCCCATAGCGTTATCTGTCTTGTGTTTTCCCTGTTCACTCATCTCTTGTTAATTTTTTCTGGAATGTGGGTAAAATGGTGATTTTGAAACAAGTTTCTGCAGCAATGTGAGTGAGTGCGTCTTTTTAGCCCGTCAGTATAACCGGAAGTCTCGTTGGCCAATGTACCAAATACATTAAACACAAACACTGTCTAAAAAGGTCAAATGTCATGTTTTTGTTTGGCTGCCACATTAAAATGCATGTAATACATCAGTTGTATCAATACCAGGTTGTGAGCGCAGCTGTTTTAAACACATCAGTCCTGGAAGAGTCTTTACCACAGAGCATTTAGGTGTTAGCATTGAGTAACTAGTTTAATCCATTCTATTAGAACGGGTTAATGAAGGCTAAAAGGTTAAGGTGTAAAAGAAGGTTAGTTTAGCCTTTATTTTAAAACACAATAAGCAAAACGCAGTCAGAGGGGTAATGCACTCTCATCATCCTTTTAGTTGTTATTATACTTTCATATTTTATTATTTGCTTAAAACTTGTTTATATTAATACAATTTGATGTCAGCAACACCTGACTTTCACTTTCACTGTGAATTATTGTCAGTAGGACACTACCAGGCAATTTAGATAGAATGATCAGAATCCAACCAATGTGTATGGATTTAGAATGAAGTTGAAACATCAGTGTCCAGATGACTACAACGGAATATTTTTCCATGATGGAATATTCCAGGACGAATTACACCAATGTGTCTGGACTTTAAAAACATAGAGGAGCACTTTTTGGCTTCAGTTGCTTAAGTTTATGTTTTAGATAATCTAAGCAAATAAAATGAATACACACGTGAATGAAACACAACTAAAGGAGTGTGCTATCTGCGAATGTGGTAGTCCCTTCGCCAGATGTAAAAAAAAAGAACACTTATCAACTTACTCGGGCACATTTACATTGTTTGATGTTGATTAATTAGCAAAGTCTCTTTTCAAATAAACAAAAAATAAAAATAATATAAATAAATAAATAACAATGGACTTTCGGTTTTCAAGGCAAACAAATGTGAGTTATTGTCCCTGGATGCACAGACTGGATTTACCTGTAGACCATGAACGCCACAAAAGCAAAGAGTGCAGCGAGGAAGGCACTGGACGAGATTACCACCTCTGCAGTGTGGGGGCGCTGTGGAGCTGCACACACAGATACATTGAAATCATAGTTAGACATGGTTGTTGGTCCAAAATCTGAAAAGAGTGAGAGTCTGTTGACTATTGCACTAAACCTTAAAACTCACTTTCTGTTGGATTTGTGTTCCTTGTTTTTTATTAGAATGTAAGTGAAAATGTCACAGGGTGCCCAGTGTTGTGAACGTCCACCAAATTGTATGCATCCCTATTTTGTATGATAGACATTTTTAGTGAGTGCGCTTGTTTGATAAAGACTGCAATGTCTCATTGTGTGGATTGCTCACTTTCTGAGTGATTTTGGCTGTGCGCCTCACATCGCCTGCTGGTGCCCAGAGTCAGGACTAATCATGGGCCGGCCTCCTGCTGGTGCCCAGAATCAGGACTAAACATGGACGGGCCTCCTGCTGGTGCCCAGAGTCAGGACTAATCATGGGCCGGCCTCCTGCTGGTGCCCAGAGTCAGGACTAAACATAGGGAATCTGTTTTTCAATGTTATGCAGCTAAAATCTGGAACATTTGCAATCCTCTCTTTATTTCTTTTTTTTTTTTCATAATAAACAAATACAATAACAAACACAACATGACCAGAGCTCTGATGGTCAGAGCATGGTGCCACAAAAAAACATGTCACACCCTTTCAACAGAACTTCCTCCAAACATGCAAGCCTGCGGTTCTCCACCTGGACACACAAATTCTCCCATTCCTCATCAGACAGAACAAAAATACCTTCTCCTTCCCATTCTTTACCATCTATTAATTTTCTTTGCCATTGGGCTAATTGTATTGATCTCCCCATCAGTAATTCTCGTTTGGCTCCAATCTCTCCGGTCAAACACAACAAACAAACACAGGAACCAGAAAAACACCAAACAGAAGAATGATTTAAAAAGCGAAAGGGGTTCATGCAAAAATATATACATAAAAAAAGTTAACCGAACCCAAACCCGATCATAAAAAAGATCCATAATTCCCCCCTACCGGATTCAGTCCACCAACACAGCCCCCCAACCCAGGAGCACAGCCTCTACCCACTGGTCTCTGCTCCAGAATACTTTCAGCCTCACGCTTTCATGTTCCGGGGGACCAATTAAAGTCCAGGTCAATTTCTAGCTGGCCACACTCTCCACCACGTTCCGACTTCTTTCGGCCCCCTGCTACCCCTTTCAGCTACTCCAGATGAACGGTTCTTCATCTGCCTTGAAGAACTGGTTCTCCTCCTGCATGGCTCCACTGTCTATCTACAAATGATGCGTGTCCGCCTTTCCGTTTGAGGGAGTCAGATCTCTCCTTCACCAAGTTTTCTACTTTTTCCCAAAGAGGTTTGGTAGTTTTTCCTCATGCTCCAAACAGCAGTGGTTGTCGCTTCATGGTCATCTCAACTTCACCATGCAGATTATCCCCCAGGGGAAAGCCTTCATCTCCCACCTCCCGACCCTAGCGTTTTCTATTCAATCACTCCACAGCGTCGTGATTCTCATCCAGTTTGTCAAGTCGGTGCTCCACTTCAATGTTTGCTTCTTTTGAACCGGAACGACATCCATTTTTTAAAGATACTTTTCCATCAGTCGGTTTTGGGGGTTAGGCAGGCGGTTCTCCACCCCCCAGCCTGACAAATTTCTCCACTTCATCGCAGAGTGTGGCCTGTCTTTGGCTGCCTTATTTTAGATCTATCACGTTGGGATCTCCTGTCGGGCCATCGGACATCCCTGTTCATGACTATCCAGTTCGATAACCTTGCAGTCATCGACATCATCAACAAATGCATTCAGAACATCGGTACCCGAGGCAAAACTGTCACTGACCCCAGTTCCTCCATTCTCAGGTACCACATCCACGCTTTGGTTTACCTCCTCTTTCTACTGGACCACCTGGTACAGCTTCCTTCCATAATGGGTTTCCCCGCATTCGACCTACTCTCCCTAACGCATATGTGTCAAACACAAGGCCCACAGGCCAGATGTGGCCCGGCACACGTTTTAATCCGGCCCGTCAAACCCGGGCCCCTCTCCCGCTCTGCGCTGCTGTGTGTGCTGCCAGCGCAAGTGCCGAGGGCTGATGCGCATTGCGCACTTTACAGACTTAAGTAGAGGTTTGAGAGAGGAAGAAAACGTGTGGTTTTGGGAAACATGAAGAATAAAGAAAGGAGGCGGATTTGTGGACGTTAGAGCTGTGCTAAAAGCGGCGCTAATGTGAAGCTAACAACAAGAAAACAAACTTCTTTGATGACAGCTCTGTGGGGAAAACATCCAAACCATTGCAAAACCTAAAGTCCTAATATGACAGAGTGAAGCTGCTTTGAGCTCTCATTTGATTCACTACATGAATAATTTGTCACTCAGAATCATATCACAAATCCATATTCCTCTTCTTGTTGCTGATGCATGAATATGGTCTTTCACCTGCTGCAGATTTGTGCAATAGTGTCCACATATAACTATTACAAGGCTATATAAAATGTGTTATATTTTTTATTGTTTTATTTTTCACATGTTCTGTTCCGCCAGCCTGAGCGTCAAAATTCGGCCTGTGGCCCAAAATGAGTTTAACACCCCTGCCCTAACTTATTACGTCTCGTTCACCTTTGCCTACCAGTCTCCATTTACCGGTACTTAAAGCCTACCTGAGTGGCATCAATAGGCTGTTATTAGGCTCAGCAATTCCATCTCCGGTCAGTGAAGAGACAAACAACGATGGTTATCAAAGGCTTGCATCGGCATGTTACCTCTCGCCTTCTTAGTTTTCCTCTGATGCTCAGAGTTTGCCCCGTCCATGACCGTTCTCCGCACCCTTGCATCAAGGACCTTCAACCGGCGCCTATTTTTCCCCTAAAACATGCAAGGTCAATCACAGTTGTAGTTCAACCACGAGCTACTTGTTCAAGCTAAACTCTGTTTTGAATTCCGTCTTCCAGGACTTCTTTTCATACCGGTCGTCATGTGGCGCCTCCATTCAGGACTCCCTCCTCACTTCTGAACAAGGCCAGATCGCATCAGGTTCTGGTTCATCCCTTACTTCAAGTTGATCCTCACCTGGTCTCCACATTTCCTTCCGGACGTTGTTTCCGCTTTGGCGCTGCTACATCTACCTTCAGTCAAGGAGTTGCTGACTGTTTCATGAAATCATGGAACACAGGTCCTTTACGGTCTTCGAGGTCTACATCCACCATAACCTCTACAACCTCCAGTCCGCCAATTGGTACTTCTTCAGTTAGGCTTCTTTAGGGGGTATCTGGACCACCGGGAGTCTACAGCCCTCATCGCCAGAAGCCCCAAAACGGCATCCATTTCTGTACATTTGTGTTTTTCATGTCAATAAACTCTTCTCGCATCTTAGCTGAGGTTGTGGTCCTTGCTAGTGAAATGAAGATAAGTTTGTTATCTTAAGTTCGGAAGTAGGACCACACCCCGGCAGCTACACTATTTAAGCATCCTGGTAACAAACATCAGCATCGCCAGGGTGACGACGCTGGAGTCGGAGAACAGTAATATTAAGAATAAGCTCCTGGATTTAGAGTCCAGAGCCTGTCGTCCTAACTTGAGGCTTGCGGGCATAGAAGAAGGAGAGGAGGGAAAGGACACTGAGGGCTTCATGGAGAAGATCATATATTAACTCAGGGGTTGCAGTCCCTCCCATCACAATTGTAAGAGCACATTGCCTGGGCAAACCAAGACCAGCAGCCGATAAAAGGAGACCTCCAATACAAAGGCAAGCGTGTCTTCTTTGCTCCACATATTCCATACGAGGTTCGCCAACAACAGCAAAAGTTCCGCCACATCTGTGAGGAGCTCAGGAAGAGAAAACTTAGACGTGGATTCTCTTTCCCCGCGACTCTTCTGGTGACTTTTGAAGGTAAAACACTCGTGCTCAGAACACCAGGAGAAGCAGAGGTGCTCCTAAGGAAGATTGCAAAACACAGAGAAATGAACAGTACAGAGGATGGAGCCACCAGCGTGAGGTATGTGAGTTTGGGTTGTGGTCACATGGTGATACATTTCTGTTCATTTGAAGAGACTAATGATCTGATTTTATACGTTTTCACATCAGAATTTAACCCCCTGGTGGCTGTTTGCTATTGTACATAATCTCTGTGACTAAACACATCTAGTCATCGAGGTGTCAAATGTAGGAGATTGGGCTTGTGGGAAATTAAAAGGATATGCAGAGGGCAGCATCCTCCTGAGGATTGGTGTCAGGAGTTTTTTTTTTGGGGGGGGGGCCTTCATTAGGATTGGACTTCCCTCCCTTTTGCGATCTTTTTAATAGGGTTTTGGGTCCATTGCCCATTTCTAAAATGAACCCTTATGTTTTCTTTATTACTGTTTCAGATGTTGTGTGTTCCCATGGCTGTTGTGTGTGTTTGTTGTTTTCGACCAGAGAGACTGAAAATATTCGAAAGTTGTCAACGGTGAGATTAATGCAACCAACCGAATGGCGTCAGAAGGGTTACAAGTAGCATCCTTCAATGTGAATGGCATACTGAATGACACTGAACATCAAAAACGAACGAAATTCTGTTATAAAAAATCCTATTATTCATCATACAGAGGCAAACATCAGGAATCAGGAATCAGGAATCAGGATATATTTATTGCCATTGTCAATGAACAAATTCACAACATAGGAACGTGACTTGATGACAGATGCGACATGAGAGACATGCATAAAGAGCATCAGCCAGCGGGGCTGCTCGCTTCCGCACAGCGCCTAACAGGGTACATGAACTCTTGGAAAATGAAAAAACAGTTCAGCAATAAGCATACAATGATAAACAACACATATTAAGTACATTACACAAGGTCAAACGTGATGGATATTTGCACCGTGCAGACGGTGAGTGAAGGCCGAATCTTGTTTTGTGTAAGTGTCTGTGTGTCTCTTCTGCACGGTCTTGAACGCTTGTTGCTCTCCAGCCCGGGGCCAGATAAGGAAAGGGAGAGAGATACAAGGGCACAGCAGCGAAAAGAGAAAATAAGTACTTTAACACATTTTGTTGATCAATGATTTACGATCAAATAATCCAATCGTTTCTGGTCCTCTGTGTGCGATCAGCTTGATTCATTGAGTTACTCCGTTCGACAACGAAAAGTTCCCATTTCCTTGATTGAATCCCCCAAAGTCTTTTGCATCTCCGTGGTCCGAAATAAGATGTTACGGTTCAGATCAGTGAGTTGCCCCGTGCTGTGCTCAAGTCTCTGTTCGAGTCCTTTCATTCTTTCACTCAAATCCAAAAACCTTTTCATGTTGATGTCAGACAGTTGTTGGGTGAATTTTTCTGTCTTCCCGATTTTCGATAGACCAGTGCGACTGCGAGCCCAATTAGGAGGAATCCTGCTATCATGAATCCAAATATGAATAGGTCCTCCACATCTTCAATGAGCAGGGGCTCGATGCATAAGAACCTGCCAGTTCTTGTAATAGTCCCGTACGTAGGCAAGGCAAGGCAAGTTTATTTGTAGAGCACAATTCGTACACAAGGCAATTCAAAGTGCTTCACACAACAGGATAAAATGCATTAAAATCACAAAGACATGGCAGAAATCACAAAATAATTGTTCAAGACATAAAAGAGAAGAGTGCAAAGAAAAGCATTTCAGTCATATGCACAGCCAAACAAAACAGTTTTTAGTTTAGATTTGAACATTGCCAGAGTAGTGGCCTGTCTCACATCCTCAGGAAGACTGTTCCAGATTTTAGCTACATAAAACTGAAATGCAGATTTCCCATGTTTTCAGTCCTGACTCTGGCACCAGCAGAGGAGGCCGGTCCCTGAGGTCCTCAGAGTCCGAGATGGTTCATATGGCACTAACATGTCCGAGATGTACTTTGGTGCTAGGCCATGGAGAGACTTGTATACAAGCAGAGCTGCTTTGAAGTCTATTCTCTGAGCACAGGACTAATGTGATCGTATTTCCTGGTTCTAGTCAGGACCCGGGCAGCAGCGTTCTGGATGTACTGCAGCTGTTTTACAGCTCGTTTGGAGAGGCCAGTGAGCAGGCCGTTACAGTAGTCTAATCTACTAGTGACAAACGCATGGATAAGTCTCTCCAGGTCTGGTTTAGACACTGTACTTTTGATTTTTGCAATGTTTTTTAGATGGTAAAAAGCTGCTGATGTGATTGATCTGACGTGGCTCTGTTAAAATTCAAATCTGAGTCCATTATTACCCCCAGATTTCTAACTTTGATGTGTAGGTTTTAGAGCGAGACTCTGGAGGTGACGGTTAACACTTTCTCTTTGTTTCTTGTGGCCACAGACGATGATTTCAGTCTTGTCTGAGTTCAGCTGGAGAAAGTTGCTTTGCATCCACACACTGATCTGTTGGATAGAGTGACAGAGTGAATCCTCTGGTCCATATTCACCTGCCGTCAGTGAAACATAGATTTGAGTGTCGTCTGCGTAATTGTGATCGGACACATTCTCGCTGCGTATCAACTGACCTAACGGCAGCATATAGAGGTTGAACAGAAGGGGTCCCAGGATTGACCTTTGGGCACCCACAGGTCAGGGGCATCTGGTCTGAGACACAGTTACCAATTTCGATAAAGAAATTTATTGTCTTCCAGATAGGACTTAAACCAGTTTTGTTGCAGTCCCAGTGATGCCCACCCAGTCCTCTAGTCTCTGTAAGAGGGTCCCTGATGATCGACAGTGTCAAAAGCAGCACTCAGATCTAACAGAATTAAGACTGTGGCTTTGCCCGCATCAGTGTTCAGGTGGATGTCATTTGTCACCTTGACAACAGCAGTCTCAGTGCTGTGATGAGGTCTAAAACCTGACTGGAAAACATCAAATGAGTTGTTTATTAAGAGGAAATCAGTGAGCTGTTGGTAAACAACCTTTTCAAGGACTTTGCCCCAACATGGCAGATTAGATGATGGCCGGTAATTACTCAGTACTGCGGCATCAAGACTGCTCTTCTTTAGGAGAGGCTTTATGACCGCAGTTTTCAAAGAAATTGGGAATGTTCCAGATTGAAGCGACATGTTAACTATGTGAGTGAGTGGTGCTAACAAACTGTTCAGCACAGACTTTAGAAATCTGGTGGTAACACATCGAGGCAGCATGTAGATGAACTCAGGCTGGTGATGATCTCCTGGACAGTTTTGTCAGTTACAGGTGCAAAGTGAGTCAGCTCTAAGTGTGTAGGTGGTTTGAGGGTTATTTTTTGCATTGTAGAATTGATAGCATTTTTAATGCCCTGAACTTTGTCATTAAAGAATAATGCAAACTCATTACACTTGGATGTGGAAATGAGTTCTAACGGCAGCTGAGCTGGAGGGTTTGTTTCATCTGTTTACTGTGGCAAACAGGACACGCGAGTTGTTACTGCAGCTTCCAATTATTTCAGAAAAATATCCTTCCCTAGTTCTATATAAAATGAGGTTGTACATGTACAACTTCTCTCTATAAATCTCTTTCTGAACTTGGAGCTTCGACTTGCGCCATTTTCGTTTGGCCCGGCGGCACTCCCTTTTCTGTGCCCTGACCGAATCATTATTTCTCCATGGCACCTTCTGCTTATTTTTAACAATTTTAGCCTTCATAGGGGCAATGGTGTCGAGAACATTCAAAACACTAGATGTAACAGAGTTCAACAAATCATTTACATATTAGAACATTGAGACATTTTCAAAGTTGATCATTTCCATAAAACAGTTTTCCCGTGCTGTCATTTATGTGTCTCCTCCGGACAACTGCAGGACCAGCTGGTGGTTTGGGAAAAACAGACAGGTCAAAGAAGACACAGAAATGATCAGACAGAGCAACATCGACCACATTGACGTTTGAAATATTAACCCCTTTTGTAATTAGAAGATCTAGAGTGTGCCCTCTGCTGTGGGTGGGGCCACTCACGCGCTGAGTAAGACCGAAAGTTTCAAGGACAGCATGAAGCTCTTTAGCGTTTCTGTCACAGATATTATCAAACATGAACATTGAAAACACCTGTTATGACCAAACCATCAAAGTCTGTGCATACAACTGAAAGCATCTCAGTAAAATCATCAATAAAACTTTTGCAGTGCTGAGGAAGCTTGTATAAAACAATGAAGAGAATGGATGGAGACTGTTTTAGCTCAATTTTAAAGGCTACGTACTCAAATGTTGAAAACACCCCAAAGGACAACCTGTGGGTAACTATTTCATCTCTAACAAAAGCACACACACCTCCTCCCTTTTTTTTTTCTCGTGTTTCAGATTCAAACATAAAGTTGGGTGGAGCAGACTCTATTAGAACTAAATTTCCTGTGTTTTTGTCAAGCCATGTTTCAGTTAAAAACATAAATCAAGATTATAAGAAGAAATAAAATTATTAATTAAGAATGATTTGTTACATAAGGATCTGACATTTAGCACAGCAAGTTTCAGACTAGTTTCAGTGAGACTGGGCGTTATCTTTTTACAGGGAATATGAATCAAATTTCTCAGATTGGGCAGTCTGACTCGCATTTTGTTTTCCCATCTGTGTGATGTTACTACAGAAATAGCACTAGGGGAGGCTGTTTTTACACAGGGCCCCGGGTTGGTTTGATTTTTAATATGACTATAAGTCCCGGCAACGCTGAGACCCAGTGCATCCTAGCTATGGGAGATACCAGGTGAAAGGCGAGGGGGATAGGTGGGGGGGCTTTTGTTGGTGTAGTGGGAGCCGGTGAGCATTTGGGACCAGGTGAAAGGCGGGTGGGTTTATGGTGGGGTGATTTTTGTGTCTGTGTAGCAACAGTCAGGGGAGAGTTCATCATCGTTGATATCAGAAACTCTTGCTAAATTAAGCGTGAGTGGAGCCATCTTAATGCCTGATTTGATCAGATGTTCAAGATGGCTGGGAAGACCCCTGGGTGGGAGTGGAGATGGAAAGGAGAGTGAAATCTGTAGTGGGAGTAGATGTTGCAGGGGGGATCCAGGGCTTCTCTGAGGGCAGGGGCGATGGCAGGGATACTGCCGGGCCCGCCACAGATGGGTCCAAGGCCTTTGATGAGGACCGTGCGGAAAAGAACTGAAATGACTCCTGCGCTAGCCGTGGTGAAGATTGTTGTGGTGCTGCTGCAGATGAGTCCTTTGCTGGAGGCGGTGGAGGTGATCGTGGAGCAGCTGGAGTTGAATCTTTGCTGTGGTGGTGGTGGAGCGGCTGCTAATAAATCCTTTGGTGGAGGCTGTGGTTGTGGTGCTGCTGATGTTGAAACATTGGCTCAGTCTCTGGCTGATGGAGCAGGAATTTTTTCTCTCATTCCTCCTCTTCTCTAACTATAGCAGGAATTTTTCTCTCATTCCTCTCTTCTCTAACTATCTGCTCAGGACCCTGTCCAGGCCCAGTCCAATGCCTCAGAGCGTCAGGAGCAGGTTCTCTGTCAGTACCCTCACTTCACCTCTACAGAAGGTGTGGGCCATTTCTCTTAAACAGGTCCTCTCGTTCCAGAAATAGATAGAAGGACAGGTTGCTTCTCCCGGGAAGCTTTTCTCTGGGAAAAAACTTTAATTCCAATGCACTCACAGAGACCAATCAATCAGAATCCAGTATTTCGGAGCAACAACAAGGTGGATCCAAGCGCGCATTGTGATTAGAAGCGAAAAAGAGCAAAAAACACGACGAGAGAGGCATAGTAGCAGGCAGCAGCGGGAGCAGAGGAAAAACACTGCCGCCACTGGAGGGAGAGGAGGAGACAAGAAAACATAGAAGGGGAGTTGCCAATATTGATCTTCAAAACTGAATAGTTTTTGAACAGTTTTTGAATGTAAGGAATAAAGAAGTAGATATGTACTGGTTAGAGCGAAAGTGTTTTCACTTTTTAAATCGTGTATGCTCCACCAGGGAGTGAGATCACTTTCTATGCTGATGTTCGCGGACCTTGATTGTGAAACACTCTAGATGGAACCCTAATTTGCTGCGGCGACTTGGATATCTTCACATTCAGCCTCACACTGAACGTGTCGAACTCAAGACGCACTGCGAGGAACAATGAACAAGAAGTTCCTTCTTCTTCCTTTAATAAGACTATAGGAATTGATTGCCATATGGAGGGAAATTAACTTCTAGGAACGCCGAGTAATACCCACTTTTCAAATCCACATACTCTCTAATCCAGAATAGACTACTTCTTTGTTCTCAATAAAGAGCAGATGTAAAATCACTGAAGCAGAGAATAGAGAAACACATCCTAACTTGTGTTTCCAAAGAAAAACATATCACTAACAAACAATCCAATGTATGTTTCATGCATGCTCCCTTCTACATTTCTGCTAAAATTGGAAGGAAGGACGAAAAAAACAGACTTTTGGCTGTTCAATGCCAGACTGCTTAATGATCCTTTGTTTAAGGAAAAAATGATCCAAAAACATTAAAATTTATCTGGAGGAAAAATAATACTGGGGAAATTTCCACGCCCATCCTTCTGGGATGCTTCCAAAAGCAGTTCTTGAAGAGGACAAATCAAAGGCTTATAGCCTTCGAAAAAAAAAGAAACAAAGAGAGAAAAAAGCTAAATTTAAACGCCAAGGGAAAAAAAATTGTTGGAGGAAAACCATGCCAAAAAGAGGATGTCATAAAATGCTCCAAGAAATTAAAAAGATAAGAGGAGAAATTAATGATTATCCTGACTTCACAGAGGAAATAGTTAAGAAAAAATGCTCTTTACCAAACAAAGATATTATGAGTGGATCAAATTTTTCTAAATTAACTATCTTGGAAACTCAAAAAAACAACAAGCTGAAAGAATAATTTTATAACACAAGACCGAAAAAAATTATGTAATCTATACCCTAAAACAAGAACAAAAGTTCAATCAGCATTTGAATCCTTCTATAAAAAAAAACTTTAAGATGAAGGAGGATGATTATAAAACTCCTTTTCTGGACACCCTCAATTTGCCTGTTTATCACAGAAGAACAGATATAAAAAATTTTAAGTGCTGAAATTAAATATTTTTGGAACATACAAGGCACAATTAAAAGATTAAAGAACAATAAATCTCCGGGGAAAAATGGGTTCACCTCAGAGTGTTATAAAGCTTTAAACGACAAAAACTCACTCCTTTCCTATTGGCAACTTTTAATTGGGCACTTAAACTCGAGACCGCTCACCAGTTGAAAAGAGAGCCAATCATATCCCTGATACCAAAAGAAGGAAAGATCGATTGGACTGTGCCTCATATAGACCTATTCTCTATTCTGAATCTGAGACTAATCCTATCTATACCTCAATTATGTCTAAAAGAATGGAACAAAATATCTCCCAAAATTTAATCCAGTAATGATCAGACAGGATTCAATTACCAAATGACAAACACAAGATAACATAAGACATCCACCGACACATAATGGATCCTATACAAAAACAAAATAAATTTTGGATTGCAGAGAAAGCTTTTGATTCTGTTAGTTGGCCATATTTATTTAAAGTGCTAAACAAAATTTCAAATCGACGATTCAATTATAAAAAATTAATTGGGGCTCTTTAATGATGGTCCAAACAACAAGAATTAAAATCAATGGTCATCTGACAAGATCCACTGACTTCTGGAAAGGGGGGTCAGGCAGGGCTGCCCCTGGTCTCCCCTTCTGTTTGCTTTGTATTTGGAACCATTGGCCCAATTTATAAGACCATCAAAAAACAATCCACAGCGTTTTACAGTTGATGGGACGAACCTAAAAATTGCCTGCTGCAGATGATTTCTATTGTATTTGACCAAACCAGAAAATTTCCAATACCCAATGTGCATTTCTTTTTTACAAGAAAATCCGCTTCCAATGTCTGGATACAAAATTAAATGTACAAAAAACTAAAATTATTTCATTTCTGGCATTGCCCTCTGACTCTTTAGAAACAACTTACCCATTTAAATGGCACAAACAGAATCTCTTAGAATATTTATGGGTGTGGTCCTCCATAGAGACTCTTAACAGCCAGTTATGGAGAAAAATTATACCCCTCTTTTTATTACTATAAAAAAGGACCTTTAAAAAAAAACTGAACCCTACTTAAGTCTTAAGTCAAAGGATTTTAACTATTAAAATGAATGTTTTGCCCAGGTTTCTGGATCTGTTCCAGACTCTTTCCAGTTTCCATCCCCAACCGGCTGTTTGATGAGTGGAATAAAGTAATCTCGAGATTCCATATGGCGAGGGAAAAATACCTGTATCAGATATCAAAACTTTACAGTTTAATCAAAGAAAGAGGAGGCTGGGGTTTACCTTGTTTGAAAAAATTACTTTGTTTCAGCATCAGACACAGAGCCTTGGCTATTGCTTGGTGTGACCTCAGAATATGAAGCTCAAAGGAAGAATATTGAGATTGGTGGTTGTGCCGGGGGTATCTCTGTGCAGGCCTTATTGGCAGATAACATACGGATTGAGTCACTTTGGAGGAGGTGGAGAACCCTTGGCTGAAGTCTGTTCTTACAACACTTGGAAGGAGCTTGATCAAAAACATACAAAACCTAAAACAAAAGAATGTTAAAATCCTTAAAATTGGTTGGCTTATGATCAAGAAAATGTCACAGCTAACCGTCGCAGGACTTCAAGTTTTAAAGATCTGGACAAAACAAAAGGTATAAAGGTCTTTACCAGATTTTGTAAAGGAGAATCATCTGAAGAGCTTTGATGAGTTGAGAGAATCCTTTGGCTTAGAGAAACAGGACTTTTATAGGTATTTACAAATAAGGAGTTATTATAACCAAGAAATCAAAAGTCATGATGACCATCATAGCCCTTCTATAAATCTGAACTTTCAAGGGGATTAATATCTAAACTGTACAAATGTATTAACAATCTGGGCAGTCAATTTACTGATTACATTAAGAGTAAATGGGAAAGAGAGGGTCACTTTGTTCTGGCTGGTGAAGAGTGGGAAAGTATATGTACATCTCACTGGAGAACCACAAAATCACATGTTCGGAGGGAATTCTGTTGGAAAAATGTGTTTCACTTCTTTATAACCCCATGTCAAAGTGCCCATTACTCACAGGGAAATGCAGACTGTTGGAGAGGATGTGGCACCACTATCATGTGTTTTGGGATTGTCCTGTTGTTCACAAGTTTTGGACTGAGATCAACAAAGCCTTACAGACAATTTATGACATTGCCATCCCAATGGATTTCAAGACTATGTACTTTGGCATCAAAACTCCTTTGGAATGTACTTTTGACAGCAGGAAAAAGGGCCATCACAAAGAAATGGATGACACAAAAATCACCAACGATCAAGGACTGTCAAATGGGACTCTCATTTTAATCTAAATAGGCCGTTTTTTGGGGGGGTTTATGTTAAGTTGCAATCTAATTGTGTTTTCTTTAGATTTTATCTCTCTGGTCGGTTTGTGTTCTGTGTTTTGTATATCCTTCTGTTTATAAATCTGAAAAAAAATATATATATATAAAAAAATAAATAAAGTGACAGGTGGTACAATGTGTTCTTGAGTTCAACAGCAGAGGGAAAACGCTTTTCTTGTGGCGGGAGGTTCTGGTCCGGATGGACTGTTGCCTCCTGCTTGAGGGGAGTGGTTGAAATATTCCATGTCCAGGGTGAGAAGGGGTAGCTGTGATCCGACCTGCTCGTCCCTGAGTCCAGGAGATGTACAGGTCCTGGAGACAAGGTAATCTTCTCAGCAGTGCGTGCAATGCAGTTCTGCAGTCTGTGGATAGATTCCCACTTCACGTCCTGAGTGATGATGGTGCCAAGGAAGAGGAAGGAGTCCTTGGTGCTGATGGATGAGTCTGTCAGGGTGAGGGGGATAGGGGGCCATGATTTTCCGGAGGTCCACGATTTTCTCTCCTGTCTGAGCTCCAGGTTGTTACTACTGCACCAGGACACCAGCCTGTTCAACCCCTGTAGACAGACACATCTGATGAGGGTGGTGTCGTCTGCAAACTTGATCAGTTTTACGGGATCGTGGCTGGAAGTGAAGCAGTCAGTGATCAGTCAGTGATCAGGAGAGCTTGTCCTGGGGCAGAGCAGGGACGATGGTGTTGAATGCAGAGCTGACGTCCATAAACTGGATCTTGGCGTAGGTTCCCAGGAAGTTCATATGTTGCAAGATGAATTGGAGGGCCAGGTTGATGATGTCATCTACAGACCTGTGGTTTTTTTAGACAAACTGCAGAGAAACCAGGAGGTGTTGTATTGAGGTGGGTCAGGACCAGGTGCTCAAATGACGTCATGACTACAGACGTCAGTGCCACCGGCCTGTAGTCACGAAGTCCAGTAATCCGGGGCTTCTTGGGAACAAGAACAATCATGGATGTCTTGAATCAGGCTGGGACATGGCGCGATTCCAAGGAGGTGTAAAATTTGTCAGACAGGAGTCAGCCCATCCACACAATGTTTCAAGGTGGAGGGGGAGACACCGTCCTGGGCTTTACAGGTGACCACTGATCAGAACAGTCTATTCATGTCCCTGAATTAAGAGTGCAGTGGGGGAGGAGGGAAGGTCTGGGGTGGGCTTGGCTAAAGCGTTCACTGTGGTGAGGGGGGTGGGGAAGAGGAGTGAGATCTTGAAGTTTAAATAAAAAAGAGTAGAGTTGTTCAGCCAGTTTTTGGTCATGAGCACAGAGGGGGGCTTTGGGTTGGAGCTGCCCGAGCCCCCTCCACACAAACGCAGGATTGTTGGAAGATAATGAGTATTGTACCTTGATTTAGCCTCCTTGCTAAATCCATACTTGACTTCTCTGTCTCCGGCGCTGTGGGCTGCCTCTTTCTTCTACCTTAACTGTCTCTGTTATATAACCCTGGTGCGCGCTGGAATAATGCTGTCCTCACAGAAACAAATGTATGGTGTCAAAGTGTCCGTGTACTCTGTAATGTCCAAACACATGCGTAGCTCTTCCACTGCCTAATGGTGCGGTAGGCATTACTGACTGTAGTGTAACAGTGATCCAGCATGTTCTGCTCTCTGGTCGTGCATTTAAGAAACTATCTGTGTATTTTTATCTCCAACAATAATAATCAAGGGGTGCAGAAAGGTCCACTCCACACTGAGTACTGCACAGCCGCACTCGGTGGAATGTAAACAGCAAGAATAAATAAGGCAAACTCATGGTGAGAGTAAAATGGTTTACACAGCGGTTTTGGAGAGCTATGTAATGCTATCTAAGTCAAAATGATTTTATTCTACAGAAACATGATTAATTATGTCAAATGTACGACAAGAACATTCTATATTAAAATACTATCCAATTCCACCTTTTTTAAAACCTGAAATCATTCCCCTTACCCCTGCTTTGAAATCCGAACGTTGAAAATGCCTCATTTTCAAATGTAAATGATTTGTTGAACTAGTATTTTTAATGTTCTGGACATCATTGCCCCTATGAATATGCCCATAGGTTTAAATGGTTAAAAAGAAGCAGAAGGCGCCATGGCAAAATGATGATTTGTGTGTTTTGTTTGCCACAGTCAACAGGTTAACCAACCCTCCAGCTCAGCTGCCGTTATAACTAATTTCCACATTCAAGTGTAATGAATTTGCATTATTCTTTGATACAAAGTTCAGGGTATTACAACGCAAAAAATAACCCTAAAACCACCTACACACTTAGAGCTGACTCACTTTGCACCTGTAACTGACAAAACTGTCCAGGAGATCATCACCAGCCTGAGTTCATCTACATGCTGCCTCCATGTGTGACCTCCAGATTTCTAAAGTCTGTGCTGAACAGTTTGTTAGCACCACTCACTCAAATAGTTAAACATGTTCGCATTCAATCTGGAACATTCCCAATGTCTTTGAAATACTGCGGTCATTAAAAGCCGCTTCTCCTAAAGGGGAAGAGCAGTCTTGATGCCGCGAGTACTGAGTCAGTGCCCACGCCCATCTCTAATCTGCCATTTTGGGGCAAGTCCTTGAAAAGGTTGTTTACCAACAGCTCACTGATTTCCTCTTAATAAACAACTCATTTGATGTTTTCAGGTTTTAGACCTCATCACAGCAACTGAGACTGCTGTTGTCAAGGTGACGAACGACATCCACCTGAACACTGAACGCGGGCAAAGCCTCAGTCTTAATTCTGTTAGATCTGAGTGCTGCTTTTGACACTGTCGATCATGGGACCCTCTTACAGAGACTAGAGGACTGTGTGTGGCATCACTGGCACTGCCTCTAAACTGGTTAAAGTCCTATCTGGAAGACAGGAAGTACCTTTGTTGAAATTGGTAACTGTGTCTCAGACCAGATGCCCCTGACCTGTGGGGTGCCCCAAGGGTCAATCCTGGGACCCCTTCTGTTCAACCTCTACATGCTGCCGTTAGGTCAGTTGATATCCAGCGAGAATGTGTCCGATCACAATTATGCAGACGACACTCAGATCTATGTTTCACTGACGGCAGGTGAATATGCGACCAGTGGATTTCACTTCTGTCACTGCATCCAACAGATCAGTGTGTGGATGCGCAAACAACTTTCTCCAGCTGAACTCAGACAAGACTGAAATCATCGTCTTTGGCCCACAGAAACAAAGCAGAAAGTGTTAGCAGGCACCTCAGAGTCTCGCTCTAAAACATACAAATCAATGTTAGAAAATCTGGGGATAATAATGGACTCAGATTAGAATTTTTAACAGCCACTTCAAATCAATAACATCAGCAGCTTTTTTTGCCATCTAAAAAAATATTGCAAACTGTCCATTGGCAAGAGATATATCCCTGCGTTTGGTCTCTAGTAGATTAGTACTACTGTAACGGCCTGCATCACTGGCCTTCTCAAACGAGCTGTAAAACAGCTGCAGTACCATCCAGAACCGCTGGCTGCTCGGGGTCCTGACCAGAACCAGGAATTACGATCACATTAGTCCTGTGCTCATGTCTCTGCAACTGCCCCCTGTGGCTCAGAGAATAGACTTCAAAGCAGCTCTGCTTGTATACAAGTCTCTCCATGGCCTAGCACCAAAGTACATCTCGGACATGTTAGTGCCATATGAACCATCTCGGACTCTTGAGGACCTCAGGGACCGGCCTCCTGCTGGTGCCCAGAGTCAGGACTAAACATGGAGAATCTGTGTTTCAGTTTTATTCAGCTAAAATGTGGAACAGTCTTCCTGAAGATGTGAGACAGGTTCTACCCTAAAAACAGTTTTGATTAGCTGTGCATATGACTGAAATGCTTTTATTTGCACTCTTCTCTTTATGTCTAAAACTGTTTTGTGATTTCAGTCATGTCTCTGTGATTTGAATGATTTTTGTGTGAAGCACTTTGAATTGTCTTGTATTAAAATGTGATAATGTATGAATATATGGGGCAAAATCTTTAGATTTTCTCCCTTTTTGCAACCTATGGACTTAAAAAAATAGGACAACGCTCACTAATGAATAATAAATCAAATTATAAAAAAGTGCTAACCTGGAGGTCTCCAGGGCCTTGCTGATGGGTGACCGTGGTGCTGGCCAGGCCCATGCACCTGCTGTCCTCCAGGGTTATGTTGACGCAATAGGTGCCTGGCTCAGGAAAAGCTGCGGCGCAGGTGGACGAGGCACTGGGCTGAGGGCGGCAGGTTGTCACACAGGATGCTCTGGACTTCCGAGCAGCTGGGGTCTGACACGATGGTGCAGGCAGAGGTGGGCGAGCTGGAACGGTCAGGGGTTAGGTGAGAAGGCGGCAAAAATGGGGTGCAAATTGACCATTTACTTAATCATTACCAACATAGCTAGAGTTGTGTTTTCATTCATTTAAGCCTATTTAAGCCTAATTTTCCACATGTGCAGGATTTCTTTTGATGAGATCAAGACCTGTTAACTTCATTAGATCAGTGGTTCCAAACCTTTTCTCCTTGAAGCTCATTTGTGGACCTCCACTGGGATGTACACACATTCTTACTCCTTGTCTGTCAAGATTAGGATACCTTCTCTTTCCTATTTGTTTTTAATATAATTAGTGGAGTAGCTGTCCTACTTAGCAATGTATTGATATAATCGAGATATTATTCCCCTTGAAAGCTCTCATTTATAAGCTTTGATAAAAAATGTCAGTCAGAGGGTTATAATGTTCATTACTTCATTTAATTTCTTGGTTGTAATAACTCCTTCTGTTTAAATACCAGTTAGTCCTGTTTCTCCAAGCCAAAGTATTTTTTCAACATATCTTTTATACCTTTTATAATCCAGACCTTAAATGTCTGGTCTGTTCTATTTGATACAAAACCGTGGTCATAAATCAACCGGTTTTTAAGATTTTAACATCTTTGTTTAGTTTATATGTGTTTATTAGCTCCTTCCATGTTGTAATAACAGATTTTACCCTGGGATTCTTAAACTTCCTCAAAATGACTCATCCGTCTATCATCTGCCAATAAGGCCTGTACAGGAACCCCTGGCACAACATTAATCACAATATTTTTCCATTGAGCTTCATATTCTGGGTCACACCAGCACAGCAACAATCTGAATATTTCAGACAAGGTAAACCCCAGCCTCCTTTTTCTTTTGACGAATGTAGAGTTTTGAATTGGATTCAAGGTTTTTTGCCTAGCCTTGTATCAAAACCATGGACCAAAATCATGAAGGAAATGCATCACATTGAGTATGGAAATTTCTGCTTTGTTCAAATATAGTAACAAGACATCATCTACATAGCTGGAAATGTTATTTTCTGTCCCATCAATTGAGACACATTGAATTGTTTCCAGTAGTTCTAATATATGTTTGTTGTTTTCGTTTACCAGAGAGACTGAAAATATTCGAAAGTTGTCAATGGTGAGATTAATGCAACCAACCGAATGGCGTCAGAAGGGTTACAAGTAGCATCCTTCAATGTGAATGGCATACTGAATAAAAAAAAAACGAAACAAAAATGTCGACAAAAATGAAAATGGAAAGAATAGACATAATAGACATTAAAAAAAAAATGTTTTGTTTGGCTGTGCATATGACTGAAATGCTTTTCTTTGCACTCTTCTCTTTTATGTCCTTGAACTATTTTGTGATTTCTGCCATGTCTTTGTGATTTTAATGCATTGTTTTCCTGTTGTGTGAAGCACTTTTGAATTGCCTTGTGTACGAATTGTGCTCTACAAATAAACTTGCCTTGCCTTGCCTTGCCTATATTTTTACAAGAGACCCACTTGAATGACACTGAACATCTAAAAAACAAACGAAATTCTGTTTATAAAAAATCCTATTATTCATTCATACAGAGGCAAACATAGAAGGGGAGTTGCAATATTGATCTCAAACCGAATAATTTTTGAACAGTTTTTTGAATGTAAGGATAAAGAAGCAGATGTGTACTGGTTTAAAGGAAAGGTTTTCCACTCTTAAATGTGTATGCTCCACCAGGGAGTGAGATCATTTTCTATGCTGATGTCGTGGACCTGATTGTGAACCACTCTGAGGGAACCCTAATTTGCGGCGGCGATTGGAATCTTCGCATTCAGCCGACACTGGATGTGTCGAACTCAAGACGCACTGGAGGAACAATTAACAAGAAGTTCCGTCTCTTATTGAAAACTATAGGATCGATTGAAGCAGATATAGTCACAATAGACCTAAGTGATAATGCTCCTATCTACATTTCTGTTGAATTGGAGGAAAGACGAAAAAACAGACTTTGGCGGTTCAATGCCAGAAACTGTTTAATGATCCTTTGTTTAAGGAAAAAATGTCCAACAACATTAAGACTTATCTGGAGGAAAATGACACTGGAGAAATTTCTCCGCCCATCCTTTTGGGATGCTTCCAAAGCAGTCTTGAGAGGACAAATCAAAGCTATAGCCTTCGAAAAAAAGAAACAAAGAGAGAAAAAGCTAAATGAAACGCAAGGAAAATTAAAATTGTTGGAGGAAAACCATGCCAAAAAGGGATGTCATAAAATGCTCCAAGAAATTAAAAAGATAAGAGGAGAAATTAATGATCTGACTTCACAGGAAATAGTTAAGAAAATGCTCTTTACCAAACAAAGATATTATGAGTGGATCAAAGTTTTCTAAATTACTATCTTAGAAACTCCAAAAACAACAAGCTGAAAGAAATTTTTTTAGAGCACGAGACCGAAAAAAATATGTAATCTTATCGAAACAAGACAAAATTCAATCAGCATTTGAATCCTTCTATAAAAAACTTTAAGATGAAGGGGGATGATATAAACTCCTTTCTGGACACCCTCAATTTGCCTATTATCACAGAAGAACAGAATAAAAAATTAGGCGCTGAAATTACATTTTTGGAAATACAAGGCGCAATTAAAAGATTAAAGAACAATAAATCTCCGGGGAAAAATGGGTTCACCTCAGAGTGGTATAAAGCTTTAAACGACAAACTCACTCCTTTCCTATTGGCAACTTTTAACTGGGCACTTAAACCATCATATCCCTGATACCAAAAGAAGGGACTCTGAAAAGAGGGGTGAGGCAGGGCTGTGCCTGGTCTCCCCTCCTGTTTGCTTTGTATTTGGAACCATTGGCCCAATTTGTAAGACAATCAAAAACAATTCACAGTGTTAAAATTGATGGGATGGAATCTGCCATGCAGATGATGTTCTACTGTATTTAACCAAACCAGATATTTCCATACCATATGTGATGCATTTTTACAAGAAATTGGTCCAATGTCTGGGTACAAATTAAATGTACAAAAAAATGGCAAACGGAATATCTTAGATATTTAGGTGTGGTACTCCATAGAGACCTATCACCAATTCTGGAAAAAAATGATACCCCTGTGACGGAGCTGCCTAGTCAACCGCACCGTGCGCGCCCGAAACTTTATAGCGCAGATCCCACTTCTGACACCATATGTTGTGGACTCACTACAAAAAAGGTTGCAGGAAAGGGTACCAGCGGGTAAAACGGCTGTTTTGGTCCCTCATGGTGTTAATCCAGGTCAGTGTGAGATTTGGTTGCTTCTCCCCAGGGTCTCCTTGAGGGAGGACAGCCCTGCAGTTTGCCTACAGAGCAAACAGGTCAGTAGACGACGCCATCAATCTGCCACTCCACTTCATCTTGCAGCATCTGGACTCCCTAGGAACCTATGCCAGGATCCTGTTTGTGGACTTCAGCTCTGCATTCAACACCATCCTCCTGCTCTGCTCCAGGACAAGCTCTCCCAGCTCAACGTGCCTGACTCCACCTGCAGGTGGAGCACTGACTTCCTGACGGATCGGAAGCAGTGCGTGCGGATGGGGAAGAATGACTCAGACACTTGGACTAACAGCACAGGACTCCACAGAGCTGTGACCTTTCTCCTCTGCTCTTCTCCCTGTACACAAACTGCTGCACCTCCAGCCATGACTCCGTAAAATTTATCAAGTTTGCAGACGACACCACCCTCATCGGGCTCATCGAGGGAGGTGGACCGGCTGGTGTCCTGGTGCAGCAGTAACAACCTGGAGTTCAACGTCCACAAGACAGTGGACATTATTGTGGACTTCAGGAAAGTCACAGCCCCCCCAGCCCCCAGCCCTCCATCTGTCATCCTGACAGACTCCCCCATCACCACTGTAGACTCCTTCCCCTTCCTCGGCACCACCATCACCCATGACCTCAAGTGGGAGCCCACCATCAGCTCCCTCATCAAGAAGGCCCAGCAGAGGATGTACTTCCTGTGGCAGCTGAGGAAAGCCAAGCTTATATTGTCAACATAAAGCTTTTGTAGATTCACTCACAGTGAGAAGAGGAACCAAAACCTTTTCTCAAGTAAAAGACTGTTATCCTGTACAATATATTACTTCAGTAAGAGAGAAACCGTAGTGTCTAAAAGCTGTCTAAAACCCCAGTTAATGCACTCCATAAAAGGATTATTATAGTGTACCCAGAACACTCTTCCAGCCTCACCTGCCCAGACACTTGACCAGGAAGCTGATGTCCGTCTTGGTCTCTCGAGCAGTGGTCACGTTGATGATCTTATTGTTGGGCCAGCTCCTTACTGCAGGCTCCAGTTCTGTTCACACAAATCATATCAATATTACCACTGAAGTATAGATGTGTACACTCTGGACCTGGTCATTGCCCATTGCATGTCCGCTAGTGTGTCTCCTGTTGTCGACTTGGCTGTCTCTGACTTCAAAATTTAAAACAACAAAAACAAGATCGTATGGAATAAATCACATTTAAAAAGAAAGAAAGAAGACATCCAAAGAAAAGAAAATTAAAGCACATAAAGTCCAAAATTAATGGCCCTTTTAGTCCAAAGTGGGTCAAATTTGTCCATTCAAATCTAATTGTATTTTTATTTTTCGTACGTCAATTATAATGTCGGCCCAATTCTTGATTGTCTGCAATCAAGAATTGATTGTCTGCAATCAAGAATTGCTCATATTTTTTAATCACATTTGTGAGTGCCTTTTTCCTTGCTGCCAGAAGTATGTTCTATGATATCCATTTATTGTGTCCATGGCAGTGGTTTTGAGAACCAAAAACATAAGAATGGAATTTAGCAGGGAGGTGTCGAGAGCTAGAAAAACACAGTACAATACGCGTCTGAAGCAGCAGTTCTCTGACAACGACCCCTCCTCTGTGTGGCGAAGGCTCCAGCTTCTCCGCCAACTACAAGTCCCGAGACCCCCATGCGGCAGAAGACCGAAAACTGTCTGAGCAACTTAACGCCTTCTACTCCAGATTGATGTGACAACCCCTTCCCCCACAATGGCCATCTCTGCCAACTGGTACTTTCTAAGTTCAGGAAGAGGATGTAAACAGACTATTTCAGAAATCCAACCCCTGAAAAGCTGCTGGACCAGACGGTGTTTCTCCCGCCACCTTAAGACACTGCGCATGAGTGCTGTCCCCCGTCTTCACAGACATTTGTTACACCTCCCTGGATTCATGCTACATCCCAGCCTGCTTCAAGTCGTCCATCATTGTCCCTGGGCTGTACAAAAGGCCCAGTCATTTCTGTGTTTCCCATGCGCTTGTAGTTAGCGGAGCGTAAAGTAGGGTGCCCCAGCCTTTGCATAATAAGCCTGCTTTATGATGTCACCTGCATTCCCTTTCTTTCCGCTTTGTATGGTGGCGTGCTATGTGACATCACATGTGCTTTGTGACATCACGTGTGCTTTGAAGATGAGGTATATAAGCCGCGGTACGATCCCGCCAGAGACAGTTCCGAGGTTATCAGATAATCTGTTAGCAATCTGTGTGTGCCTGTTAGGTTCAATAAAGTTCCTGAACCCGTCCGTGCGTCTCCTCGTTGTTTCCATCCGTCCAATTACTCATCCGGGCCTTAAGTAGTGCTCTGGCCGGCACTCCAGAGCAGTGACGGCTACAAACCTAAACCAGCACCTTACAGTCCACACAGTCCGGAGTTATCTCTCCAACATTAATGGTCCTTCGAGCCGGATGTAAGCTGTTTCTGCCCTGGTAGATGGAGGATAACTGGAAGCTTAGCCTCCAGCGTGAGGGAGTTCGAGCCAAGGAGGAATACGAGTTAGCCCGAGCCATCGCCATGATGGCGGAAGAAGGACTACAGCGGGAAAGACGTCGGTTGCAGCAGGACCAGGAAAGCGTTGAAGCACAATTGCTGCAACTGCGCAACGATCGGGAGGGTCCGCAGCTCTCCCCACCAAAACAGGTTGAGGAAGTGTACCGGTTAGAAGGTGTCCGGGCACCAGCTCCAGCACCCTCTACCCCTTGCAGGGCCATCTCCCGGTGCACACCTGCAGTCAGGGTACCAGAGCCAGCCTTCACTACCACTTCCTGGAGGATACCCACCGACAGGATACTAGTTCCAGCTTCCTCTACCCCATCTGGGCCCAGCTCCTGGAGCCCACCCGTATCCAGGGTACCAGCTCCAGCCTCCTGCACCCCCTCTAGGGCCATTTCCTGGAGGATACCCACCAACAGGGTACCAGCTCCAGCCTCCGCTACCTGGCCCTGGAGGATACCCACCTATAGGGTACCAGCTCTAGCCTTCTCTACCCCCTCTGGGGCCATTTCCTGGAGGATACCCACCAAAAGGGTATCAGCTCCAGTCTCCTCTACCCCCTCTGGGGCCCTCATGGAGTACGGTCTCGGCCTGGGATACCCCCCAAACGATGGCAGCTGCAGGGCCTAAATCAGGGGTGTCAAACTCATTTGGGCCAGGGGCCGATTTTCGACGCTCAGGCTGGGTCGCGGGCCGAACATAATGTAAAAAATAAAACAATAAAAAATATAACAAATGTTATATAGCCTAGTAATAGTTCTATGTGGACACTGTTGCAAAAATCTGCAGCAGATGTGAAAGACTGAGTCCACATTCATGCATCAGCAGCAGGAACAGGAACATGGACGTGTGATATGATTCTGATATTAAATGTTTGTATCACAGACATGTTAATATTGCTGCTAACTCAATATGAGCTCACTATTTTTACAGCTTAAGCTTATTTTAGTGACAAATGATTCATGTAGTGAATCAAATGAGAGCTCAAAGCAGCTTCACTCTGTCATGTTCAGACTTTATTACACTCTGACCTGTGTTTTTACCTGTGGCTCATGATCTGTCCAGGTTTTGCAATGGTTTGGATATTTTCCTCACAGAGTTGTCAGCAAAGAAGTTTGTTTTCTTGTTGTTAGCTTCACATTAGCACCACTTTTAGCACAGCTCTAACGTCCACAAAACTGCCTCTTTTCTTTATTCCTCGTGTTTCCCACGATCTGCCCTGGAGCAGAGCGCCACGTGTGAAGCTGTCGCTGGGTGCTACAGGTCATCGCTGCCGGTGTGTTCAATTTTAAACCTGCTGCGATGAGTGTCGCTGGTCGCTGTCGTTTGTCGCCTCCCGTGTGTCGAGCCCAACAGCCCTCGCACACACAACAGCGCAGAGCAGCGCGGGAGAGGGGCCGCGGCTGCAAAGGATTGTGGGAATTGTAGTTCTAGCGATAAAAACGCGGAAATGAATAATTATAAACTAGAAATGTTCGGCGGGCCAGATGAAAACGGAGAGTACGGAGACCTTTAGGTACCGGGTCCTGTTGGATCATTTGCGGCTGGATGAGGCGAGGTTGGTGGCTGTTTCTTACCTTCACTCGACCACACCCTTCAGTGACACAATGACACAGCCCTGTCAGATGGCCTAGAGAAGGATCGCAGATGTGATGGAGACACCAGACCTACGCCAGGGGGATGTGGTGGCGTTTGCGCGCTTCACTCTCCAAATCCAGTCACTCATGGGCATCTTAAAGACCCTAGACCCAGCATGTGTGAGTGAGCTCCAGTGCGGCTCCCATGTGGATTGACTCCTGAGCAAGCTACCACTCAGGCAGAGAGCCAAGTTTCTCTGGGGCGTGTGCAAGAGCACTGATCAGAGAGACACCCTTGAAGACCTGGCCGCATGGCTGAAGTGTGAATCTGCGTGTCAGGGTTTTGTCGGACTGCCCACTCCCAGGAGCACCAAGGAAAAACCCGACGCCAGACAAAGTAATCACCATCCTTCATGGTGCGGAAAGTCCGTCCGCGCCAACAGGGGATAACTCCAACAAAGCTAGGCCGCAGCCCTACTGCGCCTATTGCGTCAACCGCCACCTGAGTCAGTGTCCGGACATCGCCAAGCTTAGCCAGGAGCAACTTGCGGACTGGATATGGATAAACAAGCGATGCTGGCGCTGTGCCCGCTCACACCAGGCTGCACAGGTGCACCCTACAGAAACTCTGTAACCTGTGTCAGGGTCGCCTCTTGCAGGTCCTGCACCAGCTAACGCCAAGACCCCAACGACACATGGACAGGTGTTTAGAAGTGTTCATGTGTCCAACAGCAGAGGGAAAGAAACTATTCTTGTGGCGGGAGGTTCTGGTCCGGATGGACCGTAGCCTCCTGCCTGAGGGGAGTGGTTCAAATAGACCCTGTCCAGGGTGAGAAGGGTCAGCTGTGATCCGACCTGCTCGTCCCAGAGCCCTGGAGACGTACAGGTCCTGCAGAGATGGAAGTCTGCAGCCGATCACACCTTCTCAGCTGAACGCACAATGCGCTGTAGTCTCTGTTTGTCCCTGGCTGTGGCTCCAGCGTACCACACGGTGATGGAGGAGGTGAGGATGGACTCAATGATGGCCGTGTAAAACTGCACCATCATCTGCACTGGCAGCTTGGCTTTCCTCTGCTGCCGCAGAAAGTACATCCTCTGCTGGGCCTTCTTGATGAGGGAGCTGATGGAGGGCTCCCACTTGAGGTCCTGGGTGATGGTGGTGCCCAGGAAGCGGAAGGAGTCCACGGTGGTGATGGGGGAGTCTGTTATGATGAGGGGGGAGCTGGGGGGCTGTGGCTTTCCTGAAAGTCCACGATCATCTCCACTGTCTTCTGGGCGTTGAACTCCAGATTGTTACCGCTGCACCAGGACACCAGCCGGTCCACCTCCCTCCTGTAGATGGACTCATCCCCGTCCGAGATGAGCCCGATGAGGGTGGTGTCGTCCGCAAACTTGATCAGTTTTACGGAGTCGTGGCTGGAGGTGCAGCAGTTTGTGTACAGGGAGAAGAGCAGAGGAGAAAGTACACAGCCCTGCGGAGCTCCTGTGCTGATAGTCCGAGTGTCTGAGACATTCTTCCCCAGCCGCACGCACTGCCTCCGATCCGTCAGGAAGTCAGTGATCCACCTGCAGGTGGAGTCAGGCACGTTGAGCTGGGAGAGCTTGTCCTGGAGCAGAGCAGGGAGGATGGTGTTGAAAGCAGAGCTGAAGTCCACAAACAGGATCCTGGCGTAGGTTCCCGGGGAGTCCAGATGCTGCAGGATGAAGTGGAGTGCCAGGTTGATGGTGTCGTCTACAGACCTGTTGGGCTCTGTAGGCGAACTGCAGGGGGTCCAGCAGGGAGGAGGTGAAGGACTTGAGGTGGGAGCAAGACCAGGCGTTCAAATGACTTCATGACTACAGACGTCAGCGCCACAGGCCTGTAGTCATTAAGTCCAGTGACCTGGGGCTTCTTGGGGACAGGGACAATGATGGCAGACTTGAAGCAGGCTGGGACATGGCATGACCCCAGGGAGGTGTTAAAAATGTCTGTGAAGACGGGGGTTAACTCTACTGCGCAATGTCTTAATGTAGTGGGCGAGACGCCGTCTTGTCCAGCAGCTTTTCGGGGGTTGGATTTTCCGAAATAGCCTGTGAACATCCTGTTCCTGAACTGAGAGGGTGGGGGGGGAGGTGGGGGGGGCCAGGTTTGGTTGGCGGAGGATGGCCACCGTGGGGGAGGGGGTGGTCACATCAAACCTGGAGTAGAAGGTGTTGAGTTGCTCAGCCAGTTTTCAATTGTCTGCAGCAGGGGGGGCTCGGGGCTTGTGGTTGGTGAGAAGCCGGAGCCCCCTCCTGAAGAGAACTACATATTATGCATCGATCATATATTCGCCATTATACAATGCATTGTTCTTGTATTCACTATTTAACAATGTTATGCTGCTCTTTGGTCTGTGGTGCTGTATTTTTCCATTCTGACCCCAAGGTTTGACCAGTCTCAGGTTACACGAGCAGACAAAGAGAAAAAGGTGGAGACCATGGTGGAGGTCAGATTGGCACGAGGCCAATCACAGCCCTACCACACGGACTTCCTGTAGGCTCATGCATATTCATTTTCTGTGTCTATAATACTGGCAAACTGTGGCTGCCCCGTTACTCTCCGGAATTATGAAGACGCGAGTAACGAGTGTTAGGCACCCGGAAGTCCAGACGTCTGTATAGATGACTTTGTTAGGAGAATAAAAGAATGCGTAATTGAAACTCATGAATCTTGGTCATCTATAGCTGGTATGTATTAGTAAATGATAGAGTAGATCTTGTTGACTTTCTCTCCTCTTCCAGTTTCTGAACACGCAGTTGTCCGAGTTAAATAGAACTGGACATATTTCTTCAATTGGTGACCCCGAGTCGTGCTGAAGGGGGAGAGCTTCAACAACCAGAGACACGGAGAAGAGGTCCGTGCTCACACCAGGGGGAACGGCGGCGTTCCGTTCCACTGGACACATTGCGGTAGACATACCAGCACTTCATCCCACGGCGGAAAACCAACTTTTTCCAGGCGCGCCCTCCTAGTTTAAGGTAAGACATTTTTGATTCTCACTTTTTTAGGAGTTTCAAAGTATGTCTATTGGCTAACTTTCCAAATTTTTAGTTTAGGAAACTTGGGAATTGTTGGTTTTAAGCTAAAATCTGTAAATTGATGGTGGAATGAAGCAGGGAAAGGCGTTATAGGGCTCACAAATCCAAATTATTAATTAAAACCCAAATTTAATAAGTAAACGGAATGAAATATAGTTTTGAAGAAAGAAAAAGAATAAATGGACTGACATGCTGGACTATGTTCCTTTAAAAACCTCTAGGGGGGCGTGTTTGGACTACCTCAGAAAACGGACGCGTGGACTATAATAAAACGTTACTGAGTAGCCGTAGATGGATTGAGGGGCCATCTGAAACTCTTAGAAGGCTACGCGTGTAAGAGCCTATAGTCTGGGACATAAATGCGTAGGTTTGAGGCCTTCCTGATTCATTTAGTCTAGTATGGTCTAGACCAGGTTAGTCAGGAAAAGTACTACTAAATTTGTTAAATTGGTTAAATAGTTGTAAAAGTGAGACAAAGAACTGTTGCGAAAAAAGGCGGGGGAGGTGAAGACGCGAGTGTAAGGCGCGCGCACGTGAAGGCGCGTGCACGTGACGGTGCGGTGCGTGACGTCACGGTAAGTGAAACTTGGGAACAAAGGAAAATGGCGAGAAAAAAAAACAAGACTGTGAAAAGTGGGTTAAGTAAGTATGGAAAGAGAGAAATCCGCTCTCAGAAGCTCAAAAGAGTAAGAAGTTACAAACGGCAATTGAAAGTGGATTTGAGTTTGTTCTGTGCGGAGGCGGAGTCGAGGAAATGTGCGCTGAAAGTTCTGTGCGGTCCTTGGAGGCGGAGTCGAGGAAATGTGCGCTGAAAAGTTCTCGTCGCGGAGCGAACTCAAATGGATGAAAGGCCTCACGAGAGGTGAAACGAGAAGGCCTCAAAGACAAAGAAGTAAGTAGTTAAAAAATGCGGAAACATGCAAAACTGACCCTGGAGGCTGCCACGGTGAAACGGAACAAAGAGAAGAGGATTTTCGTACAACCCACGGTAGGAGGAGCCAGCTCCGTCACTGGAGGCAGAGCCTGGGCGCCTCTACCATCGGCCCCTCCCGCATATGGATCAGATGATACAATCGCGCCCTCTAGTGGCGTATACCCGCAACTACATGGACGGTTAGAACGGAGAAGCAGCTCTAATCAAATCAGTGAACAGAGACACAATTGCGTTGGACGAAGCAAACATTGACGAATTAACTAAACACTTTTACGCAGCCGCTGCCACGGGACAAACTGCAGCGGTCACTAAGGAAGTTGTGTTGCAGGTTAAAAACATGATGGATGAAGTTACATAAAATCTACAGATGATTCAAATAGTGAAGAGGAAGACACAGATAATGCAGAATCTCATGAGGCTAGACAGACACTTTTGAAATTATCTGGGGAACGAAGCACACTAGCGCAGGCTTAGCTAAAATGAAACGAGCTGATGGCAAGAGTGACGATGACTGGAACAGAAGACTCAAAGACGCGAAAAATAAAGTTAAACTCAAGGACTTACAAATAGCCCAACAACAGATGATTATTAAGGGAACTTTCCCCCCACAGAAGTAAGACATCATGGGGCGGCGTCTACCCATTGGTTCCAATCGGACAGACAGACAACGACGGGAATGCGAGGATGACCTATCAACCATTGTCCTGCGCAGAACTGGCACTATTGAAAGCTAAACTTCCAATGCTCCAACAAGAAGGATGAGCTTGGTTTGAGGCGGTCAAAATGCGACCTCAAATGCGACATTAGCAGTAGGAGACGTGAAAGCCCTTTTGGCAGAGGGCGCTCCGGCACATGTAGCAAGAGGAATTTGGAGAGATATGGATATGGCTGCCACACCGGTACAAACCCATTTGATCAGTATTCTCGGAATCAGAAAGAGTTTATTGCCATTGTCAATGAACAAAAATTCACAAACATAGGAACTTGTCTCGGCGTTAAAGTGCAACATAAAGCACTGAGCAATAATACAATAAAATAACATATATTCAATCAAAAAGGTAATGCATTAAGAAACAATTTTAATAATTAAGAAATTACTAGAAAATAAATAAAATAAAAATAAAAATAGCATTACTATGTACACATTCTGCTGCTTTTCTGGTTCAAGTAGTAAAGCCAGATGTCCTCCACCTCAGCCAACACCACCGAGCTTCCCATTATTCTCACCTGGTGATTGTCCCAACACAAACATGGAAAGCTGCATTCAAAAATATGTCAGCTCCATGCACAAATCACTTGCCTCTTTTTAAAAGGAGTTCTAGATGCACTCCCAGACTCAATTAAAACCATAATAATACAAAAGTTAAAACTCAAATGATGGCAACAACAGCTGATTCACAAATCACACCCACACTCTCAGAGACCCCTACACCCGCAAGCGTCTTATACGCGACACCTCCTCAGCCCTTAGGTCTCTTACATCCCTCACACACACGTCCAAGTACATAGTAACCAAGGAGCAAACAGAGGCCTCTTTAGAGGGGAGGCAGAGGAGCAGGAAGAGGAAACTATGGACAACAATACAATCCACAGTATAACCAACAACAGTCCTCCAACGTTTGTTTCATCTGCGGGAGTCCAGAGCATTGGGCTCGTGTTTGCCCCACAGTCAAAATCGAGGCCCTCCACAACAGAGAGACTTTGGAAATAGAGGAGGACAGGGACGAAGTCGTCCTCCCTGGAACCGTGGTGGACAGAACGCTGGACAGTGGATTCGAACGAGATTAATTCACTCACCACAAACTCCAGTCAATTTACTGGGAAGAGACATTCTACAAGCCACTGGTGCCACAATCCATTGCACCCCTGACAACATGATTGTGTCTTGGCCAAATGGACATTCCATCAAGTGCACTCATTCACGAACACCGGGACTCTTTCTGGCACAAGCAGATTTGACAGACCCTCCCTGTGTGACCATTTACTGGGGACTGTTAGAACCAGGAACACTTGAACTGAACGGACTATATGCCAAAATGCTTCAATGGAAAGCCATGGTTCATGATGTTACATCCATATGCTCCTCCTGCTGACCCCATTACATGTAACACTCTTTTATGACCGCAACACAGATTTACAATACCAAGCAGACTTCAATGAACATGTTAGAGGAAATTTATACACAATTACATCTACTCATTTTTTATGTTCATGAATCAGGAGGTTTGTTGTTGCCCCAGTTATATTTTGCCTGATGATTTGAAGCCATATTACAAAAGAGATTCACTGACAGACCCACATATTTCACTTTTCCTCGGTCCAGGACACGAGGCACGAGAATTAGGACCATTGACATACAAGCTGAATCAAACTGTCGATTGGGAACAAACACAAGTAGAGGGCGTTCGACACAGCCATTCTACAAAGGCTTACAAGATTCTAATGGACAAAACAACAGACACGGTGGTGGCTGAGGAGGAGTATATTTCCAGATCCATGGCAGAGAGCTGACAGATCATGAGTGCTCTGAAGAAATGCTCAACAAATTTCCACAATCCCTTTGGGCCAGGGCCCTGCTGATATTGGTAAATGTACTACAGTGAAACCTGTCATTTTGGAAGTAAAACCAGGATCACATGTTTACATTCCTCAAAGACCATTTCGCAC